>CM018031.1:43471274-43928774 GCA_008638375.1 Nyssa sinensis
TTAATTAGAAAACAAGTGATCTAATTAACCCTAACTACTAAACAACCTAAGACAAGTACTAAAGGTTTAATCTAGTAGCAGCCTTAAGACTTAGAAAGATCGATGAAGCTAAACAACATAAGCACAAACGGTTGTATTTAATTTAGTCGAACGTTCTTCCTAAGATCTAGTAATTTCTAACGCAACAGATCATTAAATCTTAGTTGCTTCACAAATTAGAGGGATCAAACAATTACCGATTTGATATCTAACCTAGCAGTAGATTACAACGAATAATAAACTAGTAGGCTTCCCAATAATTAAATGAGACAATTATGAAAATAAGCACAAAAGAACATCTGATACTCAAAGGATAAATTGAACAATAAAAATAAATTAGATCTCACAATTTTATTGATTCTGAGGCTTCCGTTTCCCTCGACCAATTATAAAATTTTAGCCACACAATGCCATGAAAACTTGAAGGAGAAGTTAGAGAAGAGGGGAGAGAGAGAGAGAGAGAGAGAGAAAAAAAAAAAAAAAAAAGCTGTCAAATCTGATCTCCTCCTCCTTTTACACATTAAAAATCATCTTTAAAGCCTAATCAAACTCCTAAAGATATTCTAAATATTATCCTAAAATAAAAATACCCAAATCTAACTAATTAAGGGAAATATTAAAAATAAATTAAAGTCCTAATATAACTAGGAAAGTGGTGTTTTCAGTTAGAATTTTCGTGCACCAGATCTAAAAATTTTCAAAAATAAACTGCATAGGCCCGCGCATTAGAATTTCGCATAGCTAAAAACGCTCCAGAACATTCGCAGTGCACATACAGCGACTTCAAGCCCAACTTCGACCTTGATACAGCCCAAATCTCACAAAATGCAAAACATAAAAGTTGTATAAAATTTTCTTGGATTTCCATAGCATTTTCAATCATCTCAATCAGAGCTCAGATGAGAGAGTTATGCCCAGATTACAAAGCGATGTTGAAACTGTCCAAAATGCCCAATTAGCTTCGTTTTGCACTTAACGCCTCCATTTGCATCCCAAATCAAAATATAAGAATAACGAGTACATTTAGGCATTGAATAATGATAAAATACTAAACATTAAGAGAGAAAAAATATGATGTTTTGCATTCTCATCACTGCTCCATCCTCCTTGGAAAATCCTTCAAGGTATTGTGAGTGTCTGATGAATAACCAAGCCTCGTTGTACCAAGGTGGAGATGTCAAGTCCTTTGCAACTTCATTGATACTACAGTAGTATATCAAAACTTCTCAAGTTTGTACCATAAGTTGTTTAACCGTGGCCAATTTCGGGATGTCCACCATAGAGGCAAGGGTGACTAGGGCATCCGCGAAACTACTCTTAGCCCTAGGTATGTAGTAGAACTGTACATCTTTGGATTTGGTCATTACCGTCTCTAGATAATGGTGGTAGGGTAGGAGTTTCTCCTCTTTGATTTTTCACCTCCTTTGGACTTGGCCAATAATAAGGGTTGAATCATTGTATACGTCTAAGAATTCGAATTTCAATTCCAAGGACACCAGCAAACCTACTATACAAGCTTCATATTCCTGTGATATTGTTGGTGGAAGGGTACTGCAACTTCATGGCTAAAGGCAGGTGTGACCCGTCTAGGGCTATTAGGAGCATGCTAATTCCATATCCCTTCTTGTTGGCAGCACCGTCAAAGAAAAGACACCACCTATCTCTAAACTTGAATAATTTCTCCATTTGGGAATTCAACTTCCCTAACAATTTCACCCTTGATTGGGCAATCTACTAGGTAATCGGCCACGACCTTTCCATTGTTGGATTTCTGAATTATGTGTACTATATCAAATTCAGAAAGAAATAGTAGCCATTGAGTAGTGCAGCTTGACAAGGTTGGCTTCTCAAAGAGATACTTCAAAGGATCTATGTAGAAATCAAGTGTATTGTATAAGCCATCATATAATGATAGAGCTTTTGGGTGACCTAAACAAGAGTAGTGCATGTCTTTCCACTGGCGTTGTAGTTTTTCTTAAAGGAGATTAGTTTATGGCTCACATATTAAATGGACTTCTCTTTTCTTTCTTGTGTTTGATCTTGGGCTAACATAGCTCCAACAACTGTATTGGTTACTATGAGGTATAGTAA
Organism: Nyssa sinensis; assembly: GCA_008638375.1. NCBI lineage: Eukaryota > Viridiplantae > Streptophyta > Magnoliopsida > Cornales > Nyssaceae > Nyssa > Nyssa sinensis. The sequence continues at coordinate 43,473,405 of CM018031.1, forward strand.
TAAATGGAAGCCAGGTTATGGGGGAACCAAGATTAGTGGATTGGTTAGATATTCTTTGATTTTCTCAAAAGCCTCTTGGCATGAGGGGTTCCACTTTTTGGGATAATCTTTTTTCAAGAGTTTGAAAATGGGCTCACAAATAGTAGTCAACTGTGATATAAATTTGCTGATGTATTGAAGTCTCTCTAAGAAACCCCTAACCTATTTTTTCTATTTTAGGCGGAGGCATTTCTATAATAGCTTTGATTTTTGCGGGATCCACCTCTATCCCTCTTTGACTTATCATGAAGCCTAAGAGTTTTCCTGACGTGACCCTAAATACACACTTTTGAGGGTTTAGTCTCATCCTGTATTTTCTAATTCTCTCGTAGAATTTCCTTAGGCAATCAGAATGATCCTCTCTACCTTTGGATTTTATGATCATATCATCAACATAAACTTTGTCCTCTTTATAAATTAGGTCATATAGGATGGTAGTGGTTGCCCTCTAATATGTAGCCCCTACATTTCTTAGGCCGAAAGGCATGATTGTGTAGCAATATGTGCCCCACTATGTTGTGAAGGTAGCTTTTTCCATGTGATCAATGTGCATCTTGATTTGATTGTACCCTACGAAGCCATCTACAAAGGACATCATGGTATGTTAGGTTGTGTTATCTGCCAAGAGGTCTATGTTAGGCTGGGGGAAGTCATCTTTTGGACAGGCCTTATTAAGGTCTCTATAGTCAACGCACATACGGACTCACCCATCTTTTTTAGGAACAGGGAAAATATTAGCTAACCATTATAGGTACTCAACCACGGCCAAAAACCCTACAACTAATTGTTTCTCGACTTCCTCTTTTATCTTGAGGGACGACTCTTGCCGGAGTTTCCTCAACTTTTGTTTGATTGGCTTGACATCAAGGTAAGTTAGGGTTTTATGCTGGACTATGTCTGTGTCCAACCTAGGTATATCCTTGTAGGACCGTGCAAAGGCATCTTGGTATTCTTTTAACAGATCAGACAAGGTTTCTTGTTCATTTTGGCTAAGGGCTGCACTGTTATTGACTTCTCTAGTCTTACCTTCTAACCCTAGCTTAAGGGTCACTATTTGTTCTATGATAGGTTGGGCCCTATCTTAAGATTTAGTGACTATTTTGGCCAATTTTATTAGAAACTTCAAATCCTTTATATGAAGATTATTGTATTCTTTGAATTCATCATCATGGTTATTGTTGGCAATTAAAGGATATTCAAAAAATGTATTTTTCTCATTGAAAGAAGAAAAAATAAAATCAGCTAGATTATCAAGATTAATAAGATCTAAAGAAAGAGTGTCATCAGACTAGGAGTCAAAAGCAATGTTGGAATCTATATCATTCAAGTTTGGGTAGCCGAATTCTTGCTCCAGTTATTCATCTAAGGCTGGCGCCCCATTAACCAATAGCCAATTATTAATCAGAGCTTGGATGGGTATAATGTCTTTGATCAGATCTTCTCTTATATTGCATGTGGAGATCATGTTAATCATGTCATCAATGAGTTCTATTTTGTGAAGCATTTTGTCACTCCTCCGAGTTCCTCAATCCAATCCTCCTATTGAGGATCCTATTGCTAAATTGGTACCACTACCCTCTCGTCAAAACCACAGATGCAGTCACCCAATATTTCCCAACTAGGAACTCAGATATTGGCCTAAGCATTGTACCAAGCCTCAGGGAATCCATAGTATGGATAGTCGTCTCTTTGCTTCACAAAGCTTCTATTCAATGTGGGAAAGTAATGCTTCATTTCTATAAGCTTGAAGGGCAGCCCCTGTTCTCTAGAAATTTTCTTGGCTCGTATGGCCAAAGACTTGTTACGAAAATTTTCTTTAGTGGGTAAGTGTCCAAGCCCAAATATGTACTTTATTTTTAGTTGGAAGGACAGTGTAAGTAAGCCTTGCAAATTGCATCTGAGGCCCTAACCAAACACATATCCCATGTGGATCATCATATTCATCAAAGCTTCTTTGTACAAGCCACTATCAAGTACTTGTTCTATCCCATGACTTCTTATACTGTCGAAGTCTATCAAGGGTAGATCATCAGCATTGTGTTGGATCCCTAATATGGGAAGAGTGTCGTCGGGGAGATCAACACCCCCACGAATGGTTACTACCCCTATTTGGCAAATGAATTTGAGATTTTGATGCAAAGAGGATGCTACAGCCTACATTTCATGTAGCCATGGTCTTCCAAGTAGCAGATTGAAGGAAGTTGGGATGTCTAGCACTTGAAAATAGGCGGTTCTTTCAACAGGACCAAGATTCATGGTAAGTTCCATGACTTCTACAAGCTTGTGCTGATGAAGTCAGATCGAATACCTCTAAGCCAAGGCATTTTGCAGTCTTAAAAGGACAAACGTTAAGAGTTGAGTCGTTGCCCATAAGTACCATAGGTATCTATGGGCACCAGCACCGAAATCAAAGGAAAGTGTGTCATCCTTTTTTGGATTTAAAAGGATCTCGACTATCTCCTTCCCTTAAGGTGGGAAAGAATGCCTCTTATGGGAGATAGAGAGATTAAGGAGTCGCCAGCTTGTTTTTGGGTAAGAAAAAAACAAACCCGTTACGATAAAACATAATCAAAAGAAAACTTAAAATGAATGGAATACTCGAAATTTACATCGTCTTGTCTCCTAATTACATTCTAAAGATCCCTTGATATGGATTAAAGAAAATAAGACACTGAATTAAAATGAAAAACAAAGAAAACATATATTCGGGGGCTAAGGTACGAAGTGGGAAGGTGTTAGGCACCCACCTCACCCAATCTAAATGGATTGGTCTCGAATATTCGCTTACAAGGCTACTTTGTCGTGAGAAAAATTAAAAATGGAGATGCGAGTCCGGAAGAGATAAATAATAGAAGATCTAGTGTAAAGAGATAAAACAAAACAAAAAAGATAGAAAGAATATCTAACTCGGGCCCAAAGGCTTCCTACGTATCCATTCAAAAGACAGAATCAAAGTAACATAGTTTTTCGGTTTACCCTCTTTTATCTCCAATTTGCCAACATTTTTTTGGGCAAGAAACAAGCAAACCTGTTACAGTAGAACATAATCAAAAGAAAATTAAAAAGGAATGGAGTACTCAAAATTTACATCGCCTTGTCTCCTAATTACATTCTAAAGATCCCTTACCATGGATCAAAGAAAATAAGACATTGAAATAAAGTAAAAATCAAAGAAAACATGGATCTAGGGCTTAGGATATGGAATGGGAAGGTGTTAGGCACCCGCCCGCCCGATCCAAATGGATCGGCCTCGAATATTCACCTACAAGGCTATTTTGTCATGAGAAAAACTAAAAAGAGAGATATGAGTCTAGAAGAGATAAATAATAAAAGATCTAGTGTAAAGAGATAAAATAGAACATAAAAGATAGAAAGAATATCTAACTCGAGCCCGAAGGCTTCCTAAGTATCAATTCAGAAAATGGAATCAAAGTCACATAGTTCTCCATTTTACCCTCTTTTATCAAGAGTGATAAAAAAGATGAGATCAACCAAATCTAAAGAAAAAGAAACTATTAAGGGTTGGAGAGCGTACTATATTCAGTCATAGGAGCCGAGCAGCACCTCGGCTAGGAAAATCTAAATCGAAGGCTTCAATCGGGCAGATCTCCTACTTGTTCTACGGTTTGAAAAGCGTTGCTTCGACTTGCTTCGTGAAGTGAGACTGTCACTTCGGCAAGGCTTCAGCCTTAGGAAAGGAGAGCACTCGTAGAGAGGATTCTAAAACTAAACTACCAACGTGAGGCTATAAAAATAGTGTCTTTCTCCGTCCCCTAAAATTGATGGCCTAGGGGCTCTATTTATAAGAAAATATGGAGATTCAATCTAAAGGTCTAAGCTGAAACCCTAAAATGGAGGGCTAGAATCATGTCTTGAGTGATAATTATCTAATTAAATAAATAAATAATTAATTAAGAATGATTATCTTCACTAAATGAATTAATAAATAATTATGATAATGCACGAACCAATAGAATTAGTGTCTACATACGAAAGCCGATGAGATAAAAGAGAAATAGAATTTAATTAGAAAAATAAACTCTAAAATGAAAACGTCTAGGTTCGATGTATCTCTATTAAGAAAATATCAAGCAACTAGATTTATCGAAACTCTAAAAGCGAAAACTTCTAATTAAGCCTAAATAGACTACTATCACTCAAGATTACCAAATCGACCCTAATTCGGTAGAGAATCTCTAGATTGCCATAAGACATGTGAAATGACCAAATTACCCCCGATTTGTCACCAAAGGGCTAAAATTACGAAATTACCCCTATATGGGTAAAATGATATAGAAATTACGAAAATGCCTCTCAAGTGACTAAGAAATCCTATTGAGGGTAGGATTATGCCAAAATTACCAAAATGCCCTTAGTGGGCAAAAAGGTACCAAAATTACTGAAACGCCCTCCAATGGGTAGAAAAGTCCTAACGGGAATGAGACTCTATCGGAAAGAGTTCTACTTGGATTGGGACTCTGATAGGAAAGTTCTAACGGAAGTGAAACTCTATTGAAAAAAAGTCCTACCTGGACTGAGACTCTGGCATGAGAGTCCTAACAGGAGTGAGACTCTAGTAGGAGAGTCATAAAGGGAGTGGGACTCAATCAAAAAAAGTCCTACTTGGATTAGGACTCTAATAGGAGAGTTCTGACGAGAATGGGACTCTATTAGGAAGAGTCCTACTTGGACTAAGACTCTAACAAGAGAGTCCGAACAAGAGTGAGATTCTATCGAAAAGAATAATACTTGAACTGGGACTCTAACAAAAGAGTCTTAACGAGAGTGGGACTCTATTGGAAAGAGTCCAACTTGGACTGAGACTTTGACAAGAGAGTCCTAATGGGAGTAGGACTCTATCGGAAAGACTCCTAGTTAGACTATGACTCTAGCATGAAATTCCTAACGGGAGTGGGACTCTATCGGAAAGAGTCCTACTTGGACTAGCACTCTATCAAGAAGAGTCTGAATGAAACTAGTACTCCGATAGGAAAGTCCTAGCGGGAATAGGACCCCATTAGGAGAAGTCCTAATGGAACTGGGACTTTGGGAGGAGAGTCCTAGCGGGAATAGGACTCTATTAGGAGGAGTCCTAATGGGAATAGGGCTCTGTCAAGAAGAGTCCTAATGGAACTGGGACTCTAGCAGGAGAGTCCTAGCAGGAATAGGACTCTGTCAAAAAGAGTTCTAATAGGAATAGGACTCTCTCGGGAAAAGTCCTACTCGAAGTAGTTTTCTTGGTATAATTACTAGATTACTACTTATTTAATCAAAGGTTACAAAATGAGGTATCTACCGAAAGCCACTCGTTGACTGAACTTACAAACAAGTAAACATCAATGCAAGAAAAAGAGACAGCTATTTTGACCTTGATTTGTGATATTTTTTGCATGACGTGGTCGGACTCATTCCTCTATAAGATTCCTACATATCAGTCTCAAGCAAATTAGACTGCTAGTAGTTTGTGACTAGCGAAAAGGAGTGTTATCCTTAATTGATTTCTCCAAAGAGACTCGTCTTGATAAGATTGTTGTGAGGTTACACCTTCAAAAATGACTCATCGGAGTCTTACTTGATAAGAAATGCTATCCTAACAAATCTTTCATGAGGTTGTGTTCTCATGAGATGGTTTTACGTCCTCAAACGTTCTACTTAAAAGGAAATTTCATCCTAGTAGTTTGACAAAAGAGAATGCAATAGATGGCTTACCCGAAAGGAACGCTATCCCAAGAGGATGATAAAATGTGATGCAATAGATGGCTTACCCGAAATGAATGCTATCATAACAAGATGACGATGTGATAGACGACTTACTTGAAAGGAATGCTATCCTATTAAGATGATGGTACGATAGATGGATTACCCGAAATGAATGCTATCATAACAGGATGGTAAAAAGTGGTGCAAGAGACGACTTACTCGAAATGAATACTATCCTAACAAAATGGTGATGCGATAGAAAACTTACCTAAAACAAATGCTATCCTAACAATATAGTGACATGATAGACGGCTTACCCAAAAGGAAGTGATCCTAACAGAATGGTGATGCTAAAAACGGCTTACCCAAAAGGAATGCTATCTTAACAAGATGGTGATGTGATAGACGGTTTACCCAAAAGGAATTCTATCCTAATAGGATTGTGATGCTATAGATGGCCTACCCGAAAGGAATGCTATCCTAACAGGATTTTTCTAAAAAGAATGCTATCCTAATATAATTTTCATAAAATTATGTCCTTAGTGAATAGATTGTCAAAATAGATTACGTCCCCAAACTATTTTGCTGACATAGATTACGTCCTCAAATGATTTTACTGAGATAGATTACATCCTCAGATGGTTTACCGAGATGGATTACGTTCTTAAATAGTTTGCTGAAATGGATTACACCCTTAGACAGTTTTATTGAGATGGAGAATAAAGATTCCAATGGGGAATGCCAGAATATATTTTTTAGTGAGGAGATGAATTTCCTTTAAAAAAATGTTGATGGTTCGGACTTCACTAGGGAATGAGTTGAGTTGACTTAGTGATCTTGATTTGTTTGAGAAATGAGCAGTCGTCCCTTGCTCAAAAAATGTGGCTCGCATCTTAAGGGACCACTAAAGGAAATGCTATGCGCATGATCTTTTGAAAGAAACTGTCCTCAAGGATAGTATCAGATACCGACTTGAACCATTCGAACTCCCTACATATAATGCAGTAGTAGATCGTGCTAAGATTTTTGAGAGAGCGGGTAATGCCTTATCTCAAAAGAAGGACAAAAACAAAGTAGGCACCACTTCCCAACAAATGAAAAAGACAAAGGCAGGAACCAAGAGTATGACTACAGTCAATGATAAGAGTGACGGTAGCCAGAAGTCAGGAGAGATTCCTACCTGTCCTACATGTCAGAAGAAGCACTTTGCACCCTGTCGACTGTATTCAGGAGTCTGCTACAGATGTGGCCTACGTGGGCATCTTATCAAAGATTGTCCCCAAGGAAGTTCGGCTGTCAAGGAGCCTACCGCGATAGCTTCAACTACTACGCCACAAGTGCAGGCTGCAACTACTGAAAAACCAGGAGGAGGCAAAGAACCTATGAGGTACGGGCGAGTGTTCAACATATATTCTAATGCTGCACAACCTTCAACATGTCAATTAGGTACATATCTTAATGCTTACATTACTGCATATAGACTTGTAGCTTATTTTCGACTACTTAACACATGAATGTGATAGACCGAAATAACGTAAGGAGACTAAAACCCTGAAAATAAGAACACTCGAGTTTTGAGGACAAAACTATTTTAAGGGGGGAAGGATGTAACACCCCGACCCTAATTAAGAAATGATAAGTTACTAATTATTAATTTGAACCAAACATAAAGAATAATTAAGAAGCTAACCTAAATAGGAAATAGCCAGAAGAAACCGCGTTGAAAAATAAGCGACGGAAAAGAAGATATTTGGAAAATAGCTGAAATAATTAAATGCGCCAACCAAACAGGGCCTAAGCCCGAAATATGGAAAAAGGACCAAAAATTGTGGCCAAGAGGATTTGATCCCTTGACCAAACTAGGTAGAATTTGGGTTACCAAAAAAATTACCAACTAGGCTAGGAACCTCTTTGTGAACATATGTGCAAAGATATGTATATAAGTATAAATCTGATTTGGCCACCTCCCAAGTGACCAATCACCAAGCATGCAACACATCAGCATGCATCACTCCTATGCCCCCATAGATCATCATGTGCCTATACACCCATGATTGCATCTCCCCCCAACCAAGTTGCATGCAAATCCATCATGCACTTAGGGGGATGAAACACTAAAGACAATCTGATTTTGATAATCTCCATATATGCATGGAAGAGAAATCAGATCAGTAGAGAACCTAGTGCACTGATCTTATAGAGAGAGAAAGTGGGTTAGAGAGAGGAAGTTAGAGAGAGGAAGCTTGAGTTGTGGGAATCCATTGAAGGGGCTAAGGACTGGGAACTGAAGGGCTGCACCACTAGACCGGACCTGCTCCATTGGGAGGCTTCTAACTGAAACGAACCCTAGGAGACCACTGTGTACAAGGTAAGAAATTCAAAATTTTCTGAGCATTTTCTCTTTGGATTTCGGCCACTGTTTTATTTCTTTTGGGACTGTTAATGCATGTAAAGAGATTTAAAAATGAAAACTGGGTTGGTCGTGAACCGTTTGGACCAACAGAACTGCCTAACCATCAACCCGAAAGCAAAACCGCCATGGAAGGACCTCGGATCGTGCAGGTCTGAATCAACTTGCACAAAACCTAAAATGGGTTATCTAGCCTTAAATTAGACCTCACTAGGGTTCCTAAACCACTAACCCACGACCTTGAAACCTAAGAAATGAGCCCTTAATATCGAGTTGCAGGTTTCGGTCGTGAAACCAAATTCTTGTTTGACACTTCTAAGCTCGACTTTGAGAATAGGAAAGGAACCCCCATGCCCTAAGGATCACACAGAACCCAACCCCATTGAAAATGGTTGCGAGATGAGGGTTTATTGCAGAATTATCCAGTTCGGCTACCATGACTTAAACCGAGCAACTAGGTTAGTTTTAAAGTTCTAAATGGATGCCAAGATGAACCTTGAGATGTCAGGAACAATCTCAGTTGAAAACAGTAGCTATTGATCCAACCAAAAGTCACGAAATAGAAAAAGAAAAATCTGCAAATTAGGGCTACAGTGTGTAGATCGGTGGGGAAGATGATGAACAGTACGGGTCGGGCATGGACCGGGTTCGGGTCGGACCCCGACCCGACCGAGAAACGGATAAAACCCATAAACTGTACTGCGTCGTTTTGATGCTGTTATTTCAAAATTTTAAATTGTGGGGCTGACGTCAGCCTGACGTCAGCACATTACCTTGAACCGGACTGGACCGGTCTGGTTCAGTCGCATGCTGACTGAACCGTTTGGTTCAGTTACAATTTTTGGAAATTACGAAATGACCCAACAGTTTTGGGAAAATTTCATTCTGGCCCAGATTTTGAAACTTTAATTCATTTATACCCCTGATAAATTAATAAATAATAAATTAAATTATTTAATTAATTTATTAATTAAATAAAAATGACCAAATTACCCCTAGGTCATAAATAAGTCAAACGGAGTCCGAATAAAGTAAACGAATAGTGGTTTTTGACTATTTTGGACGTTCCGGACTCAATGGTGTGGTCCGTTTTACGAGACGAGGCTTCAAAAATTATGATACGTTAAAGTACAAATTACCAAATTGCCCCTAATGTGGTCGATGCCCAAATAAGACAAGTTATTAGTGTAATCTTATTTTCTTGGGCCTTCTGAGATCAACAGTGAGGTCCGATTCACGAGACAGGACTCCAAAAAAATATGACACGCGAAATGACCAAACTACCCCTATGGTACCCGAAGCCCAAATGAAACTAAAAGATAGTCTATTTTGACTATGTCGGACATTCCAAACCCAACGGTGAAGTCCATGACACCAAAATAGGTACTGAAAATTTAGTCGCGTATAAAATAAAACTCATCAAGTCACCACGAGTTGACTAGTAAGACCAATCCTAGGAAGTTAGGATACGTCAGGCCTAAAATTAAATGAAAGAGCATGAATAGGTAACGATTTAAGGTAAATGTGAAGTTAACAAGTTCTTTATAATTTTCTTAGGAAATACAAAGGAAAGGGAAAAGCCCACCAGTAGTGCAAACCCGGGGAATCAAGGTGAGTAACCTCACATTTGAAGTGGAGATTTAATTCCACGGATTTGAATGATGTTTTAAATATCAAATTCTGTCTTTACACAATTCCGTTTTAAATATCCTGTTATGACATGCTTCCTGAATAATTTACTACTGTTCTTTGAGAGATACTTCTGCATGTCTAAATTTTCGATTTCAAATGTTATTATATATCCTGAATATACATGTTTCACGTATTTCAATACCCTATCATGAGATTATGAACTGTATGTTTTGAATGCTTTTAAATGCATCCACACGAAGGAATTTTGGGTTAAATGCTTTTAAATGCAAGATAAATTGTGCATAAGCACCACGGATTTCTATCGGGTTTCTTAGGAACCCAACTACGATACGAATAAATGCCAGGTAGCAGGATCTAATCCCCCAGGCATATGAGATATCTCCACGAAAAGTAAAATGGGAATCTGGTTCGAAACGGATTCTGTTAATGAAAGTGATAAGGTGTGTGTTGAAAATGGAAGCAGGCTTTTTCCCTCATTTTCACCATGCATATTTACATGATTTGAAATTCACATACTTTATTCCGAAAGTACAAGTTAGCTTGAATACTGTAATGTTTCAAAGCCATTGTTTAAAGAATGCATGTACTCTATGTTCCAAGTATACGAGCAATTGGTAGTGAGTATTTTACAAAATTCTCACGTGCGAAACCACTACCAATTGAAACCCATGACAGATGTTAGAATTACTCACTGGGCTTTTCGAAGCTCACCCCATTCCCTAACATTTTTCAGGTGATGACGATGGGTGGACCCTTGCCCAATTTGGGGAGAAATGATAGGCAGCTCCATTAGGATTCTGGAGATATTTTTGGGAAGTATAGGGCCTATGGTTGGTCGAATTTTGATGTCGTACTTTTGGGACAATTATGTATTTAAGCCCAAGAGGCAACCACATATGTATTTAAGCCCTTGAGGCATTCGAATATGTATCATGTATAAGACTTTAATTTTTAGTATGCTCTGATGTGAATATTCATGTGTACCGCTATGAAGAGCAACAGTACCGGACGGCTGTGCGAAAGTTTTTAAAAGATTTAAAAAAAAAAAAAAAAAAAAAAAAAAAAAGGGGTTTTCACGCTTCCGCAAATCAAGGCCGCACCGCTATTCGATACCGTCGCCCATGTTTTGCCTTGCCCTCAGGCTCCCGGGCCTGAAGGCGGCGGTTGCGATCCGAGATCCGCACAGGGTGGGTTTCGGGTCGTGACAGGAGTGGTATCAGAGCAAAGGTTGGAAAAAATTAAGATTTCTGATACTACAAGAGTGGTATCAGAGCACTAGGTTAACTAGAACAAACTTAGTGACATTAGAAGAATTAGGAACAGAACCATAAGTTAGGTAGACTTTAGGCTACCTAAGATATGTAAAGTGTGTGACGAAATGTAAAGGCGGGGTATGGGACCCGCGTTATAGGATACAGATATGTGAAGTATGCGACGTGAAGTAAAGGCGGGGTATGGGACCCGTAGTACATGAAATAGAGATGTGAAGTATGTGATACGAAACGATGGCGGGGTATGGGACCCGTAGTACATGAAATAGAGATATGAAGTATGTGATACGAAACGAAGACGGGGTATGGGACCCGTAGTTAGATAAGGTAGTGTAATGAAGACAAGAAATAAATGTAGGTTATAAAACACCACAGAATCAAACATAGTGATATAATAAACCTCGAAACATGAGATAAGTAAATGAAAACCTTATGCGATGATGAAAAACTAACAGAAATGTGTGTTTTTCAGCAAAAATGGTAAACACCAGGAGAAACGTGAGGAATTCAAATGACAGACTCGACCGAGTTGAACATATACTGGAGGCAATGGCTCAGAACATAGCTAACATGCAAGCACAAGTCAGAGCGCCACAACCGGTGCAAAATCCTGAGCCACAACCAAATCCCGGACAACCTACTGAAACAGTCAACACGACGAGTTATAAAACGTTCCAGGGTTTTAAACCCCCTAGATTTGATGGTCTAGATACGACAATCGATGCAGAATCATGGGTTCGGGAGATGGAACGTATATTTACGGTTATGACATGTACTGAGGAGCAAAAGGTCTCTTTTGCTACTTTTACCTTTAAGGATGGAGCCCATGAGTGGTGGCTGCTGGAGAAAGAAAGGGAGCCGCCAATGACCTGGACAAGATTTCTAGAAGTGTTTTATGAAAAATACTTTCCAAGGTCATTGAAAAACCAGAAAATAGCAGAGTTTGCAATTCTGACCCAGGGAACAATGACAGTGGCAGAATACGAGACTAAGTTTATGAGATTAGCCCGATTTGCACCCCACATGGTCCAAACTGAAGATCTAAAGGCTAGGAAGTTTGAAGCTGGCCTCAAGGATAGTATCAGATACCGACTTGAACCATTCGAACTCCCTACATATAATGCAGTAGTAGATCGTGCTAAGATTTTTGAGAGAGCGGGTAATGCCTTATCTCAAAAGAAGGACAAAAACAAAGTAGGCACCACTTCCCAACAAATGAAAAAGACAAAGGCAGGAACCAAGAGTATGACTACAGTCAATGATAAGAGTGACGGTAGCCAGAAGTCAGGAGAGATTCCTACCTGTCCTACATGTCAGAAGAAGCACTTTGCACCCTGTCGACTGTATTCAGGAGTCTGCTACAGATGTGGCCTACGTGGGCATCTTATCAAAGATTGTCCCCAAGGAAGTTCGGCTGTCAAGGAGCCTACCGCGATAGCTTCAACTACTACGCCACAAGTGCAGGCTGCAACTACTGAAAAACCAGGAGGAGGCAAAGAACCTATGAGGTACGGGCGAGTGTTCAACATATATTCTAATGCTGCACAACCTTCAACATGTCAATTAGGTACATATCTTAATGCTTACATTACTGCATATAGACTTGTAGCTTATTTTCGACTACTTAACACATGAATGTGATAGACCGAAATAACGTAAGGAGACTAAAACCCTGAAAATAAGAACACTCGAGTTTTGAGGACAAAACTATTTTAAGGGGGGAAGGATGTAACACCCCGACCCTAATTAAGAAATGATAAGTTACTAATTATTAATTTGAACCAAACATAAAGAATAATTAAGAAGCTAACCTAAATAGGAAATAGCCAGAAGAAACCGCGTTGAAAAATAAGCGACGGAAAAGAAGATATTTGGAAAATAGCTGAAATAATTAAATGCGCCAACCAAACAGGGCCTAAGCCCGAAATATGGAAAAAGGACCAAAAATTGTGGCCAAGAGGATTTGATCCCTTGACCAAACTAGGTAGAATTTGGGTTACCAAAAAAATTACCAACTAGGCTAGGAACCTCTTTGTGAACATATGTGCAAAGATATGTATATAAGTATAAATCTGATTTGGCCACCTCCCAAGTGACCAATCACCAAGCATGCAACACATCAGCATGCATCACTCCTATGCCCCCATAGATCATCATGTGCCTATACACCCATGATTGCATCTCCCCCCAACCAAGTTGCATGCAAATCCATCATGCACTTAGGGGGATGAAACACTAAAGACAATCTGATTTTGATAATCTCCATATATGCATGGAAGAGAAATCAGATCAGTAGAGAACCTAGTGCACTGATCTTATAGAGAGAGAAAGTGGGTTAGAGAGAGGAAGTTAGAGAGAGGAAGCTTGAGTTGTGGGAATCCATTGAAGGGGCTAAGGACTGGGAACTGAAGGGCTGCACCACTAGACCGGACCTGCTCCATTGGGAGGCTTCTAACTGAAACGAACCCTAGGAGACCACTGTGTACAAGGTAAGAAATTCAAAATTTTCTGAGCATTTTCTCTTTGGATTTCGGCCACTGTTTTATTTCTTTTGGGACTGTTAATGCATGTAAAGAGATTTAAAAATGAAAACTGGGTTGGTCGTGAACCGTTTGGACCAACAGAACTGCCTAACCATCAACCCGAAAGCAAAACCGCCATGGAAGGACCTCGGATCGTGCAGGTCTGAATCAACTTGCACAAAACCTAAAATGGGTTATCTAGCCTTAAATTAGACCTCACTAGGGTTCCTAAACCACTAACCCACGACCTTGAAACCTAAGAAATGAGCCCTTAATATCGAGTTGCAGGTTTCGGTCGTGAAACCAAATTCTTGTTTGACACTTCTAAGCTCGACTTTGAGAATAGGAAAGGAACCCCCATGCCCTAAGGATCACACAGAACCCAACCCCATTGAAAATGGTTGCGAGATGAGGGTTTATTGCAGAATTATCCAGTTCGGCTACCATGACTTAAACCGAGCAACTAGGTTAGTTTTAAAGTTCTAAATGGATGCCAAGATGAACCTTGAGATGTCAGGAACAATCTCAGTTGAAAACAGTAGCTATTGATCCAACCAAAAGTCACGAAATAGAAAAAGAAAAATCTGCAAATTAGGGCTACAGTGTGTAGATCGGTGGGGAAGATGATGAACAGTACGGGTCGGGCATGGACCGGGTTCGGGTCGGACCCCGACCCGACCGAGAAACGGATAAAACCCATAAACTGTACTGCGTCGTTTTGATGCTGTTATTTCAAAATTTTAAATTGTGGGGCTGACGTCAGCCTGACGTCAGCACATTACCTTGAACCGGACTGGACCGGTCTGGTTCAGTCGCATGCTGACTGAACCGTTTGGTTCAGTTACAATTTTTGGAAATTACGAAATGACCCAACAGTTTTGGGAAAATTTCATTCTGGCCCAGATTTTGAAACTTTAATTCATTTATACCCCTGATAAATTAATAAATAATAAATTAAATTATTTAATTAATTTATTAATTAAATAAAAATGACCAAATTACCCCTAGGTCATAAATAAGTCAAACGGAGTCCGAATAAAGTAAACGAATAGTGGTTTTTGACTATTTTGGACGTTCCGGACTCAATGGTGTGGTCCGTTTTACGAGACGAGGCTTCAAAAATTATGATACGTTAAAGTACAAATTACCAAATTGCCCCTAATGTGGTCGATGCCCAAATAAGACAAGTTATTAGTGTAATCTTATTTTCTTGGGCCTTCTGAGATCAACAGTGAGGTCCGATTCACGAGACAGGACTCCAAAAAAATATGACACGCGAAATGACCAAACTACCCCTATGGTACCCGAAGCCCAAATGAAACTAAAAGATAGTCTATTTTGACTATGTCGGACATTCCAAACCCAACGGTGAAGTCCATGACACCAAAATAGGTACTGAAAATTTAGTCGCGTATAAAATAAAACTCATCAAGTCACCACGAGTTGACTAGTAAGACCAATCCTAGGAAGTTAGGATACGTCAGGCCTAAAATTAAATGAAAGAGCATGAATAGGTAACGATTTAAGGTAAATGTGAAGTTAACAAGTTCTTTATAATTTTCTTAGGAAATACAAAGGAAAGGGAAAAGCCCACCAGTAGTGCAAACCCGGGGAATCAAGGTGAGTAACCTCACATTTGAAGTGGAGATTTAATTCCACGGATTTGAATGATGTTTTAAATATCAAATTCTGTCTTTACACAATTCCGTTTTAAATATCCTGTTATGACATGCTTCCTGAATAATTTACTACTGTTCTTTGAGAGATACTTCTGCATGTCTAAATTTTCGATTTCAAATGTTATTATATATCCTGAATATACATGTTTCACGTATTTCAATACCCTATCATGAGATTATGAACTGTATGTTTTGAATGCTTTTAAATGCATCCACACGAAGGAATTTTGGGTTAAATGCTTTTAAATGCAAGATAAATTGTGCATAAGCACCACGGATTTCTATCGGGTTTCTTAGGAACCCAACTACGATACGAATAAATGCCAGGTAGCAGGATCTAATCCCCCAGGCATATGAGATATCTCCACGAAAAGTAAAATGGGAATCTGGTTCGAAACGGATTCTGTTAATGAAAGTGATAAGGTGTGTGTTGAAAATGGAAGCAGGCTTTTTCCCTCATTTTCACCATGCATATTTACATGATTTGAAATTCACATACTTTATTCCGAAAGTACAAGTTAGCTTGAATACTGTAATGTTTCAAAGCCATTGTTTAAAGAATGCATGTACTCTATGTTCCAAGTATACGAGCAATTGGTAGTGAGTATTTTACAAAATTCTCACGTGCGAAACCACTACCAATTGAAACCCATGACAGATGTTAGAATTACTCACTGGGCTTTTCGAAGCTCACCCCATTCCCTAACATTTTTCAGGTGATGACGATGGGTGGACCCTTGCCCAATTTGGGGAGAAATGATAGGCAGCTCCATTAGGATTCTGGAGATATTTTTGGGAAGTATAGGGCCTATGGTTGGTCGAATTTTGATGTCGTACTTTTGGGACAATTATGTATTTAAGCCCAAGAGGCAACCACATATGTATTTAAGCCCTTGAGGCATTCGAATATGTATCATGTATAAGACTTTAATTTTTAGTATGCTCTGATGTGAATATTCATGTGTACCGCTATGAAGAGCGACAGTACCGGACGGCTGTGCGAAAGTTTTTAAAAGATTTAAAACAAAAAAAAAAAAAAAAGGGTTTTCACGCTTCCGCAAATCAAGGCCGCACCGCTATTCGATACCGTCGCCCATGTTTTGCCTTGCCCTCAGGCTCCCGGGCCTGAAGGCGGCGGTTGCGATCCGAGATCCGCACAGGGTGGGTTTCGGGTCGTGACATTAAATACATGAACCGAGGACACGATCATCCCGAAAAAGAGATTCCTAGAGAGTGGCGAGAAGGAGAGCCAAAGAAAAAAGGCAAGATTCAACCGAGTAGCTCTCACACTCAGCCAGCTAGGCCTAGCAGGACGTCGAGACAAGAGGTGGAGAGCGAGAGTAAGGACACTGAGAAGGAAGAGGCTCTTCCCCGTCAGTCTTGACGATAAGAGGGAGGACGGCGAGGGCATCGTTAGATGACACTTCTCTTTTTTTATGAACACTTTGTTTGATGAACAATTTATACTTTTTTTCTATTTTCTTGTTTCTGATTTTGTTTTATTTGAACAATGAATGATCAATATATGCACTTTTATTTATGAATGTGTGCAATATCAGTGAAAGTGAATAGCAATTGGTATCCGATATGTTTCGGACTGAAAAAATAGAGGGAAAACAATGAAAATAGGTGAAACTGGGCAAAATAGCCTGACATTTGGTACACACAGAGGGGGAATTTCTTCCACTTGTGTACCAATCGGCACTCAAGGTGTGCCCATCGACAGCGTGCTCTGTCTCAGGCAGTTTCGCGGCCTATTGCGTGTTTTTACGCATTTTTCAAAAATTAGTCTCGTAACTTGGAAATGAATTACGAGTATCCAAGGATATATTCCAAACCCTAAATCTCCTAACTCATTATATTCAGCCTGTTTACCGCTCCATTGTTGTATTTTCTGCCTCTCTATTCTAATGGACTCTAGAATTATAGATGTGACTATTTTTTACAAACAAACTCATACATGGCTGTATTGTCTTTCTAGCTCGGAGAAGATTAACTTAGGGGCATTGAGACTGAACTCTATTTTCTCTCTTACCCAAGATACCATAGACTGGCATTTGTTGCAAGCTTATGCTCGCTTTTGGGATCTTGTTGATCACTATTTTCACTTTCACCTAAAGAAATATGCCCCACCTTTGAAGAATTCTGTGTTTTTTTTTATGTCATGGTTCAAGGTAAACTAGTCATCCTTTTTGTACAACATGGTTATTCTTTTTATATGTCCTCTTTACTTGACTTGGATGATAAGAAGGCAAAGGAATTGGTTCAAGGTGAATCTTTTTCCTTATTTCCCATGTTAGAAATTTTCATAAATCAATAGGCTAGTCGCACCAAGCTACGTGCCTTCGTTCTATGTATTATCCCGAGGTTTTTTATTGTCCAAGAGCCTGATCAGGCTATATCCGCCTAATTGATGTTTGATTAAACTAAACAAAGGCAACAATATGATAGGCATTGTTCTTGCTAAGATTTTTAATGGGTTGGACCTGGTTCATGATGGCTCAAATGTTTTTAGAGGTAGCCCTTGCTGCTGACGATGTGGTTGAATGATAAGTTAAAACTCTTAGGACCTTCAGTTACCATCTCTTATATGTCAAAACACTATTGTTCAAAGGCATTGTTTGTGACAAAAGATAATGAGAGAGATTGGTGCGACTTCATTGCTCAACTTTCAACTTATGATATTGATTGGTCCACTATTCACAAGCAAAGTAGAGCCCCTCACTTGCGTTCTCCTGGTTATTCTTGTGTTATCTTGGTAGGCTTGAGAAAGACCTCTTTTTATTATCCCATCTAAATACTACATCAATTTCGGTGTATGTAGGTTGCTCCGAGGACTTGGGGTCCTCATTTCATTGTGGAAAGATTAACTCCATCTGTAGCTACAAAGATATCCAATTGTTGGGGATATGCTCATGTTCTAAACTTAGATAATACAAATTATTTCGATAAAGTTCTTATAAAGAAAGAACATTTATGGTGGCTTTGGGACCTAATTAGCGAAAATGAAGAACTTAGGGATTCTATCTTTTTTAAGAGACTGGGATAAACATTAGTGTGGACATAACTTCAAAGTTAGAAGCGATCAAAAAAGCCTATAAAGACTTCAAAGGAGGAGGAATGGTAAATTTGGACTAGGAAATGGTGAGCTAACCTCGAGATGTGACGGAAACAGAGGCAGTAGCCCCTTTAAGCTTAAAAAGGAAATGAGGAAGACCTAAGAAGACACCAGAATTCAAATGTAACAATGGTGAGCTAGACTTTGAGAAATTTTCTCTACATGTAGATTTAGCAAGGATTTACCTGGGTTTCATTAAGAAAGAGACAGGTTACCGCTTCGAGTTAGAGGGCAGGTTGGTGGAGAAGAAAGCGTGAGGAAAAGAAAGAATCTGAGTATCCATTAGCTATAAAGATTTAGAATTTTTTTTCTTTTCTCTTTTTTTCTTCTTTTTTTTTTAAAAAAAGGAAGTTAGTTCCATTTTAGACTTAAACCAAGTTGATAGAGCTTTTACCTATTATTGAATAAAATATAATATTTAACTTTTTCGATTTGAAAGAATGAAAGTTTTATTAGAAATTTTGAGACCACACTCACAGTAACTTTGTGAGCTACCTACGTACCCCTATATTGCATGTGTAGCAAGATTATGTAATGGGGGTCAGGTCATCATAATTCAATACAATGGGCAACTAGCCGCTAAACAAAATATTTCTTGAGCTAGTCAAGGTTGGTAGGTGATGAAAACTCATCTCCATCCAAATTGGTGAGCCACAAGGCTCCTCTAGTGGCTATAGATTTGATAATGAATGGGCCACTCCAGTTGGGCCTGAATTTCCCTCTCGGGCCAAGTACTGGTGCTCAGTTTTCCATTAAAATCAAATCTCCTACTGTTATGACATGGAAATTTTTTTTTTTTTACTTTTTTTTATTCTTTGTTTCTATTTTTATTGTCATTATTATTATTATTATTATGATTATTAAAATACATGATGTGTGTATATGTAGCATGTATATGTGTGTGGAAGGTAATATGTATGTGTACATGTATGAAGTGGTGTATGTGAATGTGTATGTAAATATGTATATGCATGTATATATATATGGCAGTGGGTGTGGGTGCATCAGACCGTGAGAGAATGTGTGTGAGGTGTCGGCTGTGTGTGTGTGTCTAGTGTGTGTATGTGTGTGTGTGTGTGATAAGTGATATATATATAGGTGTAAGGTGTAGGGCAGCTTTGCATTTAATGCAAAGCTGCTTTGTAGGGAAATTTGGGGAGAAGCAAAGTGGCTGAACAGAGAGGAATAAGTCAAGGAAAGGGGCTGTGAAGGGGGAGTAACCGAGAGAGAGATGGAGGTGTGAGTGATATATGTGTGGTTTCGGTTGAAGAAAAGAGAAGGAAAGAAAGACTGAGAGCAAGGGAGAGAGAGAGAGTTCTGAAGAGCAGAAGTGAATCAAGAGGAACAGAAGGGAGAGAAGAAACCCACACGAAGAGAAAATCAGAAATTTTAGGTAAGTGGATGCTTCTGTTTTAAATTTCAAAAGCATGATTTGTTTGGTTTAAATCATAGGGTTTTATAAAGCATGATTTTAGCTTTCAAATGCAAAAAGAATGATAAAAAACGGTTAAGGAAATAGGGAGAAAATCCAAGTTACAGGTCTCGGCCATGGAGGTTGGATGTAACACCCCGACTCTGTATAATTAATAATTAAATAATTAATTATTAATTAGTACCGGCTTAGGGAATAATTAAGGAAATTAACCTTAATCTCCCGGTGGTCACACTAGACCAATAGAATGACAAAACATGTCCGAGAATAAGGGTATAATACCTGAACCTAATTATCCATTAATTAGGTGAAATAATGTCAATTTAACACTGACGGAATTCGAATTAGTTAATCCCGAAAATCTCGAATGACTAATAAATGACACGGAACCTCTGACACTGAAGATAACTGAAATAGAAACTGACCGGAAGAAACCGCATCGAAAAAGGAGTTACGGAATGAAAGTTATGAGGCAAACATCAGAAACTGAATTAATGCGCAGCCAAACAGGGCCTTAGCCCAAAATGTGGAAAAATGGCCAAATTGGTGGTCAAGGGGAATTGAACCCTTGACCTATGGAGAGAATGAATTCCATCCAAAAACTTAACCAGGTGGCCATCCAGCACCTTTGTGCCTATATACACAACTTAATTGTATATATCTCTGAATTGCCCCAAGCCCCACCTCAAATTGGACCAATGAGGTTGCATGCAAACCCCACATGATTGCCCCCTCAGCCCACCTCAGCCCTAAAATCCCACTTTTCTGATGTATATACATCTATATACATATAAGAGATGTATATATATGGAATATGTAATAATATATATATATATATATATTATCATTTGTGGAAGGGAAAAAGGAAGGGGTCCAAAATCAGAAAGGGAGGGTAGGTGTTGTATGCTCGGATAAGAGAGTCCAGAGAGAGAGAGGGCTGTAGAGAAATTGAAGGCCTTGCATGTGCATGCAAAGTGTGTGTCCATGATGTGTCTTCATGAGATGCACAAGAAGGAAAGAGGACTGAGGAACTGAACAACACTGTGTGATCGGACTGGGGCAACACACAGGCCACACCGAGCCATGAGAGGGAGGAACAGTGATCGTCCAAGAGGTATAACCCCAAACTGTCTGATTTTCTGTTTAGATTCCTGTCACTGTTTTTGATAGTTTTAAGCTCTATTAACTGCATGCTTGGGATTATTTGGACCCTAGTGGACATCAGGAACCGACTAGGAAGGCCAATAAGGCTTAAAACCCAAAACCGTGAGTAGGCAGCCATGGATAGAGCTTCCTTGTAGCAGGTCTGAAATGACTTATAAGAAACCCATTTTTGACATCTAAGACTTGACCTATATGATGTAAGGATCTCATCGCAACAAGAACCGAGTAAAATGGCTCAAAAATGAGCCTCAAAACTGAAGTTGCAGGTCTCGGGTTTGAAACCCAGACCTTGGAATAAACTCCTAAACTTGATTTTGATGATAGGGACATGAACCCCCTAATGCAAGGGTCACAAAGCAACTGATTTCAGAGAAAATGGACCAAAACCGAGAGCCCTAGGGCCAGTTGCAGACCGAATTATCGTTTTCAAAACAGACCTGTCTAGAGCTCGATTCGAAGCTCAAAAAGAATGCCAAATTGTTGGATTCATTTCTGGTAATCGATTGGGATCAAATCAGATGAAAAACTGTACCTGAAACTTCACGAATTGAAGAAATCGTGAAACTGTGGATTAGGGCAACACTGAGTTGTTCGTTGAAGAAGACAGAGTTGACTCGGTTGAGTGACCGAGTCATACCGAGTTAGCGAGTTGACACGGACACGTGTCTCTCCACGAGCGTGCCACCGAATTAATAGAACGGTGTCGTTTTGGCTAAACTGATTGTTTTAAATTAAAATCGGCCTGTTTGGTTACGGGCTTTAAAAATTAAAGTTGAGATTAGGGGCAATTGAAACACGGATAGGGACTAAAATTGGGGTTATTAGGGATATGCTATCCCGGTTTTCTGAGGGACCCTGAACCGGTTGGCTTCTTTGAATTCTGGACCGGTTCAACTGATGAACCCTTGAACCCTTGGGTTTGAACCCCTAAATTATGAAATTATATTTTTGACCCCTGAAGTTTCCTGAAATTACTGATTTGTCCCCACTGTTTTGTAATATTGCACAATGGCCCAGATTTTAGAAAATTTGTTCATTTAAGCCCTGAATAAATTAATTAAATAATAAAATAATTATTTAATTATTTTATTAAATAGGTAAAATTACAATTTTACCCCTAGACATTAAATGTCAAACGGAGTCCAAATTAAGTAAATAAATAGTGTATTTTCACTATTTCAAGCATTCTGGACTCAATGGTACAGTCCGATTTTGGAAATACAGTCCCGAAAAATACAGACCCGTAAGTGATAAATGACCGAACTGCCCCTGATGGTACCCAGACCCAAATAAAAATATCAGATAGCCTATTTTGACTATCTCGTGCATTCTGGACTCAACGGTGAGGTCCGTTTAGTGAACTGAGGTCCCGAAAAATACAGACTAGACACGTAGGTGTAAATGACTGAATTGCCCTTAATGATACTCAGGGCCGATTAAACGTAACAGACAGTCCAATTTCACTATGTTGGACGCTCTGGACCCAATGGTGAGGTCCATTTTATGAACTGACGTGCCGAAAAACACGACACATGAAATTACCAAATTACCCCTGATACCGTACGAGACCTAAACAAAGTCCGATTGGGACGAAACTGATACCGGTAGGAGCCCAGACACTGGTGAGACTGTATACTTGATTAGATGACGAATCGGGGTCAGAATTACACAAAACGTAAAATGACCAAAATACCCCTGAGCACTGTAAGTGCAAAGTAGAGGTCGAATAAAGGTCAAACTGATCTGATAAATTATCATAGGGATAATTATGAACACTGAAGGGCTAAATAAGACTCTGAGACAGTCAACGCGTAAAATGAGAAATGACCAATGTGTCCCGACGATCTAAAGCAGATACCAAATGAAGTCCAAGGGACTTACAAATTTATACATGAGATATATGGGACGTTCTGAGGACCATGATAGGGTCCCGGGCAAAAATGACAAAATTACCATTTTGCCCCTAAGACTAAATAAGTACCCAACTGATACCGATTAAAGTCTAAAAGACTTAAAACTTCACATATACGATATATGGGATATTCTGAGGACCATAATAGGGTCCGGGATAAGAATGGCAAAATTACCATTTTGCCCCTATGGTTAAAATGAGAACCTAACTGATACCGATTGGAGTCCAAAGGACACAGAACTTTGTACTTAAGATATAAAGACTATTCCGAAGACCACGACAGGGTCCGGGACAAGAATGGTAAAACTACCATTTTGCCCCTAAGGTTGAATGAGTGCCTGACTGATAACAATTGAAGTCTAAATGACTTAGGATATGATCCTAATAACTGCTAAGCCTAATTAAAGAATGAAATAGCCTCGGGTGAGACCCAATGGAAGGGCGATAGGCTACTAGGCTATCTTAGGTAATCCGATAGATACCTAAGATGACGAATGAGACCTGAATGGATGAGTTCTGATCTGTCTGTGATTGATGATTATTATTCAGGATATACATGGAGATGCCTGACGTACCTGGAGGTTATCGGATTATTTATGCAAGGAAATAAGCGTAAAGTTTGTGAGTAACTTCTGACACTGTTTTGATACTGTCCCTTGATTTACTGATCTGTTTTGAATGCAAATATTTAAGTGCAATTATTTAAATGCATGTTTTCCGTACTATATCACTTATGACATGGTTTTAGTCTTTTTAAATAATTGACTATATTCCTGATCCCTGTGCTAGCATTCCGTACTGTTTTGCCTGTTTTGAACTGTTGAGATAAAATGGATATATTGAACCATTATTTCCGAAACGATAAAATAAACCATGTGATATAGGCAAAGAACAACATTTTGTTGTATCGTACCGATTTGTATAGTATACTGTCTGAATGCTATATTGTTTAAATGTATGTACTTAATGTACGCCCTTTGTACCGCATTCCACGTGATGTGCTTGTGTCCTTCGAATTAGGAATTCCGTTCAGTTCGGTTATGTGCTATCCGTTAATGATATGTCTGCCTCGATTGATACGTTCCGTCCGGTTCTGATATGTTCCGTCCGTTAATGATGTTAAGTCCGCCTTGATTGATATATGGTCCAGTTCCGTTATGATCCGTCCGTTAATGATGTTAAGTCCGCTTTGATTGATATATGGTCCCGTTCCGTTATGATCCGTCCGTTGATGATATGTCTTTGCTTTGACTAAAGTTTTGTTCTGTTCGATTCTGTTATGTTCCGTTCATTGATAATGTGTCTGCCTTGATTGGTATATGGTCCAGTTCCGTTGTGTATTGTCCGTTGATGATACGTCTGTCTTGATTGAAATATTGTTCAGTCCAGTTATGATTAGTTCCGACAGTGATGTGTCCCTGACTTGATTGTTATATTGTTTCTACCCAGTTCTGTTATGTTGTGTCCTGTTCATGATTGCCTGTGTCTTGATTAGTGTATTGTTTCCGTTTAGTTCCGTTATAATTTTATCCGTTCGCGATATGCCTTTGCTTGACTGATGTATTGTTACCGTCCGATTCCGTTATATTCCGTCCGTTAATGTTATGTCTGCCTCGTTTGATATGTTCCGTCCGGTTCCGACATGTTCCGTCCGTTGATGATCTGCCTGTCTTGATTGATATATGGTCCTGTTCCGTTATGATTCGTTCCGTTAATGAAGAGTCTGTGTCTTGACCGATATATTAGCAATAGTTATTGTTCTGACCGATTGGTTATGTCATGTTCCGATCCGTTTGTATTGTCTGTTCGATTCTGTTTTATTGTACTAGACTGCTTATGAAATGGATTTATAAAAATAGTTATTTTTGAAATGACTAAATTATCCCTGTGCCTTGGAAGCACAAAACTGGTTTTGAAACCCATGATAGGGAATCTGTGTTACTCACTGGGCTTATT
This sequence comes from Nyssa sinensis, assembly GCA_008638375.1. NCBI lineage: Eukaryota > Viridiplantae > Streptophyta > Magnoliopsida > Cornales > Nyssaceae > Nyssa > Nyssa sinensis. The sequence continues at coordinate 43,498,261 of CM018031.1, forward strand.
TAAGCTCACACCATTATTCTGACATTTTTCAGGAATTACCTCCATTGGATTAGAAGGTACTATGACATGACGTGAATAGGCCAAGTGGCATCGCAAGTAAGGATCTGACGGCACTGAATTGTAGAGACTGGTTTATTGTGGATTGAACCTGGTTATTCCGGTGAGTGGTATGTTATGACTGACTTGACTGATATATACTAGATAGACATGGCTCATGGAACTAATGGTACTCTAGAGATATTAGATCTGCTCTGTTGTTATATGCTTGATTTTAGATATGCTCTGAGATTAGAATTGTTGACTGACTGGATATAGTCTTGCTCTGTGATACATATACTTAAAATGGATAAGTGAGTTGCATTCCCGTGTCACAAAGAAAAAGTTTTAAATTTCGCTGCATCTGACCCTACAGTTGGAGTGCAATTCGTCGAAAAGTTCAGAATTGGCCTTTAGTTGGTCGCGTTGCGACCGACTGGCAGTCACGTCCTCGACATCCGCGTAGGGTGGGGTTCGGGATGTGACATTGGACCTTGTCATTTTATGTGAGAAACCATGTTTAAATGACCTAAAAATAATCCTACAAGGTGCAGAAAGAGAATAGAAAAAGAAAGAATGAAAAACAGTCGAAGACCGAGAGTGAAATTAAGAAAAATCAGCTCGCCGGAAAACCGGCCGAAGCTATTAAACCCCATATTCGAAATGATTGAAAGAGTCTTGATGAAAATAGAGGGTGGGGATGGAATCTACGCGCAAAACTCTAGAAAATTGCATTTTAAAAACCTTAAAAAGTCGCCGGAGATCGGTCGCCGGCGCCGGAAAAGGCGTCGAAACCCTACTGTGCATCACCAGAAAAACGGGGGGAAGAAGGGGACTGTTCCGGGCTTGGGCCGGTCCGCCCCTGCCACGTGTCGCCCTGATGTTTTAAATTAAAAACTAAATTGGGAATGTTTGGTTGTGGACTTAAGAAATTGGAAATCTGAATTAAATAAGAACAAGGATATCTTATCCCTGTTTTAGGTTGATCCTTGTTTGGTTGTCCGAATTAGGAATAGGAGAATTAGAATTTACAATTCTACCCCTGAACTTTTTGATAATTGAAAATTGACCCAGAACTTTCGGGAATTGCACTTTGACCCCTAAACTTATGAGAAATTATGATTTGACCTACCAGATTTAAATATTAATAAAATAATAATTAAATTAATTAATTAATTAATTAATTTAATTATTTAAATACTCTAAATTAACTCGGAGTCCAAATGGGACAAGTCATTAGTGTATTTTGACTATCTCGGCCAATGGTGAGGTCCGTTTTATGAGACGGGATCCCAAAAAATAAAAGATCCATAGTAGCCTTTAAAATTACCAAAATGCCCCTAGATTGGAACACAGTCAAACGAACTCCAAATTAAGTAAACAAATAGTGAAACTTTATTATTTCGAGCATTCCAGACTCAACCGTGGAGTCCGATTTGTGAAAAGAAGTCTCGAAGTGTAAGGACCCGTGAGAAGTGCAAAATGACTGTTTTGCCCTTTTGAATCCAGATTTCCGAATTCAGTTCTACGAAAACCTAAACTTATTTTCTTTAACGTCCCAGATTCAATAGTAGAGTTTAATTTAGCAAAATAGAGACTTATAAGATAAAGACATAAAATTTGATGAATAGCATAATTCAAGTGACAATTGAACTGAGTCTCATGTTATGATTTTAGGGACACGGAAAGGCAAAGAGAAGGTGACCTGACCTTCGGTGTTCTTACAGTGATTTCACTTTACTACGAGTATACTTTCCCAGTTTGAGATCGATATCAGGTACGATATATTGTGTTAAGTAAGAAATAGAACTGAGATTAGGGATACTTGTTCTGCTGCTTTGACTGTTCACATGTTTACTTGAGTGTTCACCTGCTTATGTGCTTCCTGCTGTCTTGCTAAACTTGGATGATGATTACTTGTATATTGCATGTGTTAGCGTAGTGTGAGAATTATATGTTTTGAGAACTGTTGACATTATGAAACATGTGATTAAAAGCTTGCTTTATATATGAATGAGGTGCATCATTGAGATTATATCATGATATGATGAAATCAAGGCATATTGGCATAGTGTGATTCCTTGGACATGGCATGAGTTAAGCACTTGGTGCTTTGCATTATGAGGGTGCAAATCTTGTGGTGAAAAACCCAAAATTGGCCATTAGGTACTCGCCGGCCTGACGGATTCCGGACCGTGAAGCGAGACATACAAGGTACTCATGCCGGCGGGGAAGGACCGTATCATGAGACATCGGTGGGCATGGAGTTGCATAGGTATGTCACGCATACTGCTCATATACTGTATACTGTTCATATACTGCCATCATGACATCGAATGCCATATAGAAATAACTGTACACTTGCACATGCCACGACCTTAGTTTTGTTTCTTGCATTAGCATTATATTGTACCAGCATGTTGAGCTGACCCCTTCAATAAGGCAAACATTTCAGATGATGTCCCAGCTGTATGAGACGTGGAGATGATCTGATTAGGGACTATGTTAGGCCAAAGGGCGTTTTTAATATTGTGTAAGGGCATAAGCCCGAGATTGTATTTTATTTTGTATATTGTGAACTAATGGACGAGATCTTGTGTATGTATCAGAATGGTGTACGGAATGCATGTAATTATACTTAGTCGTCTTTATTTCTTTATTATCTTTATTTTCTTTTATCTCGTTACTCGCACCTCGGGTTCACTGGAATTTGGGGCGTGACACCTACTTTTAGGCCTCTCTTTTTCACCTTCTTGTTAAAGGCTCAGGCTACCCTTCTGTGATACCTCTGTGTCTGATATAAAGCTTTGAATCGTCTTTCTTCTAAGAAAGCTAACTCATCGTATCTAGTTTGTAACCAATCAGTTTTGGCAACTTGATTTTCAATAAATACCCTGAGTGAGGATATTTCTAGCTCGATAGGTAACACTACCTTCATCCCATATGTTAGGAAGTATGGGATTTGTCCAGTAGGCATTTTGATAGATGTACGATACCCCCATAAAGCAACAGGGAGTTTCACATGCCAATTTTTTTGGTTTCTATTTTTCTTCTTAAGATGTTCTTTAGAGTTTTGTTCACTGCTTCTACCACCCTATTTGTTTGAGGTCGGTAAGATGAGGAATGATGGTGGGTGATTCTGAACTCTTTGACAAAATTAGTGACCTCCTCTTTGAAGTGCAAACCATTATCTGAAATCAGCTCAGTGGGGTACTCTATATCGACAAATAATGTTAGTCCTAATGAACTAAGCTACTTTCCTTGCATTGAGGACAATATAGGAAGCAGTATTTACCTATTTGGTGAAGAAATCAATGGCTACCAAAATGAATTCATCGTCGTTGGAGGCTTTCGATCTGATTTTTCCAATGATATCTTTTCCCCAAGTTGCAAAGAGCCAAGGGGATGTCAAGTTGTACAACTCCCTAGGAAGGAGATGTTAAAGATTGGCGTGTATTTGACATTTGTGGCACTTCCTAACGAAGGCAATACAGTCTCCATCTATAGTATTCTAGTAGTAACCTTATCGGATTATCTTTTTGGCTAGCATATGTCCATTTATGTGAGGTCCACAAACTCCATGGATTTTTGTCATAACATGTTCAGCTTCATGTTTATGAAAGCACAAAAGATGTATTCCATTGAAAGATTTTTTGTAAAGTTTTCCCTCACAAATGATGAATTGGATGGCCCATCGTCTCAAGGCTGCTCTGTCATCCTTGGTATATCCTTTAAGGTATTCTGAGTGCTTGATGAATGATCAAAGCTCGTTGTACCAAGGTGGAAATGTCGAGTCCTCTATGACTTTATTGATGTTGCAGCAATATATCAAAATTTCCCGAGTTTGTACCAAGAGCAATTTAACTGTGGCTTCTTCCGGGATGTCCACCATTGAGGCAAAGATGGCTAGGGCGTCTACGAAACTGTTATTAGCCCTAGGTATATAGTAGAATTGTACATCTTTGAACTTGGTTATTATTGTCTCTAGGTATTGGTGGTAGGGTAGGAACTTTTCCTCTTTGATCTTCCTCATTTTTTGGACTTGGCCAATAAAGAGGGCTGAATCCCCGTATATATCTAAGAATTCGACTTTCAGTTCTAAAGCCACCTGTAATACCACTATACGGGCTTCATACTCTATGGTATTGTTAGTAGAGGGGTACTGCAACTTCATGGCTAGAGGCATATGTAACCCGTTTGGGGCTACTAGAAGCATATCAATATCATATCTCTTCTTGTTAGCAGTGTCGTTAACAAAAAGACACCACCTACCCTCATGAATCTGCATGATTTCTTCATCTGGGAATTCGGTTTCCTTAACAATCTCACCCTCAACTAAGCAGTTTGTTGGGTAGTTGGCCACGGCATTTCCTTTGATGGATTTATGAGTTATATGCATTGTGTCAAATTCGGAAAGCAACAGTAGACATCGAGTAGTGAGGCTTGACGAGGCCAATTTTTCAAAAAGATACTTCATAGGGTCCATGCAAGAAACCAAGTGTATTCTATAAGCCATCATGTAATGGAAGAGCTTTTGGGTAACCCAAACAATAGCAGTGCACGTCTTTTAGAAGGCATTATAGTTTTGCACCGATCTTGACCTCTCTAGTCTCACCTTCTAACCCTTGGTTAATGGTCACCGTTTCTTCTATGACAGGTTGAGCCCTATCTTGAGATTTAGTGACTGTTTTGGCAAACTCTATTAGAAACTTCATATCCTTTATGTCAAGATTATTGTATTCTTCAAATTCATCATCATGTTCATTATTTGTAATTAAGGATACTCAGAAGAATAATTTATTTCATCGAAAGGAGGAAAAATAAAGTGTGCGAGTTCATCAAGATTAATGAAATCTAAAGAAATCGAGTCCTTAGACTCAAAGTCAATAGCATTGTCGAAATCTATATCAATCAAGTTTAAGTAACTGAATTTATGCTTGACTTGTTCATCAGAAGTTGACACCCCTTTGACTATGAGCTAATTATTGATTGGAGCTTGGATGGATGTAATGTCTTTAACTGGATCTTCTCCCATGTTGCTTGTGGAGATTATGTCAACCATATCATCAGTGATCTCCCTCTTGGCAAAGCAATCTATCAGTCCTCCGAGCTCTTCGATCCAGTCATCTTACTGAGGATCATGTTATTCAATTGGTACCACCACCACCTCAAATAAACCACAGGTGCAATCACCAAATATTTCCCAACCGAGAACTCTAGTCTTGGCCTTAGTATTAGACCATGGCTCAAGGAACCCATAGTACGGATAGTCCTCTCTTTGCTCGACAAAGCTCCCATTCAAAGTGGGGAAGTAAGGTTTTATTTTTATGAGTTTAGGGGGTAACCCCCGTTCTCTAGCAATGTTTTTGGCTTGTGTGGCCAAAGACTTATCACAAAAATCTTCCTCGGTGAGTAAGTATCCGAAGCCTGAATGCGTATTCCCTTTCCAGTTGACAGAGTGGTATAGGTAGACCTTGTAAATTAAATCCAAGGCCCTTGCCCAGCACATATCCCATATGGACCATCATATTTATCACGGCTTGTTTGTATAAGCCTCTGTTAAGTACTTGTTCTATCTCATGGCTCCCTATACGATAGAAGCTTGACAAAGGTAAATCATTGGCATTCTGTTGGATCCCTAGTACGGGGAGAGCATCGCGGGCAAGATCAACGTCCCCATGTATGGTGACCACCCTTATTTGACGGTGGAATTTGAGCTTCTAGTGTAGAGAGGATGTTACGGCTTTCATTTCATGTAACCATGGCCTTCTAAGTAGCAAATTAAAGGATGTTGGGATGTCTAGTACTTGAAAATATGCGCTACTTTCAACCGGGCCCAAGTTCATGGTAAATGCCAAGACCCTACAACTACCCACCGAGTATTGTCATATACCCTTACTGCTTGGGCTAATAAAGTGAGATCGGCTACCTCTAAGCCAAGGAACTTTACAGTCCTGAGAGGACAAATGTTGAGAGTAAAGTCGTTGTCGATGACACCATAAGTATCCTCTTTTCGAGAGCATCTATAGTAATATGCAAAGCCTTAGTGTGGTCAGCCCCTCCTTTTGGTAAGCCATGATCAGTGAAAGTGATGATATTGTTGAATTGGACCCCTCCAATGATTTGTGTGAGTTATTAGGGGGTAATGGCAGTACGAACCTATGCTTCATTGAGATGGCTCAAAATAGCTTGTTTGTGCAAAAATGACGATGTTAATAACCCCCATACTAAAATGTTGGCTTGTGTTTTCTTGAGTTGTTTGAGGAGCTCATCTTTGATAGGAACTTGAGGTAAGACTCCTATTGATTCTTTGGGCATCAAAAACTCTTTGAGTAGGTCGTTTGCTTATAGATGAGCAGGTTTGAATGGTCTCCCCCCTCGTGTGACATGTACTGCATTGGTAGAGCCAGAATGATTATTCTTACCCATAAGTTTGTCCTAAGTGATCATGCTACACCTGGAGGCATTTGTGAAATCATTGACAAGGCCACTTGGATCTGAGTCTTCGAGACTTAACATGTTATATTAAGTCATGCATTGTGGGCTGATAATGGGTTGGTGGTGACATTAGGCTTTTATGGTGGAGCCCCTATTGTTCCTCTATCAATTAAGTCTTAAATAGCGTGCTCTAGAGCTCGACACTGATTTGTGTTGTATCCATCGCATGATGACAGGAGCAATGCTGGTTCAGATCAAACCCCTTGGGTAAAAGGTTCGGAGCTGGTCTTGGTTCCAAGGGTTGAAAAATCCCCTTCTCTCAGAGGTTATTGTATATCTCACCCATTGGTACTAGTAAATCTGAAAATTTCCTTTGAGGCCGTTTCTATAGGACACCCTACAATGTTGGCCATAAAAATGACCTTGATGTGTTGAAGACAATGATCATGTGGGTCGGGCCACCTGGATTTGAGGTTAGAAATATCTTGCGAGGCTTTGGGCCACTTGCTCTGAGAGTGCCATCATTAACCACATCTTTTACTTGTGTTTTGGCCCCCCACTAGTGCTTTGAACATCTCAAAGTATTGAGCGAAGAGAGTTTCACGGTAGACCAGAAGCAAGTTCTTTTTTACCAACTAAACCTGTTCGGTCTCATTTGGCCGGTTGATCATTTGAGCTGCTTTAGCCTGCCACCTAGTGATGAACGTGGACAGACTTTCTTTCAGTTCTTACTTGGTGGTCTCTAAGTCTCGAAGAGTGATATCAAGTTCATTGTTGTACTTGTACTGCTTGATGAAGGCGTTGCATAGTTCTTTCCAATCTTTAAAAAATGCATATTCTAAGTTCAGGTGTCATCGCAGAGTGGCTTCAGTTAGGGTTTGGTGAAACATTTGGACCAAGACATTGGTATTGGCCCCTAGGGGTTACATAGCCCTTACATATAGCTTAAGATGAGTTCTTGGACATGTGGTTCCATCAAATTTGTCAAGGTTCGGCATTTTGAATTTCAAGGGAAGCCAAATGTCTGGATAGAGAGATGGCTTGTGAATATCGACCATATTATCACCTCGGTGAGCTTTTTAAAAAAGAGTCTTCATTTTTTCCTACCTGTGAGCAAAGCCCTCTTCTTATTGCTTCAGAATTTGTACAGGTTCATGTTGTTCACCCTAGTCATAAGGATCAGACGTGGGAGGATCTTGGTTTTGCTGATGCTGTTGTTGTTGTCCATCTTGAGGCGGGACTAATGGCACTTGGCGAGGATTGTCATTACCTGCCGAGACAAGAGGTGGTGGTGGTAACCTTTGTTGTACCAGATCTTGAACTGTGAGGAGAGTCTCTAGTTCTCCTCTTGGTAATCGACCATGTCTTTTTTTATGTCGGCCAGAATCTGAAGTATCTATTCAAGGTCCATTGCAATTAAAGCTATGCTTTTCTGATTTTTTGGAAGGTTAGAGGTTCGGATCAATCGGCCTCGGATAGTTCATTTCCAAACTTGTTGTGGGTACCTATTTCAAAAAATACCTGTGTTATTTAACTTGTTTGGTGTCAAGAAAAATCCAAGAAAGTCTCATTTGTAACCCCGTTGCAGCTTGCAAAATTGGCTTTTTAGGAAAAATCAGAGTTTTTTGAAAAAATTCAAAAAATTGGACAAAATTTTACAAAGTAGAAGGACTGCTCTCTATGTGCCGATCGGCACACAGAAGCTTTTAACCTCTATGTCAATCGGCCAACAAAGAGGGGTATTTTTTTTCGACTTTCTGGATTTTTCTAACTTCGTAAAATTGCACGAAAAAGTCCATGTGTGTTTTACCAAAACTGAGTTTAAGTTTCTGAATCATTAATCTTTGGCAGATTATATGCATGACGCTTCGATCGGGTAAAGGTTTCAAGGTTCCTCTTCTAACAGGACGTGCCATAGACCTCCCACAGTCATTAGATTGTAATGACTATGGTCAAACGATGCCGCATCGCCTTTTTGCATACCATCCCAAGGCCACTAGAATGTAGTGTCCCAGTGAAGCGGTATTTGATCAAGGAGTGGAAGGCTTTCACCGGTGACACCCGTCAAGATGAGTGAGCATAAGGGACAAGGGTTACTCACTGTTCGAGGTTTAGAGGGTATATAGTGCAAATGCAAATGTTATGGAGTGATGCATGCGCGATGTTTTCAGATTTTAATCCTTTTTTATTCATCCATCCATACATTCAAGTATACATCCATTCATCCAACATAAAGCATAAAAAAATGAATACAAAGTAAGTAAACAAAATAGCCTTAAAGTGAATATTTCGCTGAGTCTAGCCCTCTTTAGTCCCTAGTGGAGTCGTCATTTTGGGCACCAGCACCGAAAAAAAAAAAAAAAAAGTATGTCATCCTTTTTGTGGATTTAAAGGAATCCCGGTTGTCTCCTTCCTTTAAGGTAAGAAGGAACATCTCTCATAAGAGATAAAGAGATTGAGGAGTCACTACCTTATTTTTGGGCAAGAAACAAACAAACTCGTTACAACATAACATAATCAAAAGAAAATTGATGGAATACTCGAAATTTACATCGCCTTGTCTCCTAATTGCATTCTAAAGATCCTTTGACATGGATCAAATAGAATAAGACACTGAAATAAAGCAAAAACCAAAGAAAACATAGATCCGGGGGCTAAGGTACGGAATGAAAAGGTGTTAGGCACCCACCTCACCCAATCCAAACGGATCAGCCTCAAATATTCACTTGAAAGGCTATTTTGTCATGAGAAAAACTGAAAAGATAGATATGAGTCCAGAAGAGATAATAATAGAAGATCTAGTGTAAAGAGATAAAACAGAACAGAAAAGACAAAAAGAAGATCTAACTCAGGGTCCGAAGGTTTCCTACGTATCTATTCAGAAAATCGAATCAGAGTCACGTAGTTTTTCAGTTTAACCTCTTTTATCAAGAGTGATAAAAGAGATAAGATCAACCAGATCTAAAGAAAAAGAAATTGTTAAGGGTTGGAGAACATATCTTATTCAGTCGTGAGAGTCGGGAAGCACCTCGGCTAGGAAAATCTGGATCGAAGGCTTCAATCGAGTAAATCTCTAACTCTTTCTTTGGTTTGGAAAGCGTTACTTTGGCTTGCTTCACGAAGGGAGGCTGTCACTTCGTCAGGGCTTCGGCCTCCGGAGAGGGAGAGTTCTCGTAGAGAAAATTCTAGAACTAAACTAACAGCATTAGGCTATGGAAATCATGTCTTTCTCTATCCCCTCAAACTAATGGCCCAACGGCTCTATTTATAAGAAAATATGGAGATTCAATCCAATGGTCTAAGATGAAACCCTATAATGAAGGGCTAGAATCATGTCTTGAGTAATAATTATCTAATTAAATAATAATGATTATCTTAATTAAATGAATTAATAAATAATTACGACAATGCACGAACCAATAGAATTGGTATTTACATATAAGAGCCAATGAGATAAAAGAGAAATAAAATTTAATTAAAAAATAAAATTGGTGACTCTGCTAGGAATAAAGACTCTGGTAGGAGAGTCATAGCGGGAATAGAACTCTATCAAGAAAAATCCTAATGGGAATAGGACTTTTTCGGGATGAGTCCTAATTGAAGTAGTTTTCTTGGTATAATTACCGGATTGCTACTTTGTCACAACCCGAAACCCACCCTGTACGGATTCCGAATCGCGACCGCCGCCCTTCGGCCCAAAGGCGTTAGGGCAAGGCTTCACGTGAGCAACGGCGCCGAACGGCTGTGCGAAAGGGCCAGGACTGGCAAATTGCGGAAGCATGAAAAACTTTTTCTTTTCGCACACCCGCTCGGTACCGTCGCTTCTTCTTCTTCTTCGAAGCGGTAAACAATAATATACATTCAGAGCATACTAAAAATTTAAAGTTATAAATTTTACATATCTGTTGCCTCTCGGGCTTAAGTACATATTTGTCCAAAATTTACTACATCAAAATTTGACCAACTACGGGTCCTAGTACTTCCAAAATTTCTGATCAAATGGAGCTACCAATCACCAATCCTCAAATTGGGCAAGGCTCCCAACCATCATCATCATCTGAAAAATGTTAAGGAATGGGGTGAGCTTCGAAAAGCCCAATGAGTAATTCCAGTACTTTGTCATGGGTTTCAACTGGTAGTGGGTTAGTTCAAGAGAGACTTCATATAAACATACACTACCAATTGTATACTTCAGATACAGAAAGTAAAATTCTTCAAAAAGATAGCGTGAAGCTTATAAGGCATTCAAGCTAGGCACGTACTTCAATGATCGCAGAATACAAGAAATCTTCAAATCACATAGCATGATGCATTTTTAAAGCATTCAATAAAGTATTTAATATGCAACAGAATTTATAAACATGTGCAGAGTGGCCATTTGAAGACCAAGGAAATAATTTGAAATCCTTTCCATGAAAATAGAAGGATGTAAATTTTCTTCTTCTTCAAAACTTCAAAGGGTTATATAAAAACCCGTTTCAGATAATGGGGTTTTAAAACTTGCTACTATTTCTGAAAACCTTTTCATCTTTTCACTTTTTAACTCAAGGATCCGTTTCGAACCAGACCCTAATTTTACTTCTGAGAGATCTCATGCCTGGGGGATCAGATCTTGCTACCGGGCATTCTTCTAAATTGAGAACCCAAAGGGAGCTCAATAATTTACGATGCTTATACATCATTATCTCGCAAAAATGTGACTTCTTCATGAAATGCTTTTTATGAGCATTTAAAAACATAACTTCTTCATTAGATGCTTTTCAAAGAGCATCAAATTATGGCTTCTTCAAATAAATGCTTTTCATGAGCATTGAAAACATGTTTTCTTCAAATATAAGCTTTTCATGAGTGTTTGAAATATGATTTTCAAATAGATGCTTCTCATGAGTATAAAAATATGGCTTCGATAAAAAGGGTGGGTTTTCATGAGTATTTAAAGCATGGACAGTTTAACAGAGTTTCTTAAATACTTGGAGGACCATACTTGAAACAATTGACACATGAGCTTCAGGAATTTAAATCACGATGGACAGGGATTTATTAAAGCATGGATGGAATAAAAGCGTTTATTTTTGGAGGCATCTAATAAAATTTGACATTTACATGGACATGGAGAAAATAAACGTATCAACTGTCAGCAATATCAAGAAGTGAATTTTGCATGCCATGTTAGAATTTATAAACAAAATGATAGAACATTGAAATATGCTATATAAAGCATATAAATACAAGAATTTAGAATTTAAAATTTAAAATACGGCAGATATTTTCATAAAAACACTTCAGAATACTTGAACTTCAAATCACTTCAGAATCCATGGAGATTAAAACCTCCACTTCAAAGTACAGGATTACTCACCTTGTTCTCCTGGTTCAGCACTACTGGTGGGCTTTCCCTTTCCCTTTGAAAGTCCTAAAAATCAAATTCATCAAGACTTCAATTAATTCCTCATTTACTTCAAATCATCTCTAATTAATGCTCTTCATTTAATCTTAGACCTGTCATATCCTAATTTCCTAGGATTGGTCTCACCAGTTTACTCATGGTAACTTAATAAGTTTTATTTTTCATGTGACTTATTTTTTTTTTTTGGTACCTAATTTGGTGTTTTGGATCCCACCTATTGGATTCGGGACGTCGAAGAAAGTCAATTTAGGCCTTTTCGACTTTTTATTTGGCTTCGGGCATATGCAGGGGCCAAATGATAATTTACATTTTCTTGCCCCGGACCCATCATGGTCCTCAGAATATTTTACATATCCTATACGTAAATTTTTAGGTCTTTTGGACTTCATTTGGTATCTGCTTTTGATCATAAGGACACATCGGTCATTTAAATTTTATGACATTCTGACCCCAAATCTTTATTTAATCATATATACAAGTTTGCTAATATCTGGGCTTTTGTTGGTGTCGATTCTGTCCAATTTGGACTTCATTTGGGCTTCGTATTGTATTAGGGGCATTTTGGTAATTTATGCTTTAACGCGTCTTAATTTTTCGGAGTCCCGTCTCATGAAACGAATCCCGCCATTGGGTCCAGAACATCCAAAATAGTCAAAATACACTATTCATTTATTTTATTTAGACTTCATTTGACTCATTTACTGTCCGAGGGTAAAATAGTAATTTTACCTAATTAATAAAATAATTAAATAAATTATTTTATTAATTATTTATTTTTCCAGGGGCTTATTCGAATTGATTCTTAAAAATTTGGGCCTTAGTAAAATTTTCCTAAACAGTGGGGGCTAAATTGCAATTCTCTAAAACAATTAAAATAAACCAAAGGGTTCAATTGGTTTGTAACTGAACCGGTCTATCATTTCATTGAACCAACCGGTTTGGCCGGTTCACTGCGTAATGCTAACGTCATGATGATGTCAGCCCTAAATTTCAAAATTTAAATCTCCTTAACCAAACGACGTAGTTTCATTTAAACCCACTTATGCGCGAGTCGGGTCCCGACCCGAAACCAGATCCGACCCAAACCGACCCACAGCACTGTTCATCTTCTTCCTCTTTCTTTCCCCGTGTTACCCTAATTTCCTGTTTTATTTTCTTTTCAATTTCATGATATTTTGGCCACAGATTTCCACTGCTTTCCATCCCAAATGATTTCTGGAAGCCTAAGAATTGTTTTAGCATTCATTTTATGGATCGAAATGGATCAAAACGTTGGATTTCCTCACTATCCTCATGGTCTGTAACAGGCTCGGTTTGAGCTTGTTTCTCCATCATTTTTTATGGTTCTTGTTCGGTTGTAATCGTATAATCATGGGGATTAATATTCCGTTCATAAAACTGATATTGGGGTTCGGTTTGAGATATCCCAAATCAAACCCATGACCTGCAACTCGACGGTTCTCTCGGGTCTTAGGGCCATTTCCCTTGGTTTTTGTTGCATTATGATCCTTATCATTTCTAGTTTTGATCCCTATCCCTCAATCGAGGTCTAGCCTTAGTCGAATCAGACTTGTTTGTCAAGGTCATCAATGGCAGTTTCTCACTGTTTGGTGGTTTTGGGGGCTGTTTCGACGCCTACTTTTCATGACTTAATGAAGATTTCTCATCCTAAACATCATGCATGCAACTAATGAGGCTCAAAAATATCAAAATAGATCCAAAATTTAAACAAAGATTTTTCCAGTTTTGGGATTTATACCTCAACAGTGCTCTCTTCCTTCTTCTAAGCTCAAATCGGTTTGGATTTGGGGTCTCTTTCAGTTCAGGCAGCCATGCAGGGAGCTCTCTTTCTTCTCTTCCTTCTTTCTTCTTCTTCCACCTTCTCCCTCTCTCTAACTCACTTTCTCTTTCTAACTTTCTCTCTCTATAAGGCTGAACATACAATCATTATCAAGTCTGATTTCCTTCACTTCACACGCCACACAGATATGTATATCACTCATAATAATTGTTTTGTTTTTAAAAATATTTCTTTTGGTGCATGGAAGGCCATTGGCCAATTTGGGAGGTGGAGAGAAAATACTATGTGTATATATACATATATGTTGTAATTTAAGACACAAACAAGTGGGCAGCCCAAATGGTAACTTTTTAGGCTTTAAGACTTTGTCTATTTTGGGTCAAGGGTTCAAAACCCCTTAGCCTCACATTTTAGTTATATCTTTGCTATTTTCTCCTTTGTGCCTTGCTTGGCTCTTAATTTATTATTATTTTCATTTTATTCTTTATTATTTAAATTTTGCATTATTTTCACTTTGATTTTAAATTAATTATTCACTCTTCACGTACCGACTTCATAAAGCGTAGTCGTATTTTATTTTCCCGAGAGTCGACCTTGATTTTTAAGGTCTCGGAATTATTTTGAAATCATCATCCGATTTCCGGTTAAATTTTTTTAATTATTCTTTTTAAGGTCACTAATTAATAATTAGTGACTAAATTCTTATTAAATCGGGTCGGGGTGTTACATACTTACTTAATCAAGGGTCACAACATAAGGTGTCTACAGTATCCTTTTCTTAAGAACGTCCACGGTAATATCTAAGGCCTTGGTGTGGTCAACCCCTCCTTTTAGTAGGTCATAATCTGTGAAAGTGATGATGTTTTTGAATTGGACCCCTCTAATGATTTGAGTGAATTGTTCGGGGGTAGTAGTGGTAGAACCAGTGCTTCATTGGGGTGCTTCAAGATAGTTTGTCTTTGTGGGAAGGAGGACGTTAATAGGCCCCATATTGAGATGTTGGTATGCATTTTCTTGAGCTGCTTAAGGAACTCATCCTTGATAGGGACCTCTATTGACTCTTTAGGCTTTAAGAATTATGTGACTGGGTCATTTGCTTGTAGACGAGCGGGTTTGAATGGTCTTCTCCCGTGTATGACATGCATTGCATTGGTTGACCTGGACTAACTGTGCTTCCCCATGAGTTCATCCCAAGTGATCATGCTACATCTGGAGACATTTGTAAAATTATTGATAAAGCTGCTTGGATTTTAGTTTTTTAGGCTTAACATATTGATGTTAAGTCGTACATTATGGGCTGGCAATGGATTAGTGGTGACATTGGGTTTTTTTTGTAGGGGCCCTGATGATTCCTCCATCAATCAAGTCTTGAATTGCTTGCCTCAGAGCTCAGCACTGATTAATGTTGTATCTATCTCCTTGGTGATAGGCGCAATGCTGGTTTGGATTAAATTCTTTAGGTAAAGAGTTTAGGACTAGTCTCAGTTACAAAGGTTAGAAGAGCCCATTTTCTCAAAGGTTCTTGTACACCTCCCCCATTGGTGCTGGAAAATTTCATAACTATCTTTAAGGGCGTTTCTATGGAATACCTTGTGAGGTTGGCCAAGAAAATGACTCTGACATGTTGACAGCAGTGATCATATGGGTTGGGCCACTTGGCTTTGAAGTTGGGAAGGTTCTTCAAAGCATTCAGTCGCTTGTTTTGAAGGTCCCATCATTGACCCCATCTTCTACTTATGTTCCAATCCCAACTAGTGCTTTAAATGTCTTAAAGTATTGGGCAAAGAAAGCTTTATGATAGACCGAAAGTAAATTCTTTTTGACCATCTAAACCTATTCGTCCTCATTTGGTCGGTTGATCATTTGAGCAGCTTTAGCCCGCCACCTAATGATGAATGTGGATAGGCTTTCTTTAGGTTCTTGTTTAATGGTCTCCATGTCTCGAAAAGTGATATCTAGCTCGTTATTATACTTATGTTGGCAAACAAAGGCATTGCATAGTTCCTCCTAGCCTTTGGAAAGTGCACCTTCCAAGTTTAGATATCATCGTAGAGCGGCTCCTGTTAGGGTTTAATGAAATATTTGAACCAAAACATTGGTATTGGCCCCTAGCGTTACATGGCTCTCACATATAACTTAAGATAGGGTCCTTGAGCATGTTGTTCCATCAAACTTGTCAAGGTTTGGCATTTTGAATTTCTGAGGGAGCTGAATTTCTGTATAGAGAGATAACTTGTGAGTATCAACTATGTCATCCCCACGGTGAGCATTGTAAAAAAAGGGTCTCCATCTTTTCCAACCTTCGAACAAGGGCATCATCTTGTAGCCTCGAGTCTTCTATAGGTCCATATTGTTCACCCCAATCAAAAGGATCGTGGGCAAGCAGATCTTGGACCTGTTGATGCTGTGGTTGTCCATCTTGAGGCGAGATTGGTGGTACTTGTTGAGCATTGTCAATTCCAGTCGGCATGGAAGGTGGTGGTGCTAAACTTTTTGTTGTACCAAATCTTTATGTCGACTAAATATGGAGTATTTATTTAGGGTCTATTAGAATTGAAGCTGTGCTTTTCTGATTTGTTGGTAGGTTAAAGGTTTGGATCAATTGGCCTCGACTAGTCCATTTTCAAGCCAGTTATAGGTACCTGCTTTCGAAAAACACCTGTGTTATTAACTTGTTTGGTGTCATGGAAAACTCAAAAAGGTCTTATTTACAGTCCCATTGCAGTTTGCAAAATTGGTTTTTTAAGAAAAAATTAGGGTTTTTTGGAAAAATTCTGAAAACTAAAAAAAATTTGCAGAGCTGGAGGACTACTTTCTATGTGTTGATCGGCACACAGAGGTTTTTAACTTGTGTGTTGATCGACACACAGAGGTTTTTAACCTCTGTGCTGATCGACCAATAGAGAGGGGTATTTTTTTTTTTTTTTTTACCTTTTTGGATTTTTCTAGCTGTGCCAGACTATGCGAAAAATTCTGTGTGCATCTTACCAAAATTGGGTTTAAAGTCCCAAATCATGAATTTAAGGTGGACTATATGCATGATGTTTAGACCAGGTAAAGGTTTCAAGGCTCCCCTTCTGACAGGACGTGCTATATACCTCCCATTAGAATATAACGACCATGGTCAAGTGGTATTGCATTGCCCTTTTGCATACTATCCCGAGGCCACTAAAGTATAGCGTCCCCAGTTAAGCAGAATTTGATCAATAAGTGGAACCAACAACATCCGTCAAGCTGGGTGAGCATACGGGGCGAGGGCAGTAACCATCCTAGGTTTAAAGGGTATGTAGTGCAAATGCAATGTATGAAGTGATGTCTGTGCAAGGTTTTCCAATTTTAGTTCTTTTTTACCCATCCATACATCCATCATCTATCATAAAATACAAAACAAACGAATGTAAATCAAGTACAAAATAGCCTGGAAACGAATATTTCATCGAGTCTAGCCCTCTTTAGTCTCTAGTAGAGTCACCACTATGGACGCTAATATCGGAAAAAATTCATTTTTGTGGAATAAGGGATCCCGACTATCTCCTTCCCTAAACTTGAGAAGGATCTCCTCTTATGGGAAAAATAGAAAGTGAGGAGTCGCCAGCTTGTTTTGGGCATTTAAACAAGCAAACTCGTTAGAACAAAACATAAATAAGGAAAAGTATAAAGAAATTAAATTAGATTACAAAACTTTGCTTCTTAATTACATTCTAAAGATTACTCGGCATAAATCAAAAGTAAATTAAAGCACTGAACAATACGAAACCAAAAAAAAAAAACTGGATCTAGGGGCTAAGATACGGAGTAGGAAGGTGTTAGGCACCTACCCCGCCCAATCCGAATAGATTGGCCTCAAATATTCATTTGCAAGGCTATTTCATCATGAAAAAAGAAAATGAAGATATAAGTCCTGAAAAGATAAAGAATGAGTAATATTGCATAAAGAAATAAAATAAACGAGAAAAAATAGAAAGAAGATCTGACTCACACCCAAAGGCTTCTTACGTATCCGTCTAGAAAACGGAATCAGAGTCGCTTAGTTATCCAATTTATCCTCTTTTATCAAGAATGATAAAAGTGATGAGATCAACTAGATAAAAGAATATTGTTGAGGGTTTGAGATGCATACCTTATTTAGTCATGGTAATCGGACAATAGTTCAACTAGGAAAGCCTAATTTGGGGCTTCAACCTTGGGAGAATGAGAGTTCTTAGAGAGAAAACTCTAGAACTATACTAACAACATAAAGCTATGAAAATTACACATTGAAAAATGATGGCTAGGGGGCTCTATTTATAGGTAAAATATGGAGATTCGATCTAAGGGCCCAAAATAAAATCCTAAAACGGAGGGCTAGGATCATGTCTGAATAATAATTATCTAAATATATAAATAAATAATTAAATAATTATCTTAAGGAATGATTATCCTAGATAAATGAATTAATAAATATTATGACAATGCAAGAACTAATAAAATTGATGTCTATATGCAAGAGCTAGTAAGAATAAAGAGAAATATAATTTAATTGAAAATAAACTTGAAAATGAAAATGTCTAGGTTCAATGTATCTCCTTTTAAAGAAATATCAAGCAATCAGATTTATGGAAACTCTAAAAAAGGAAAGTCCTAATTATGCCTAAATAAACTACTATCACTCAAGATTACCAAATTGCCCCCAATTCGGTAGAGAATCTCTAGATTGCCACAAGACATGTAAAATAACCAAATTACCACTAATTTGTCACCAAATGGCTAAAATTACCAAAATATTCCCAGATGTGTAAAATGATATGAAAATTACAAAAATACCTTTCAACTGACCAAAGAGTCCTAATGAGAATGGAATTGTGCCAAAATTATCAAAATGCCCTAAAAAAGCAAAATGGTGCCAAAATTACCGAAATGCCCTCTAATGGGTAAAAGAGTCCTAACCAAAGTGGGATCAAATTAAGCATCCGAATACTCGAAGATGGTCCCGCATGAAAGTGTAAAATTATAAAAATTCTCCTAGACTTAATGTAACCCACAGATATGCTAATTAAGATTCGAAAAAGCCTAGATTTATTATTTTCGACATTCCAAACCTAACGGTGACATCCGTTTAAGTAAAATAGAACACCGAAACAGAGTGAAAGATAACAAATACATCTCTAAGGCTTAATGAAGCTTCAAGAAGAGTATAAAAGTAAACAAAAACCTATACCAACGTATATTGAGCTTCTGAGTTTGAAAATGAGCTCCATTTGAGATAATGGAGTATCGAAAACATGAAATATGAACAGTAAAATTACCAAAATATCCTTAAGACTCAATTAAGTGATTAGATAAACTCGAAAACTAAAAGAGAGACTACCTTATGCTTAAAAGACCTTTTGGACTCAAAAATAAAATTCATTAAGGTAAATAAAGTATCGAACAATATAAGACATGTAAAGGGCAAATGACCAAAATGCCCCTAAAGGGTAAAGTAAGCCACATGGTGAACTACGAAGTGTTAGGAACCTTAACTAAAAACCACAACGGAATCCTAAATAGTAAGACTAAGTCCAAAAGAGACTAAAAACATTAAGTAAGCAAAGAATTAAGCTGAGATATGTACTAATATAACACCAATGTTTTTTGATCCATGATTTAAGATCACCAGCAATGACATAGAGATATGACGAATGCCAAGGAAAGTCAAGTAAACGAGTAAACAAGTAATTGTAAACTCTGGACCACATGTGAGTAACCATAAACCTTGCAATGAAGACATTTTTCATGAAATGCAATTCTTTACAGCTTTATAACATTACATGCAGTTCTTTAAGATTTATAACATGTTTCAAACTACTATGTTAAATGTTTTGACTGCATGACTATTTTTAATATACCGAGATAATTATTTGAATTACATTTTTTTTAAGTAGCATCTCTTTAAATATTTTATAGCATGGCTAGTTAAAGAATATTTTGCAAACATGTTTTCAGTTTTTACGTGCCTTACGACACATTACTGGGGGTTAAGAGTCGGTAGACTTCTAGTAAGTATTCATAAGCGACTCAGTCGGGAGTCTGAATTCATTGAGAAGGCCATGTAAGCCCAGAGCTTTAAATTACATAGAGGTTACCAATGTGACATTTACAGTCCCTAAGGACTAGGCTTATAAGATGTTTGGCACAAAATATTTTATAACTTCAATTTACAGGTCACCATGTGACAACCTAAAGTCCTAAGGGACAACAATTTTAAAAAGTGTGGCATGTTTTATTTACTCAGAAGTATCAGATTTTGTGATATCATGTTTATTTTGCAAAATTATCTGGCATAAACTCTTGCATGATTTCCAATATATATCTTGCAACTCTAAGTTATATGTTTATGCTTTAAAATGCTAGTAGCTCTTAATACAGATCTTTTCTACTTCTATCCATGAAAGTTTACAGAAATGGATTTTCCTGAAAACAGATGACAGGGGACCAGTGTTACTCATGAGATTTTCAATAAGCTCACAAGGTTTTATCTTGTATCTTTTCAGGAATGACTAAGAAGTTACAAATCCATATGTTAGTACGCATAGATGAACAAAAACTTTAGCCAAGAGAGGATTAGTATCCTAGACATGGAGATAGCAACCTGAAGAGAGAAATAACATATTGATTTTACAGTTAAAGTATGAATGGAATGTGAACAATGTTTACTGATGATGTATAAGTTCAGATACTCTTGTATAATGTATTGTTGGGGTCAAATTATTGTATCTTTGATGTTATGTTACTTGTGCTCTACTGAGTGTGACTGCATTCAAACAAAAAAATTTATAGACTTAGATTTCTGTTGCATAACTTTATATGACTGAATGCAATCTACTTAAATATGTAAAGAGACTTTGGTTAGACACGCCATTGATATGCTAAATCGAGTTAGTGTATTGGTGAATTGCTTAATTGGCCGGTCATTATCCCTAATTTGCATAGAGTGAGGTTTGGGATATGACAGGATTGGTATTAGAGCAAAGGTTACCTAAGATATGTAACACATCAAAGTAAGAGTTGCCTAAAGTAGGTGACTCAGGTTATAAGAGCCCAAATAACTAGTAGGGTTAGAGTAACCCAAACCTAGAATACCAAACGTAGTTGGTAAATTGGAGCTTAGGTTACCCCAACCTAGGCAATTATTAGAATAGGTTTCCCAACAATTCTTAAGGAACTAAGAACCGTTAGAACCTTAGGTACATAAAACCTAGGGAATGAAGAGATGAGTGGATGAGAAGTTTTGGTTCTAAAATCTGTATGTCCTCGATTGTAAGGGACATGAAGTGTGATATGAAGCTTAGGATTTGATAATTGCCATGAGTAATATTATAGCTCTATAAGGAATGATTCGTTAGGAATCTGGAGCATTTGGAGAATAGGATTGGATTGGAGTAATGAAAGTAAAGTGATTATATGAATCACTCTTAGAGTTAATTATATTACCCATTACAAATGATGTAAAGATAACGATTGGACACTAATATTTCCACAAGTCGCAAGTGATTCTCTACTACAATTTCGTTATTAAGAAGCTTGATGTTGAAGGAATTTTTATTGGAGATAGAAATGTTATACACACCTAGATGCATAAGAAATTCAAATTTGTGGTAAATCTTTAGATAAAGGAAAGTTTGTGAGGATAGTGGCACATGTTAGAATGTTGATAGATCTTTATTTATAAGTAAGCCCAGTCACCTTATTTTGTGACTTTGGAGCTAGTAAACATGTCTGGCATTCCCTATCCAATCAACAAGCTAGAGTCTATAATGGATAAGCTCAGTAAGGATAGAAGAAAGAGCAAATGAGATATAACGTATTGATTTAGTCGAGATCATAGTAATGATAACGTAAGTAGCCGAGTGATTTTCTTCTACAAAGATATTACTCTCGAAGTATAGGGACGAGCTCTAAGCAATATAGTAAAAACTAGTCAGACTATGTTTGACACGTCAAGAATAAAGAAATGTGAAGGATTTTGTAGTCAAAAGTTAATCACCAATAGAAGTAAACATAGAACTCTATGATTAGAGATGATCTGAAATAATTAACAGTTATTGATGAACTAAGTACAAAAGTATAAACTACGAACAATAGTAAAATATAAGCCTTGTAAGTAATAAGGCACAACTAGTCCTAATTTAGAGATACTTACTAATTTAAGTACCTAAGACTCACAAATAGAGTTTGTAAGAGGCAACTGCTGTAACTGTCACTGCCAAAAGTAATATTATAGAAGATCACGATTATGAAGAGAAAAGTAAGAAAGACCATCACATAATTGATATCTTTTAAAGTCTAATAACAGGAATGAGAATCTGTTAGGAAGAGTCCTGCTTAGAATAGGACTTTGGCAGGAGAGTCTTAACAAGAGTGGGACTCTGTCGAGAAGAGTCCTACTTAGACTGGGACTCTGGTAGGAGAGTCTTAACAAGAATGGGACTCTATTGAGAAGAGTCATACTTAGATTGGGACTCTGGTAGGAGAGTCCTAATGGGAGTGGGACTCTATCGAGAAGAGTCCTACTAGAAGTAAGTTTCTTTGCATAATTACTGAATTACTCTTACTCGATCAAGGGTCACAAAATGAGGTGTCTACAATAAGGGAATCACCTAAGATCAAGGGAGTCATCTCCGGGTCACTACTGACTACTTAAACACCAAGGCATCTGGTTCAAAGGTACGCCAACTTTGATATTCGTTTTCTTGCTTTAACTTCTTACCCTTAAACTAGTGCCACACTAACTTAATCATCGGAGAACCCTTGGCCGACACCATATCGGTGCCCTCTAACTTACCTCAATGATCTTATTTCCTTTCTTATAGAAGGACTCTCGTTCGTAGAGGATTTTTCCCTTACAGAAAGAAAAACAGAAAAAGAAAAAGAAAAAGAGATGAAGAAACCTTCAAACCTACATACATCCAAGACCTAAAGGAGAACCAAGAGAATGAGAGATAGATGTAGAAATAGGAAGAATCATAAAAGGAGAACAAGGAAAACTATAGAGAGAGAAGGGTGGACTAAAGAAAGAGAAAATTTTGCAAGTTGCTCAAATAGTTATGGAAACCTTCCTTATTGATTTAAACTTGTATCTAAGTTGATTTTAAGAAAGATTTGCGTAATAAAACACAAAGAATGAAACCACAAACCAAGCTTTTTAAAGGCCATTAATGGTCGAACCACTAAAATTTGGGTCTTCAAAACTAATATTAAAACATGTTTTGGCAACAGGGATTGAAAAAGGATGGAAAAACATGAACATTGGGACAAAATCCATGAAAAATGATTAAGAAATTAAGATTTTATAGTGAGTTGTGGGTAGAGGGATTGAAATTGGATCTTTTTACAATGGCCACGAAATTGTGATTCAGTTATAAGTTCTAAGAGAGTATTCAAAATGGAGATGATTGAAAGACTACTAATAAGATTTGGTGAAGAAACAACTGAGAACCATGCAATTTCAATTCTCGGCCATGGGGGTGTCCTTCAAATTTCTAGAAGATTTGTCAAGTTTTGAAGCCCTAAATGTAGTTAAAATGATATAATTTAGTTGTTTAGAACAATTTAAATGGGAAAATATATAAAAAAAAATAGGTGAGAAATCAAGCTTAGGAAACCTAGGATTTTTTCAGCCATGGCGTCGATGTCGAGAGGTAGGGGATGACACTATGCTGGTCAGATTAAGTTTAGATTTGGGTTTAGGTTTGACCTAGTTCAAGCGCAATAACGGGTTGACCAAAGTTGTGTCATTTGATGCTAAACCCATGCAATACTGTTTCGTTTTGTTTTTTAAAAAAAGAGAGAGAAGATGTTGCTCACATGTCTCGAACTTGAGATGTTTGAATTGGTACAAAACACGTAACCACTTCAAGTGGATGTTAATAATATGCACTTTATATATATATATATATATATATATAAAAGGTTGAATCAAAGAAAGAAAAATAAAAGGCAAACGTTACCAATAGGGTTTGAACATGGAACCTAAGGCTTAAAGAGTAATGTCTCAACCAGTGAATTACGAATTTAAGTTGTGATAAGTTTTGCATACTATACACACACACACACACACACACATATATATATATAGAAACATGATGGTTATTATATACATGTTATTATATATACATCATCGTACTAATTAAATAGTCAGATGATACAAATGTGATTATATATGTGGTATATTAAAATTGTGACACGTATGTAGATAGGAGGAGCTTCCTCATAGTTAGTGTGAGCCAAACACTATCCTGTCAACTGATACTCTTAATACTGGTATATCACTACAACAACCTTTATATGTATGTGACACTACAATTTAAAACCATGGTTTCAACCTTTTGATCGATTATATAATATAGGGTAAATTCTACTGACCTCTTATGAGATTTATGACAATTACATTGACGTCTCCTAAAGTTTCTGAAATTAAACTGACCTCTCTTATTTTTACTGAAAATATACATATACTTCCATCCGGTCAAGTTTTTCTTCAAAATGATAAAACTACTCCTTTCAAATTTCTTTTTTTAAATTTTGACTAATTTTTTTTTTATTTTTCAAATAAATATTGATAAAAATTTTAAATTTATTTTTTATATAAAATAAAAATAAATTATTTATCTTAAATTTATTTTTAAATAAAAAATTCTTTAAAAAAATTAAAAATATTGGTCAAAATTAGAAAAATACAAAGTAAATAAATAAAAAAGATAATTTTATTATTTTGAAAATAAAAAATTGACCAAAAAAATATATCTATTTAGTTTCTAATAAAATAAAAAAATATTAATATAATTTTAAAAACGTAGATCTATAATTATTATAAACCTAAGTGATGTGTGTGTAATTGTTATAAGCAGGATGCGAAGGTCAGGTAAATACACCTCGCGGCTATACCTATTTAACGCTTTCGCCCGGTCGCCATCAATATTTAGCTCGCACCTTTGGGTAGTCGCAGTTCCATTCACCTTTTGCCTTCCCTGCGGACTTCTTCACAAGCACTCTAGTCATGGGTTCCGGTGATGTTCTATATATCTATACGCTTCTTTAAATTAGCTGCGATTGATTAATTTTAAATTTGTTCCTTCTCTATTTTCTATTAATTCAAATTACAGCAAATTGAGAAGAATTAAATATATCATGAGACGATGATTCTACTTTTATTCTGAATAGTAACTTAAAGCATGCCCTTAATTTTTTTGGGGTTTTAAATACCTAGCCAAAAAACAGTAAGCATGCTTTATTGATGACAGTGTATATCCTTCTTCTTCTTCTTTTTGTCGGAGTTATATAATTGATAGATCTGGCTTATCAATTATTTGGGTGATTCAAACTATTTGAGGCAATGAGAGACTGAGAGTGATGAATAATCAATGAATACATTTGTATATCATATTGAAATCAAGCAGTCCGTACTGTTTTGCTTAGCATTGGAAAGCCGTTTATTTTTCTTCTACACTTGGTTTTTTTTTGATACAACCATAGGGAGGGGGAATCGAACTCTTGCCAATTACAACTCTTGCCAATTACCTTGAGAAGTGGGCGCTTGCACTAGTTGGATAGGTTCTCAGAAATAACAATAAAAAGAGAATTTGTTATTACGCCAACATGATTCAAACCCCAATTAATTATAAGACTTTTTATTTTAAAATCTTTCCATGCGATTTGGTGGCAATTAAATTTTGCACGAAGGCAGCTTAAGTTTTTGACTCAGTTTGATTTCATTTTTTCACTTTCTTATTATTATTATTTTATTTTATTTTGTGTGTTTTGTTTTAACCCTTTTTATTGATGATGATTAGGGTGATATCTTTGTGCTGCTGAATCTATTTGTATACGAATAAAATGTGTATATCTAAGTGGATGCATTACTTATGAAAAATTGTATCCCAGTGGATTCATTCCTTTGATTTTTTATATTTTCTTTCATGGATGTTTCAAGCAGGCCCTTAGAGAAAGTGAATGAGAATGGATATATTTTTTTTTTTTTTTTGCATAAATTTTGGCTTCAAATGGTTCTTAAGGACATATATGGAATCATTCGGCGTGGTTTATGGTGAAAACCTTATATATGTTGTTTGCATATAAGCATGAATTCATGTTGTGAACAGTTTACTCTTCCTTCCATCTTTTGATTTCTGGGCACTAAGTTTTTGGAGGATTGTGTCATTGCTTATTTCTTTTATTTCTTCTTCTTAATCTTTTTTTGTAATAATTTTTGTGGGAACTTGATGTTTGTATGCAGATGCAGATATGGAGGATTATGGTTTTGAATACTCAGATGAGGAACCTGAAGAGCAAGATGTTGACATTGAAAATCAGTACTACAACTCAAAAGGTAAATAAATAAGTTACTATTTTATCCTCTATTTGAGAGATCTGCCCTTCTCTTTCTTTGTCATTTTTCAGTCAAAGTGTTTTTGTTTTTTGTTTTTGGTTTGATAGTGTTCTCTACCACATACATGTAGTGGCAACTTTGTTTTCCTCAAGAGATATCTTGAATTGCTTTGAAAATGCTTTAAGCATTTGTTTTATGCATCTTCCCTGATGATCGAAGTTTAATGATTTGATGTTGGAATACTATTAATATTTCCATTTATTTGTTCAATAACTTGAAAAAAGAAAAAAAATGCAATGATTATTGAATACCTTCCCGGGAGTTGTGTTATTCATAAAGATGACAGGTATGTGGAAAAAACCGCTATACTTTGCAACCACATTGACTTTATTATTGAGAAAAGTAGTCTCAATATTTGTCAACCAAAAAAAAAAAAAAAAAGCAAGAAATGTATTCTCAACACCCCCCTCTATATAGGTGTATGATTAATGGGTGGCAACATGAGAAGGATTTTACTAAAATTGTTGTCATATGGAACAAAAAAAAAACTGCATCTTTAGGATCAAGCAGTATGTGTTAATTGACAGGAGTTGCACTTGTTGGAGGAAGGCCATGAAGGATGTGATGTGGGCCTCATGATATTGAGTAAGCCCAATGGGATTGATGTGACTATGTAAGGGAGGATGTTGCTCCAAATGAAGAAAAACAGGAAAAAAGTAATAATTGCAAGTTAGTTAAAGTTGAATAGATAGTTAGATTTGTTGTGCAATGAAAGGATGAAACTGGGCTGCCTCTAAAATTTTTATGGTCATAAATCAAGAAGAATGCATCTAACCAGAACCCACATGTATCTAGAATAGTCATCTACAATAACAAAAGCATAGTGTTTTCATACTAGGCTAGCTACTCTAGTTGATCCAAGCAAATCTAAGTGTTTGTTTGAGTCGAGTGATTTTTCCAGAACTAAAATATTCATGTTTGTTACCATTTATTCAGTCGATTGATTTTTTCAGAAATCAAATTTCATGAATTTGTTTGACATTGACTAATCATAAGATTGAGTCAACTGGTTTTTAGAGATTTGGAATAGGCTTAGACATTGAAATAATTCAGTTGATTGACTTGTATTTTGAGTCTATTGATTTTGACAATTTTGAAAATTTGCCTAGTTTATTCCAAGCTAGTCAACTCTAAATTCCTTGATTTTTCAAACTTGTGATGGATCCTTAGTTTATTTGAAAATCCATTTTCTAAGTCATTTTTAATGTTCATTTAAACACAATGAGCATTTTGATTATGATCAATCAAATCTTAAGTCATTCAAAAACCCAAAATAAAGTAAAAGAAAAGTATTCACTTGAGGTCTTGGGCTTGAATGCTTCCACTTCATTTGCATTGATCGAGATTGCTTGGCTTTGAGTGGTAACTTCAATCTCTTGAAATTTTTGAGCTTTAGCCAGTCTTTTCTTGAGCTAAATAAACTTATTTGCATCAACACTCAGGATAAAACATTAATGCTCATAATTAATGCCCTTGTTATCATCAAAATTATCAAGATGCCCTTGTTTGAAAACTTTAGGGCTAACAAGGTGTAACAGAGCAGCTGATACATCGCCATTACTTACAATGTTTTTTTTTTTTTTTTTTTTTATTTACGGTGGGAAGTGCATTTCCTGCATATGTTCTTAGTTGGATATAGTTTAATGGAGGATATTGGTTGCATGAAAGCTGATCAGTTGATATAGAGCTGGTTTATGACAACTAGTAAGGCGTAAAAGATCCAAATGATATGTTATTATTATAAGATGCTAAGAAGCACTTATATAGATACAAAAAATGGATATTACACGACACAAACATGTCAGAAACACCTTAAATATATATATACACACACACATTCTATATATATATATATATATATATATATATACACACACACACACATATATATATATATATAAATATGACCATATAAATAAGAACATTGTTTAACTTAAAATTGGCATAAAAACACAAATCACAACGATATTAAGATATCAAAATAATAAAGTCATTAAATAAAAATTTAAGAGCTTTATTTAATCATTAACATCCATAATCTAAGTTTCAAAACAAATTTGCTAACTATTACATAAAACCTATGAAGCACGAACACTCTATTTTGGCTCACGTGTCCGTGTCGGACATCGACACTCTTGGACACTTCCAAACACGTGTCCGAACACTTGAATCATGAAGGTTGATGATAAAATGAAATTCTTTATTTTTTATTTAATGACTTTATTAGTTTAATATCTTAGTAATATTTTTTAAATTTGTGTGTTTTTATGTCAATTTTAATTAAAAAAACATTAGGTTTTTATTATATGGTCATATAAAAATATAAAAAATTTATATATATTCAACGTGTCCGTATTCTACTTTTTTGAGAAATAACGTATCTGCGTGTCGTGTCGTGTCGTATCCATGTCCTGTATCCGTATCCGTGTTTCTTAGCATAAAATATACATATATATATAACCAAAAAAGAACATTGCTTCACTCAAAATTGGCATAAAAACACCTAAATCACAACGATATTAAGATATCAAAATAATAAAACTTTTAAATAAAAATTTAAGAATTTTATTTAATCATTAACATCTATGATCCAAGTTCAAAAACAAATTTGCTTACTAGTACATAGAACACACACACACATATATATAACCAAAAAGGGCAGAAAAGAAGAGGAGAAAAAAAGAAAAAATTCAAAAATGTGTCCCTATGATCAACTCAAATGGACCTGCTATCCATTGTGCGATAGCTAAAATTTAGCACCCTCCAACCCAATGTTATCTATTGGGCCATATTATAACAATGCTATCTGTTGTGCCATATTAGAGCAATGCTATCCGTTCTGCCAAATATAGCACACCAAATAACATTGTTATCCATTGTGTTGAAAGTGCGAGCAATGTATTTTTTCTGGTCCTGTTATACATCTTGCTATTCAATTTTATCTTGCTGTGCAATTGTAAAAAAAATGACAATTATTTATGAAATACACCATTGGAGTAGAAATGCTAAAATATAGCATTTTGGTACTGTAGCAAGGTCAAAATATAGCTTTGGTATGGAAAAAATTGCATTTTGCATCGAAGAGGCTCAAACGTGTTAGGCGTGTCCAAAATTTCGAAAAATAAAAAAATTAGATACTTTTTTTTCCGTATGTTTAACACATGTTCGGGGACGTGTTCGAATGTGTTCATGTCCTGAATGTGCCCAACACTGATACATGAGCTAAAATGAGCCCTTAAGATCCCGAGGGTAGTGGTACTACTAGAATACGGGTAATTTAGAAAATTTAGAAGAAGGAGACTTCTTTTACACTTTGTGCTTATTGGTGAATAACATGTCTAAAAGAAAATGAAGTTTTATATTTTTGCCGGTCTTTCATGATAAGAGTGAAAAGAAAACAAGGTAAACAAGAGAGACTGAATGTTGCAGTCACCGAAAATAAGCACGTAAATCCTCAAAACAAGTCCAAGTCTTTCTCTTATATTGTGCTGTTATTTAGAACTCCTTGCATTCAATCTTACTTTTTATACTTGGTGCTTATTTGTGCTTCAGATGTAAGATGAGCCCTTTAGAGCCTAAGGATAGTGGTATAGCTAGTATATGAGTAATTTAGAAAATTTAGAAGAGGGAAGACTTCTTTTAAACTTGGTGCTTATTGGTGAGTAACATGTCTACAAGAATACGAAGATTTATATTTTTTTGGTAGTCTTTCATGGTAAGAGTGAAAAGGAAACAAGGTAAACAAGAGAGACTGAATGATGCAGACATAACAAATAAGCCCATAAATCCACAAAACAAGTCCAAGTCTCTCTCTCATATGGTGCTATTATTTAGAATTCCTTGCATCCAATGGTACATTTTTATTTTTGATCAATGCAAAATTTGAACATGTAACCCCACCCAACCGCTATTCTATACAGGCTTTGGCATTGTTGAAGTTTTAATTTTAGCCAAGGAATTCTTCAAATCTTACTTATTTGCTTTAATCATGCACTTCAACTATAAAGCTAGAGTTATTGTCAAATAATGCTCCAATATTCATTCTTAAAGGTTTCTCCAATTCCAAATTTTGCAAGGGTTCACTATGGAATACATATTGAAGTGGAACTTAATGGGTGAAGGAGACCACGGGAAAGGCTCTAGGCTTACACCACAATTGATTAAGGAGACTTAAATATGTAAATTGCCTTTAGTCTCTCTATCAGAGATAGGTGGGATTTAAGAAACACTGACACGTCCTGGAGGACATAGTGTCGGTGTCCAACATGTCTGGGGCACGGACATGCTCGAACACGTTTGACACGTCAAAGTTGAGTATCCGATTGTTTTTAAAAAAAAATTCTTGACATGCTGCCGACACGGCGGGACATGACCAAAAGAGGACGAGTATTCAGGGAAAAAAGAAAGAAAGAAAAAATTGATTAAGAGTGGAGAATTATCAAATCTAAGGCAGAAAAAAAAAAAAAAAAAGAGGACAGAGAAAAGGGACGACACCCAGGTACCATCGGAACTTCTCTTTGTGATCTCTCTTCTTCTTCCTCCATCATCAAGACTTTTCTCTGCAACCTCTCCCTCAACTATCTCTCTCTTCTCTCTCATAGTGTGATCTTTGTAATCAATTTCCCGTCTCCCAACTCTTGTTCTGCCCTCCACCTTTGACGTGTCCCCCCTCCCCCCTTTTTACTTTTTCTCTCCACCCCCTTCAGTTATAAGTTTGTTACTTAATGACGTGTCCCCTTTCGTTTATTTTATTAAATCCTTTTCTAACATTTATTTTATTCTTTAAATTGATTTAAAATCTCCTCTTTTTTAATTTATTTATTAAATCCTTTTCTTATAAAATTTATTAAATTCTTTAAATTAATTTAATTTGTAAAAATAATAATTTTTTTAGTACCACTTTGATGTTTACTATTTGTTGGATCAAATAGGAATAAAAGTAGTAATAATAATAATTTATATTTTTGGTTTTTAAATTTGTATACTTCATCATTATAGTTATTTTATATCCCTAAATTAGTTAAAAAAATTTATATTATTTTTTTGTAAATCAATTTAATGAAACCTATCATAAATTAGATTTTACATGATCATATATAAAAATAAATATATATTATTTAGTGTGTCCCCAACGTGTTCGTGTCCTTTTTTGAAAAATCTTGTATCAGTATATCCGTGTTGTGTTGTACTCGTGTTGATGTATGTGCTTCTTAGGGTGGCATATAAGTATTAGAGAAAAATAATTGTAATAGATAGGATATACATTAAATTATATAAATACATCTTAACAAGAGGACAATATTTGGACCTATGATCAAGGATGGGAAAAGCATTTTCAAGATAAGTTTTTTTTTTGGTTGACTCGGACTTGGCATTAAAAACCTTGGTGACATAGTCAAAGGTAGACATCCTTACAACAGTGAAGGATAGAGATAACCCTACAATTTTTTTCCATTGAGGTCATTAATGATTTTGCAATCCCATTATATGCTTGGATGAGCTGGGAGTCTTATGTCTAGAAAATCAGGTAACATTTTGGAAGGGACTTTCTCCCCATGCACAGGTCCTCATATAAGAGTAAATTAGAACCCTTTTTTTTTTTTTTTATAGAAGTCCAATATGTTGAGAGTTCGGAGAAAATTTATATGATGAATTGTCGACACAAATTTCGCACAAAGATTCATAGACCTCGCAAGATTTGTTATCAGCAAATTGTCAAAGTTTTAAGTTAGGTTACGGATTCTTACCTCCAATCTGGCATATGTTAGATTGTTAATTACATCTAAAAAGGAAAACCTCCAATTCTCATAATATGGAGGAAACAATAGCTATATGAAAAGATAGATAATTCTTATTTACAGGTGAGGTTTCGACCCATTTTTTTTTACAATACGATTTCAAATGGAATAAGGGTTTGGAACCCTTTACCTGAACAATTTCTTTGTTCGAGAAAAGGGTAATAGAAATCGGAAAAGAGGAAACAAAATGTAGAAATGGGACTTCGGAAGTCGCCTGGTTCTCTTTGTTTTTCAAGCCTTGATGCTTTAGGTATTTCGGATCTTGTTGCCTTTCAAGGAACTTCTCAAGCTTTCGGGTTCTCTCTCTATGCTTCAAAAAGTTCTCTCCCTTTCTCTGTCACTCTCTGTGCCTCCCAAAAAAATCCCCCCCTTTGCTTGTCGCTAAAAGGTCCTTTTATAGCCTCTCGCAA
The DNA here is from genome assembly GCA_008638375.1 of Nyssa sinensis. NCBI lineage: Eukaryota > Viridiplantae > Streptophyta > Magnoliopsida > Cornales > Nyssaceae > Nyssa > Nyssa sinensis. The sequence continues at coordinate 43,530,557 of CM018031.1, forward strand.
CATGATTCGTTTTAGGATTTGTTTCGATTTGAATTTAAATTTTTAGAGATGGGGGCTTATCCCTATCTAAAGTTTAAATTTCAATTTGAAATTTAATTTATCGTTTTATTTTATTTGAATGGTCAGGGTTTGCAAATGGGTTTTTGTGCAAGTCCTTATATAGCCTGCTGGATCCCCTTTTCTTTTATGTTTTATTTTTGCGGCCCAAAGTTGAATGGCTCAGTGGACCGCATAACGGCTAATGTAGTCCATCGAAATTTTGGTGCCAACATGAAGTCCCAAGGATATTGATGGTTCCTCTGTTTATATATTAAGAGTGATCTTCTGGACGCTTTCCATATTTGCTTTGTATAATTGAATGCCAAAGAGAGTTTTGTTCCCTAGGAAGTTTCCATAATCAGTTTCCCAGAAGTCAAATTTCCAGTAATCACATTGTTGGACACTATCACTTCTCTCTACGAAGACCATAGAATTGATACACTAACTCCTGTAGGCCAATATTCTATGGCCGACCTAATAAAATTAGACCAATCTAAACCAAAAGATTCTGAAAGAATGATCAATTGTCCAAAACATGACTGGACTAGCATTAGACCAATTTACAACAGTATTAATTAAAGGTATCATTACTGGAGCAATCTTTCACTGCACTTCATCATGAAGCTCTAAAATATGTTGAGCAAATACCTTCAGTCACAATAGTAGTCCTCCTTGTGGGAGGTAAAAGAATGAGTTCAATAGGATGATAGGGATACTAGTCAACCGTCCCAAAAGAGAGCTGCTTGTTAATCTGTTGACTTCATTGTCCCTTTTGGGGCATTAATCCAATATTGATATACGTATCAACCACTAGCTGTTAGCTTGAATGGTATCTCTTGCCACTCCCAAAGGGGGAGGGGCACGGTTCAAGTTGTGGTTGGGACATGGGTGTGTGTTTGTATTACCTATCAAAAATAATATACTTATCAAAATAAATAAAAGTCTATTGACTTAATTGTCTTTACAATAATTTTAGTCATAAATAGTATCATATTCCACCACAGAAAACAGTTCATGAACTTGACTTGCATATCCAGAAAAGTGGTCCATGAAAGCTAATGAAGTTACACAATTTAATTAAAGAAGAATAGCCACATATAGCACTTTGCAGGTCTTGCTACAAGGAAAAGAAGCTGTGAATACAATCCAAATGAGGATCAATAGATATATCTTTGCAATGGTTCTAGTGGCAAAGAAGTGGTGAATACAATCCAATGTTATGCTTCATCATTGTGGCCAGCAAATGAGGGACATTGGTGGAGAATACATGCTAGACACATCAGATTTCAAGGCCTACCTATAGAATTGAACAGTAGCTATGCAATAGTCTTGACATGCAATTCTATATGACTTGGTATAGTATAGATGTGTTGGGAAAACATTTACATGTTTTTCTAGCAGATATTCAGCATCTCCAGAGTAAGGGTGATCATGTTATTGCCCAGCCACCAAATTAGCATGGACAACACCTGCACAAGCCTAGAATGTGATATTGGCACTGCTTAGGTAATGCATTAGCAGCCTTTTCAAGGAAACTTATTTGGTAGTGTTGGAGGCAATTTAGTGCTCTCAGACCATGTTAAACTAAGTTACCAAAAAAAAAAATTCCCATGTTAAACTAGGCTGTTAGAGGTGGTGTAACTTAAGAATTTAATTCTCCAAACCATAGTCATTTTACTTCCAATGTGTACGAGTAAGCTACTTTTGAGATTTTAGTATTGGAGGACTGCAGGAACAGCTGTTTGGCTGTGCTTTATGTTGCCAAAGTTATGTGAGCCCCATGATTGCAACACACAAATGTGTGTTGGGATAAAATTTTTGATTTTCCCCTTTTGTCCTTCATCTTTTACTCATATGACAAAAATATCCTATTAAGATTTATTTTTTTGGTTTTAGTTATTGACTAAAATTTTAACTAGCCTAACATTTTTTTTGAATTACCCAGATTCTAACTTCTTTTTTAAATATCTCATATATCCGATATATGCACACACACACACACACACACATATATATATATTATATTTCATATTTTATATAATTATATACATGGTATTTACAAAAAGGGAATTTTATAGTTCATAATCACTTTTGACATTATAATTACATCTGCAATACATCCATCTCAATACCAAACTAACTCTAGTGGAATCACTTCTTCTGTACTGATTTTCCAGAATCAATTTTCCATAATTTGCAACCCCAAATGGGCACTTGATGGTAACAAAGCAAAAAATCTTGAGAATACAGATACTATTTCCAAATTTTGATAGGAAAGGGCATGCACACTGGTGTATAGAGTGGAATAGTTCTTTCCCTTAAAGCTTCTCACTTGACCTGATGAGCAATAGGTTGCACGTCTTGATTAAGAGCATCATTTTTTCCAACTTGTTAGGCATCATGTTCCACTTTTTGAAGCTTTTAGAACCTTTTAGAACCTTTTGTCTAGATCATCTTTTCCTTGCTTGTCTCAAGGACTTCTAGTATGACTGTTGACCAAATTAGTTGCCCTTTTGTCTTTAAGTTGGTGATCAGAACCTTTACATCATTGAATTTTTTAGGAATCTCTGATAAAAGTAGCTTGATTATGGATGCTTCAAATCTCATGGTTTCGATCAAACATTTCAGAACTCTTGACAGCACCATATGAAAGACAACACTAAAAACCTTACTAAGGACATTTGCTTTTGATGTATGACTTGTCCTGTGGTATAACTCTTGTAACCTGTTGTATATTATAAATGTGCTCCTGTATGTAAACTTGCTGGAAACAAGAATGTAAACTTCTTGTAGAACTCTTGTAACTTGTTCAAACATTGTGAGCTTAATTCTTATCGTTCATGGTCTTGTTTGAGGTGGACCCCATTTGTATCAAGCTTTAAGCAGGCTGGAGATTTTGCAACCATGTCAACGTATCCTCTAACCCCCATTTTCCTTAGTTTTTGGTGGAGCATGCAAAAAAGTAAGATAAACCCTTCTGTAGTGACATGGCATTTCCCTTTTTTTTATGCTCAATCACGTGTAATAGGTCAAAGATTTGGAAGCTGACACTGGAAATGAATCAATGATGAGCTGGAGATTGCATTTGGATGGTACTTCTTCTGCAGGAGATGCAATTGTTATAAAAAAAAAAAGCCTTGTGGATAAAAGGCAATTGATAATTTGTGGAACTATGTTTAGATTCTAATAGTAATATCTTCGAGTAGTCAATGAGTTCACAAATTCTTCTTAAGAATTTCTCTACTGGGGTCTTTCATATTAGGAGAGCAAATGATAATATTGATAAAGAAAAAAAAAAGCAAAAGATAAGGGAAAGAAAAAAGGAATGGAGAAAGGAATAGAAAAACAGTTTTAAGAGGAAGAATAAGAACTTAAAGAGGGAGATAAGGTGAAGACAGAGAATGAAATGGAGGATATAAAGGAGAGGGAAGAGATTAGAGAGAGAGAGAGAAAGAAGAAGAAGAAGAAGAAAATGAGATAAGAGAAATAAGATAAGGAAGAAGAGAATTATAAGTGAGAGGGAAGATAGGAGGGAAGAAGAATAAAGGAAGAATTTCTCTATATAGATATAGAGAGAAGCTTAGAAGAGCAATAGAGGTGGAGAGAGCCAAGAAGAGAGAGAATTTGTATCAAGTGTGTTCCAGCACCTTTGAAGAGTGGATAGGATTTTCGGAAACTAGATTTAGAATCTTTGAAGCTTGGGTCTCGAATAGGGTAAATAATGCCTAGAAGGTGTTAAAACTATGGAGTTTAAAGCTTGTAGCAGGTTAGTTTGTTGTGCGTTAACAGCTGGATATTAAAACAGTGGACAGGAAAAGCATAAAGAGAAAAAGGGATAGTTCAGTGCACGAGGCTCCTGCCACTGCAGAGTGTGGGGAGGGCTAGATTGAACCAAAAGTAAATCCTAGTGTCATACAAGGATTTCCAAAAGTAAATAAAACCATATACAATTATCAAAAGATTGAACCGGGCAAGTTAACATTCCAAAAATTGAGGTGTAACAGTAACTGTATATCGATAGCAACTTTATGTTCATAGTTCTGTTTCTGATACGATGCATTTCCAAGACTGTGAAGTATCTAATATAGATCTTTTGAGGGAGATATCCAACCTTTGGGACTTTCTTGAATGACTTGACATTTGCTAATGAATTCAGCTGTGTAAGAAATTTGCTTCAGGGCCTGCTGAGAGTAGAAGAGCCAAGGCACTGCTTCTTAAATTTATTAGGTTTAGATTCCTTGCTGGAGGAGTATATTTTAAAATGATCATAAATAGCTATACAATTACGATGAGAAACTAAAGCCATATGTGGTTCTCGTTGCATGTTTGATCTCAACTATGTTCATGTATTCATTCATACCTGACTTGTTCACTGAACTGAGACAATGGTTCTAAGTAATAATTGTTGACACTTACTACCAGATATCATCAAATACTTTGAGACATACAAAAGATCACATGGCATATTTGGAAAAACATATGAATAAATTGTGAAATGAAACAAATGCATTGGTAAAAAACAAAGAATAACCTCCATAAAATATTCAAGAAAGTTAACTGATGATGCCGACTTTTTGTGGTCTTTCACACTGGTCACTAATGAGTACCATACAGATATTGAACTCTCAATGTCATCCTTGCCTTCTCCCGCCTCTTGCTACAAAGTTACTACTTATCATCTGTCTGTCTCACACATATGTGCATGCTAGTTATTGATGTCACACTATTGGATTTTTTTTCCCTCTAATTTTAATTTTCTATATCACTTTAAACAGGTCTGGTCGAAACTGACCCAGAAGGAGCACTTGCGGGCTTTGCTGAAGTAGTTCGCATGGAACCTGAGAAGGCTGAGTGGTGAGTAGCTAACTTATTTTGCTGCAGAATAAGGCTATTACAAACCCCCCTCCGGGGCTCCTACATGTTATCTTCTTTTATTATAGGTCATTTGTATGTAACTCTGTAGCTTTCCTTCAAAAACTTGACAGAAACATTCTTCTTGTAGAAAAATAGAAGAGATAATGATTTTTGAGATTTCTATTGCACAAAATAAGGGAAACATTCCCTGATAATTGAATGAAATTGCTGTTAATATTCCTGCTGCATCTTCTTCTTCTACTATTGCTACTTCTTCTAAAGGCCTAGACAGTTCTCTCTCACTGAATTGGAAAATGGTAGATTTTATTCCTCATCAGAGTGAATCTTGGTAAAACTGAATGAGCATTATTGTGCCACTTAATTCTTGTTTTATCTCGTGCATTGAAGATTACTTGTAAACAGAAAGAATTTTCTGTATTTCGATATGTTTTCATATACACACTATCGATATTTATATTACAATTGGTAAGCGGAAAAAGGAAAGAATAAAAATCTGCCTATAATCTCTCTAGAATAAAATCCTCCTACAATTTCTCCCTCTAATTATTCCACAAATTGGGAACTTCCACACTCCCCCTCAAGTTGGATCGTAAATGTTAATCATATCCAACGTGCAGATGATCTCGTCAAAACTAGGCCGAAATAGTCCTTTGATAAAGATATCCGCAGTTTGATCTTTTGTAGGAACATAGGTCGTGTAGATAATTCCGTTCTCAACTTTTTCCTTGATGAAATGTCTGTCCACTTCTACATGCTTGGTTCGGTCATGCTGAACTAGGTTGAGAAAAATGTTGATGGCTGCTTTGTTGTCACAGTAAAGTTTGATTGGGAGTTTTACTGTGACCTGTAGGTCTTCCAAGAGTTTCTTTAGCCACAATCCTTCACATATCCCTTGTGCGGCCGCTCTAAATTTGGCTTTAGCACTGCTTCTGGCCACTACACTTTGTTTCTTGTTTCTCCACGTAACCAAGTTTCCCCATACATAGGTGCAATACCTAGTAGTAGACTTTCTATCTTCTATTGAACCTGCCCAGTCAGCATCTGTGAAGACTTCGACTTCCTTTCGTTCTTTTTTCTTGAAGAATAGTCCTCTACCCGAGGAGCCTTTGAGATATCTGAGAATCTTGTACACAGCTTCTAGGTGAGTTTCTTTCGGTGAATGCATGTGTTGGCTCACCACACTAACTGCAAATGCAATGTCAAGTCTAGTGTGCGATAGATCAATTAGCTTGCCAACTAGTCTCTGATATCTGTCATTTTCTACTGGATTTCCCTCATCCTTTGGATTCCTTTCTGCTTCGATAGGTGTCACTTGGTTTACATCCAAGCATGTCAGTATCGGTTAGAAGATCAAGAACATACTTTCGTTGAGAGACACTAATACCCTTTTTTGATCTGGCAACTTCCATTCCCAAGAAGTATCGCATTTGTCCCAGGTCTTTTACTTCAAATTCTGTGGCTAGGATTTTCTTCAGTCTCTCCATCTCCACTAAATTATCCCCAGTTAGAATTATATCATCAACATAAACAATTAGAATTGTTTTCTTTCCATCTTCAGATTGCTGGAAGAACATAGTGTGATCTGACTGCCCCTGCTGATATCCTTGACCCTTTATCACCTTTGCAAACCTATCGAACCATGCTCTAGGTGATTGTTTGAAACCGTATAGAGACTTATAGAGTTTGCATACCCGATTTTCTTCTCACTTCTTACAAAATCCTGGTGATATTGTCATGAAGACTTCTTCTTCTAACTCACCATTCAGAAAGGCATTCTTAATGTCAAGTTGTTGAAGAGGCCAATCCAAGTTGACTGCCAATGACAAGAGGACTCGAACTTTATTCAACTTTGCCACAGGTGCAAATGTCTCTGTGTAGTCAATACCATAGGTTTGTGTAAACCCTTTTGCAACAAGGCGGGCTTTGTAACGCTCGATTGTCCCATCAACCTTGTATTTCAAGGTAAAAACCCATTTGCAGCCTACTGGTTTCTTTCCTCTCGGTAAATCCATCACAACCCAAGTCTCATTTTTCTCCAACGCCCGCATCTCTTCTAGTACTGCATCCCTCCATTTAGGAACCTCCAAGGCCTCTTGAATATTTTTCAGAATTCCTGTACTATCAAGGTTAGAGGTAAAAGCACGAAACTCTGTAGATAGAGCATTATAAGATATGAATTTCGAGATAGGGTGGAGAGTACATGACTGAGTTGATTTTCTGAGAGCAATGGGTAAATTAGTATCAGGAGACTCAGTTTCATCATTAGACCTGGAAGGAGACTCTTGGTTACTTGGAGCTATCACTGGAGCCGACTCTCTGAGTGCTTCAGGTGTGAGATGTTCCTTGTACCTTGATTGTGGCCTCCGTGAATAAACAAGTATCTCTTTGTCATGTTGTTTTCCTGCATCGCCTCCTGAGTTCAAGTTTCCTTCTGTAAATGGCACATTAGAACAAGATGGTGTGGCATGTTCAGTGTTTGGGATAGGCTTAGAAAATGAGAGATCAAAATTTAATACCCGACTTTCACTCAAATGCTCCCCCTGAAGGGAGGTCTTTTGGAAGTAAGAAGTGTTTTCAAAAAATGTAACATCAAGGCTAACAAAGACCCGTTTGGTTGATGGATCATAGCACTTGTAACCTTTCTGAGTAGGAGAATACCCAATGAAAACACACTTAATAGCTCGAGGGTCGAACTTATGCCAATGGTGGGAATGGACATGAACAAAGGCAGTACAACCAAACACTCGGAGAGATAAATTAGAGGTCAGGCGAGATTGAGGGAAGAATTGCTTAAATGTTTGGAGGGGTATAGCAAAAGAAAGAACACGACTAGGCATTCGATTGATGAGGTAGGTGGATGTCAAAATAGCATCACCCCAAAATATTTTGGGCATATGTATAGTGAACATCAAGGCACGAGCAACATCGAGAATGTGTTTATTTTTTCTTTTGGCAACCCCATTTTGTTGGGGAGTGTTTGCACAAGAACTTTGATGAATGATCCCATGCTGCTGAAAATAATCACCCAAAGTAGTATTAAAATATTCTGTGCCATTATCAGTGCGCAAAATTTGAAGTCGTGCCTGGAATTGTGTTTAGATCATGGAGTGAAAATTGATAAACACAGAACGAACATCCGTTTTATCCTTTAATAAGTAAACCCAACAAACTCGAGTATGGTCATCAATAAAGGTAACAAACCATTGGGTATGAATACGATTAATTATACGAGAAGGACCCCACAAGTCACTGTGAATCATAGTGAATGGCTTGGATGGTTTATATGTGGATGGGGGAAAAGAAGTACGGTGATGTTTTGCAAGTTCACAGATTTCACATTGAAAATCAGAGAATCCTTTATTCAGAAATAAACATTTCAAATATTGAAAATTGGGATGATCCATTCGAAAATGCCATAACAAAAGTTCACTATCCTGAGAGATAGATGCAGAATCACAAATGGAAATTGGACCCTGTTTTCTCACATTAGCGTCCTCAAAGTAGTAGAGACCACCACACTCCTTAGCATTGCCAATCGTCGTCCCCGATGATAGGTCCTGAAAAAGACAATGAGAGGGAAAAAACTTAGCAGAGCAATTGGAATTTTTTGTCAACTGGCTAATGGATAATAGATTGCATGATAACATTGGAACATGAAGAACAGATTCGAGTATAATAGAGTCAGAGAGACGAATACTCCTTTTGCCAGCTACAGAGGAGAGGGAACTATCTGCAATTTTAACCTTAAGATTACCAGCACAAGGTGAGTATGAAGAAAAGAGGTGGTAAGAGCCAGTCATGTGATCAGAAGCACCAAAGTCAACGAAGGCGAGCGGATGAGGGGTGTTTACCACTGATCGACAAAGGAAGAAACGATCAACTGTGAATGATGACCCCCTCAAAGACGGTGAGCTTCTCTGGCTCTGATACCATATAAACAGAAAGAATTTTTCTGTATTTCAATATATTTTCATATACACACTATCGATATTTATATTACAATTGGTAAGCGTATAAAGGAAAGAGTAAAAAGGAAAGAATAAAAATCTGCCTATAATCTCTCTAGAATAAAATCCTCCTACAATTTCTCCCTCTAATTATTCCACAAATTGGGAATTTCCACATTACTGTTGTCCTTTTCAAGGATAAAAATTTAGTTTCTTTTCCATCGAAACTGCCGAAACGTTTCCGTTTCTCAGTAAACCAAAATGAAACACTAGTAGAAAAGTTTCATTGGAAACAAAGTTGTTTCTGTGGAAACATAGCAAAACCAGTGAAAACATTTTTTTTGTATTAGTAATAATTCTAGAAGTTAGTAAAATATAATATTCATTTGTTTTTCAAATGAAGGGGGAGATTGAAATACTAAGATCCAAAATTACAAAAAATATTTTTATTTTCTTAGAAAAACAATAGACAAGGAAAAGTAGTAGTGGAAATAAAATGTAGATAAATAACTTGTTTTAATACTTAGTTACTAATTATAGTAAGTTTAAATTACTATTTGTTTTACTTATTATTTTATATGTAACTTGTGTCAAATTTTCTAATTCGTGAATATTACACAGTATATATCTATTATAGTGTGGTATTGTATTTAATTATAATAATTTTACATATTTTATAACAAATGTATAATAATTTCATATTACATAAAAAAACTAGCTCTAAATATTTTATACTAGTTTTTAAACATTAAAGATTTATTTGGTATTAATAACTAATTTACATTTACGTTTTTTCCTCTTCAATTTCATCCCTAGTATCTTCTTGTGTGGATGGACATGTACCCTAAAATATTTTCAATTAATTGATTATAATATTTATCTTCACTCATTCATATATTTTACTTTATATTTCCAAGTGTTTCTACACATTTTAATTTTTTTCATCGTTTTCACTATGTTTTCAAAATTTTTCCATTTTCTAGGTGACCAAAACAACACTAGAAACAAAATTTTGATCCTTGGTCCTTTAATTCCTTTCTTAAAGTGGAGATACACTATTTTTTATATTGAGGATGCTTGTCAAACCTACAAAAATGGGGGAAGAAGTCCCAGCCATATGCATACTCTATATATTTGCACTATGCAATTGTTCCAGCCATATGTTTTATGATGCTCTGTTGTTTCAATATTGCAACCTTGTCCTGCATTCCATATTCAGGAGTCATGCCATGATATGTATGGAGATTCTACCTATTGAAAGTGTTCTCATTAGACATTTGTAGGCACAACACTTGTGCCCACTCATGTAGGACACTTGCACAGAAATCTAAAAAAATCCATCTATTTTTGTTATTTTTGCAATCTATATATTTTTGGATTATAGAGTCTTGTTTTATGCCCATGGATTCTTTTATAGAGTTTATGAGGGATACAATTTTTGTTCTTGGTAAGTGGTATAATTTGTATAACATGTGTTTACATGGGTTGCACCCCTCTCAATTTCTATAGTGATATATTTTCCTTATATAAAAAAGAGCATTGTGTCCAGGTTAAATATCAAAACTCTATTTTGTGATAAAAAAATGACTCACTGGTTGGAATACTTTGAAAAGGAAGCGAACATTTTATTTGCAGCCTTTCCTTTTTGGACTAAATTTCCCTACAACTTCACCTGATTGTAGGAGGGGAAAAAATTTAGTTAGAAGTTTTAGTTCATAATTTGCTCATTTACCAGTAGGAGATTGTAGAAGCTTTAAAGAGATTCTTTATGGGATGGGATAGGGGACAAGTTCAAATACCACTTGGTGGAACGGAAGAAGGTGTGTTGTCCTTTGAGGGATGGTGGGTTGGGGGTTAGGGTGTTAAGGCTGATCAACAAAGCACTTTTGGGGAAGTGGCTATGGAAATATGCACCAGGGGGGAGAGGCCTTTGGAGGAGGGTTGTTGGAAAGTATGGGTTAGAGGAAGGGAGATTGGTGGTTCCAAGGATGTGAGATCTTTTTAGAGGTATGGGATGTGGAGGAATATTAGGCGAGGATGGGAAATGGAGGAAGGATCAGTTTCTGGTTTGACCATTGATGTGAGACCGGTCCACTATAGACAACATTTCCTCTGCTCTTCAGAATAGCATCTAATAGGCAGGCTTATTGCTGATTGCTTCAGGAGGACACGGGCAGAGTGTGTTTGCGATATCAACTTTGTTAGGCAGTTGTAGGATTGGGAGGTGGAAGAAGTTCTAGAGTAAAATGGCATGCTTTATATATAGAGTATTCGGGAGGAAGGAGAGGACCGCCTTTGTTGGATGGGGTTGAACCGTTGAAGAAAGGAAAGTTCAAGGTTAAATCTTTCTACAGGATCCTGAAGGAGGAGGGGAGACATGAGTTCCCTTAACGAGTTATTTAGAGTTCCAAGGCTACCCTAAAAGTGGCTTCTTTTGGTTGTTCAGCAGCATTGGAAAAGATTGACTATGGACAATTTGCATAGAAGGCGCTAAATTATTGTAAAATGGTACCACCGCTGCAAAGCCAGTGAGAAAACAATCAACCATTTGTTAATTCTTTGTGCAATCACTAGATTGGTTTGACTTTTGCTAATTGGTCTGTTTTGGAGTAAATTGGGTCATGCCTCGCTCTGTTGTCCACGTGGAGGGCAACTTGGTTAGTAGAAAGACAAGGGAGGGGGTGGCGAATGACACCTTTGTGTCTTTGGTGGATCATCTTGAAGGAAATGAACCGCAAAATAGACCCGTGTTTGGAATTAAAAAGGCCGAATTATTGAGCACTCTTTATTTTTGGATGATAGGCACTTTAATTTTTTTTTTTTTTTTCTTTTTGAAAACAATTAGATTACAGTGTATATCATTTTTTGTATATGGGTGCACCCCTTTGGTGAAATTTAATATAATTAATTTACTTATTAATAAAAAGATATATTAAAAAAGTGAGCATATGTACCTGAGAGTAACATGAATATTATGCCTTACATTTAATGGGGTACTGCCTTATTGCAATAGCTCTTTCATGTGCTTGCATACTTGTTTGACTTGCATGCACATCACACCAGTTTTCTTATAACTGAATACTTGTCCTTTTTCATGTCTTCAGGGGATTCAAAGCTTTGAAGCAGACCGTTAAGCTCTATTATAGGTTAGGGAAGTATAAAGAAATGATGGATGCTTATAGGGTGATGTTAACATATATCAAATCAGCAGTGACACGAAACTACAGTGAAAAATGCATAAACAATATTATGGATTTCGTTTCTGGATCAGCTAGTCAGAACTTTAGTCTTCTGCAAGAGTTCTATCAGACCACCCTCAAGGCCCTTGAAGAGGCAAAGAATGAGGTCAGCATTTAATCTTTGGTTTGCAATCTGGAGCCTTTTATGCAAAAAATGTCATATATTTCCCTCTTGTTCTGCAGAGGCTGTGGTTCAAGACAAACCTAAAGCTTTGCAAGATTTGGTTTGACATGGGTGAATATGGGCGAATGAGTAAGGTATCTTGTTCATCTAGATATCTAATTTTATCTTCCTGATGTGTAATGTGGCGTATGATTGTATGAAAATAATTCATTTTCATTGTACCTAATTAGATTTTGAAGGAACTCCACAAATCCTGTCAAAAAGAAGACGGTTCAGATGATCAAAAGAAAGGAACACAACTGTTGGAAGTATATGCGATTGAGATTCAAATGTACACTGAGACTAAGAATAACAAAAAGCTCAAGGTAAGATATCCTTTAGTTTTGCTGCCTCACACTTCATATGCTGAGATAACACGTAATTAATTTTTTGTGCATGTGTTTACCTGTTCTATGTGTTGAAATATGGCTGTGGTGTGATTCTTGTTTTTGAGCTGGGTGTTAGGTTTACATTTTTTTTCCTTTTATCTATGTTCTTCTCTTTACTAACAGTAAAGCCTTTGGTCTTGTTTATTATAGTGCCTCTTATGTACTTATGTCTAGTCTGGTGCCTTATTTTTCATATAAACAAGTCTTCTCTTTTGAGGAAAAAAAACTTTCAACTAAAAAAATAATGAGGATTCCAAAAATCGAAGAGCATATAGTAAGGGTCAAAAGTATGTATGAAGAGCAAGAATTAATTAATAACATCCCTGATATTTGAGGAACGCCTGAAGTAATATTATCCAATAAATCTTCTTACTTTGGTGCATTCAAAAGTATTGAAACTTATATTTCATATTATAAATTTTTTGATGTGGTCACATGATGCAATGAGTACTAGAAAAACCAATCACGACATATAAGCTCGGATCTTGTTTCCGTTCTCACCAAACGTCTCATTTTTTGTTGTATTTCAATTTTAGAAGGTTTTTGGATTTTACCATTTTTTTGGTAAAATTCGTATTTTTCTTTTTATTTTATGCCTTTTAGGCAATTAGGGTTTTAGGCTTATAAATATGTTGATTTGTAAGAGAACAATAGTTGGGTCAACTCTTGCTATTTTGCTCCACGATGACGCTCCAATGCCGCCAAGTACACGCCTACTATGCGTACTGCATCATCGCACCTATGCAATAAAGAAGTTGACATGAATGTTTCTTCGGCATGCCAACAAGCTCTAGCTTGGTTGTTACCTACTCCATCTCCCCATATGGGAGGTTGAGGGTTCAGTTCACCTTAAGGGGCAAAGTGTGTGTGTGATTTACCTATCGAAAAAGAAAAAAGAAGAAATGGATCTTTGGCATGGATTCATGGAATTTGGCACAACATTTAAGGACTGGGAAAGTGCATACTGTCATGCATAGAATAATTATGTAAAAAATTAATCCATACAAATTATTATACCTTGAAATAAAATATTATTTTGTTTTTCTCGAGTAAGGATGATTTGACTGAACTCAATAATGCCATTTTGTGTGAAAAAAATGCATGGGATTTGGTATTGAAGTATAAGAAATCATTCCATCAATTGGGTGCACATACATGCACATAGAGATGTAGACGAAGAAGAAGAAGAAACCCCTACGGACATCTTCCTTTTTGAGGAGGTGGCAAATCACATCGGCAAGATTCAGTTTGGAAGGAGGGTTGAGGTTATTGAGGAAGAAGTGGATAGTTTAGATACTGAAATAATGGGATCTACCAGTCTTTATAATCATCTGTTCAATGTTAAGCCTTCTGTGAAAGGCCTGGAATTTAGGAACTTCTCATTGCAAATATTAATTCATCAGAGAAAATATTCAACAAAGAGGAAGTCTTAGCGGCTTGTAATAAATTACATGGCATGTAACTTTTCGAGGATAATTTCTCAATGGAGTAGCTTCTTAGTTTGAGCTGCATCCATCAGTTGTGGTATATAGGAGGCTGTGCATGATTATAACATGAAGTAATTAAAATTTGAGTCTGTCAAGGGTGCCATAGTGGGAGGTTTCTTCGGCTTATGGTGGCTGGGACTAGGATGAATTGGAACCAGAGTTGTGCAACCATTTCTTGAGTTCATATTGGGGAGAGTTTCCAGATCGCTATGACTTATTGGGTCTGGGGCTTGCTCTTGCCATGTAACTTGCTCTTGCCATGGATACTTCTGATGCCAAAAAAATGGAATATAGAATGAAGGATTTTTTTTTTTCCCCTCATTGTTTGGTTGGAAGAAATGAGTGTTACTGTGATTTCCTCTGAGGAGGAGGTGGATATAGTTTTGAGGAAGTTGGTCTTGAAAGAAAGTTGAACATAAAATAAACCCTTAAAAGAGCATTGAGAGAATATACAAGTATCTCTGAGATGTAATACTGTCAAAAGGCAACTCTTTTTTTGGTATAAACTTTATGTTTCAAAAAATTTTCATGTCGCTTGTTTATAGTGAAGACAAGTAAAGAACAATTCAAATTGGATTGTAAAATATCATCCACATTCCTGCCACCCTCCAAATTATTTTATGGGAGGGATCTAACTGACAGCAATTAAAAGAGAGAGGTGTTATGTGAGGTATGCACTACCACTCTAAGTAAACCTTGATCTATACCTAGTTTTACACCTTTTCCTTTATTTTCATCAATTACTTGAGTGAAATATGGTTCAACTTGTGGGCTGTTGATCAATATGATAAGTCCCAAATTGATGGAATACATTTATATCTTAGGGTGAGCATAAATGTGACAAGTGGTTCCTTATGTCCTAAAGATGACACAATTTGAGAATTTGTGAATAGGACAAGTCATGTGTTTTGAATGTTGTCTTGTTAATTTTTCCCTTTTCCTTGTTGGGTCTTGTTATCCTGGTATCATTTTTCTACCTAATTGATTACCTTCCCTTGTCATTTTTAATTTATTTCTATTTGGAGGATTTGATGCTAATCTTCTGGGTTGAAGGCTTTCCTAATTTTGTGGGAAGACCCTCTCTAAGTGATATATTTTTTGGTTTCTATAACCTCCAGTTTGCCTCTGACACTGAGCTTTATCTAAAATGTGGATCAGCAACTATACCTAAAAGCACTATCAATCAAGTCAGCAATACCCCATCCAAGAATTATGGGAATAATTCGCGAGTGTGGTGGGAAAATGCATATGGCAGAGCGCCAGTGGGCAGAGGCAGCCACGGATTTCTTTGAAGCTTTCAAAAACTATGATGAAGCTGGGAACCAGAGGCGCATCCAATGCCTAAAGTATGTTTGGAAGCTTTTCAATTCAAGACTCTCTATCTCCCTCCCTGAATATGTGTGTGTGTGTGTGTGTCTGCAAATGTCATGTATATACATGAGAATTTCTACTTTTTTGGATAATGAAAGAGGCACATATTTCAAAAACGTGAGTCTCAATGTGTTAGACATGAGTCTTTTCATTTACTTTACACTTCTGAATCTCGGGCTTCTGCATATAGTGAGCTAAGCCGAGGCCTCATATTTTTGCATGTTATGTTGCCACTTGATAATTTTGTCCTGTAGTCAACAGATGTGCAGTTTAGTTATGTAAAACTATTTATTCACCAAAAAGCAAAATTATGTAAAACTATTTTATTCATCAAAAGGCTCCGTCGCCACATTACTGAAAAATTGGTGGCAACTTGTGTTTGTGGCATATGCATACTGTTAGGTTAGAGAGACTTCCTAGATGGCCCTTCTGAACACAGAATTCACACCTCAAATTTTCTTTCTGCAGATTACTCTCTATAGTCCATGTAAACACTTGATTTAGTTACTTTTAACATCTCTCCATCTTCATCGGTCCTCACTTGACAGATATTTGGTTCTTGCTAATATGCTGATGGAATCTGAAGTGAATCCCTTTGATGGCCAGGAGGCAAAGCCGTAAGTTCTTTTAGATACTTGGTATCTGGATTTATATGTATAACTTCTGCTGTTTTATGTATGGACTCTCTCTCTCTCTCTCTCTCTCTCTCTCTCTCTCTCTCTCTCTGATGGCTACTTTGTAGGTACAAAAATGACCCTGAGGTTTTGGCAATGACAAACCTGATAGCAGCTTATCAACGGAATGAGATATTGGAATTTGAGAAAATCCTCAAGGTATAGTTATGGCACTTTGTTTTCATATTTTCTACCTGTTTGAATGTTATCTTTTCATTACTCACCCCTCTACCCTTCTCTTTCTGATTCTAAGTTGTTGGAAATTTCTTCAGAGTAACAGGAGGACGATAATGGATGATCCATTTATACGAAATTACATTGAAGATCTTCTGAAGAATGTCAGAACACAAGTGTTGCTTAAGCTAATCAAGCCCTATACAAGAATTCGGATCCCCTTCATATCAAAGGTGATGACTGTAGAGTTTGTCAGATTTGTTTATTTTTCTGTTTATGCCTAGCAAATGAAGGTGCTATTCAACACAGAGTTCTTGAACCTGGCTCAAAGCTTTACCAATAATAAATCTTCTCTAAAAGCTGTCATTTACATTTTTTTCTTAAGCAATAGATGGGTATCAAATGATGAAACCTAATCTACTGAACAATAATATAACTTGAGTGACACCTAATCAATACGTCTATAGCATGAATCACTAACACTCGCACTATAATGAGAGTTTAAATCTCCCATCAGCTTACTGAACATGGTCAGCGTGCAGGAGCTTAATGTCCCGGAAAAAGACGTTGAGGAGTTATTGGTTTCGCTGATCTTGGATAATCGTATCCATGGACATATTGATCAAGTGAACCGGCTGTTAGAGCGTGGTGACAGGTTGACCTATTATTGTTATCTCTCTGTACCTTTTCATTTTTATAAATTCATTAGTAGCTACCCGAACTTATAATTCTCATATTTTACTATATTTTTCAATTGGAAAATGTTATACAGGTCGAAGGGAATGAAAAAATACACGGCCGTAGAGAAATGGAATACACAGCTTAGGTCCCTTTACCAAACTGTCGGCAACCGAGTATGTTGAGACTGATTTCACATAAAAAGTGGTATTCTTCCGAAGTTGCTCACAGATTTGGTATTTTTGTCATGGGTGATTTGCAGCTGAACTTATTATCCTGTTCAAACTGGGCTGATATGCCCATGCTGTGCATATTTTTTAATCTATATTTCCTATTAAGTTGAGGTAAAGTTAAATGCTAGTTTAAAGACAATTGTACTAAGTTGTGATTGTGGCATTTATGAAAGCTTTGCTATCGCAGCCAACCGTGCTTGTACTAAGTAAGTAGTACATTTTTGGAGTGACTTGTTTTGGGATTGGGGGGGTTGTGTTTTTTCAGGTCCATTTCACATCCAAACTAACATAAAAAGGGTGTGAAATAAATAACCTGAGATGTGAGGTTGAAATTAGGCTGGGCCAGATTTGAACCCACCTGGGCCCAAGTTTGTGTTTTTTTTTTTTTTTTCTTTCTTTTAATGTTTAATAGCAGAAGCACCACTTGTACATCTTAATAATATATTTTTAGAAAGGTTTACAACCATATCCAATCAAAACTTGAACCATTTAAATTTATCATCCTTCATTAGATTTACCTTAACCAGCATCATGACTGAATTTGAGAGATATTAAACCAACCAACCTTAGATTTTCGCAACTTTGTCTCCCTTCGACTCTGAACCATGTTGCTTTTCCCTGAATCGCTAGGCCTAGTCTTGGGTCTTCCTCGTGTCTTCCCCTACCATACGTATCTGAAATGTATTTTTGGGGGGCTGTGGGAAGGAGTGATCTACAGAGTTCAGTGAATAACATTAGTCTCTGTCATGGTTTACATTTCATAGCAGTTACACGAGAAAAACCATAATTTTTCAAGTAGAGAAAACTTCCGAAATATACTTTAGAAACAAAGTCATTATCTTGAACAAAATACATATCTTTGTTCATAAACATATGTGCTTAAATTATATCTTTGACTAGAAACTTATTTTCGTTATAGCAGAAAGTACACCACACATTTTGTACTTCAAACATGTTAAATCATATTCTATCATTCCCATTAGTGCAGTACTAAATTAAACTAAGAACCTGCATCCACTCATATTCTAACTAAAGGTCAATAAGACCTAGTCACCATAGTGACATAGATGCATTACAAATTAACCAAAGGGAGTCTCTTAACTAAAGGCCATATATGACCTAACTAAAGGCCAAACATTGGCCTACCAAACTTAGTGGTATCACATCATAAAAGGGAAACTCTGGCCAACTCATGGGCCAACCGGCAAGGACTTCCATAATGGCATGTACTGAACATTTACTATTCATAATTTTCGAAACAAGTATAAAGCATGCTTCAAAGCCACATTTTCATAGCATAGTAGAGTTCTCTAATTATTGGAAAATAAACATTCTAATTATATAGAAAGCACTGTGGACAAAGGGTCCACTTTAGAGATCCAAAATTACTCACATTGTTTCCTTGAGTTTTCGTTCTTTTGCTTTATTAAGAAGCCTACAATCTCACATTGTCATATTCATCAATTTCATGCTCGACGAGTTCTAACTACTTTCGTGCTTCCATGTCTTGCTGTCCATGCTCAGGTGCTTCCAATCGAGCTTCAAATTTATATTTAGGACCTCAAAAATTCTTAAGATTGGTCATTTATATTTGTATTTTAGCTTACTACACTTTATCCAATCCATAAATTTGTATGTCACTATTTGCCACTCAATTGTTAAGTTCAACTTCATATCGATATCGATGTTCGAAATGTTGAAAAAACATATGTTGTACCCATTTTGGTCTCTACGTAACCTATTAAGCTTTTATAAATTTATTGTGCCGTTAATTTATTTAATTTTAGGTTAAGAGTTAACTAATTGGGTCCATGCTCATGTATTTGACTATTTGTCATTCTTCGTTTGCATTTGGCTCCACTATAGTAGTCTAATTGGCCTTTTATTGTAATTTTAGGATTAGACAATATTTACCACGATCCATTGTTCCATTGAACCATAAAATTAGACTCAAAACGTCAAAAAACTTAGTGATAGGCCCTCATAGAATTTTATCGGCTTATTTGGACTCATTAATTGTGAAGGTTGTTTTGGTAATTTTGTATAAAATAATTTTTCGAGGTTTAACTTCATAAATTCAAATTGTATTTTTAAGTCTAGAATCCTTGAAAAAATGTTAAAAGTAGTCTCTTTCAAAATTTTCACAACTTATTTTGTAATTAATTTTGAGCCTATG
The DNA here is from genome assembly GCA_008638375.1 of Nyssa sinensis. Lineage (NCBI taxonomy): Eukaryota > Viridiplantae > Streptophyta > Magnoliopsida > Cornales > Nyssaceae > Nyssa > Nyssa sinensis. Next base: position 43,550,002 of record CM018031.1, read on the forward strand.
GGCATTTTTTCAGTTTATTAAAATATGTGTAGTAATTTTTAGAACCCATTTTGTTTGAATGTTTGTTTATGAATTTCGGGGATCGGAAAAACAAAGAATAACCTTTTTAAAAAAAATTATTTCCCACTTTATATAATTAATTTTAAAATTATTCAATTCAATATTTACAATTATTTTAACATTATTCATCAATTGTAATTATTTATATAAGGATCATTAATAGGTAATTATTTTCCTGAAACTAACCTTCTTGTAATAGCTATTGAAGTTGTTCATTACCTTAAGCTCAAATCAATAAATTAGGATAGGATATCCCTATTATAGAATATCTAGAATAAGATATTCTATTCAGGTTTCTCATTTTAGAACCTAATTTCTTTTAACGTTTATCGTATTTGAATTTCGGGGCTCGGAAAAACTAAGAATAGCCTTTTCAAAAAACTTATTTCCCCCTTTATATAATTAATTTTATAATTTTCTACTATCTATAATTATTCACTATTTACAATTAATTTAACATTATTCATCAATATGTAATTATTTTACAAAAACTAACCTTTTTGTAATAACTATTGAATTGTTCATTACCTTTTAATTAGTTAAAACTCAAATCAATAAATTTGAGATAGAATATCTCTATTCTAAAATATCTCTATTCTACAATATCTGGAATAAGATATTTTATTCTATTCAAGTTCCTCAATTTTTTATCAATTGAAACCGACGTTCATCGGTCGTCATGTGTCCCTACATATAAACTACGACACCAAGTAGTAGGAGTGAGCATTTTCTTGCACGGTAGGGTTTTCTAAAACACGCAATATATGAAAAAATTAATGTAGGTCTTAGTATGACAGTTCATAATAAGGCATATAGTAGCAATGTACAAGAATATTATTAATTGACAGATAAGAACATGTCAACATATGATTCCATATAGTATATCATCAATCAAGAAAATTAATAATATTGCCTAGAAATGTACCAAAGAATGGGGTGATTTGATTCCATATAGTATATCATCAATCAAGAAAATTAATAATATTGTCCACAAATATACCAAAGAATGGGGTGATTTGGATGTTTGACAAATATTTTCGAGTTTTACATTTTTTTTAATAATGCAAGTAAACCACAAAGTATGTAAAGAGTAGAGAAAAGAGAACAAATACCGAAATTTTTACGAGATTCGGAGAGCTTCCTACATCCTAGACCCAAGCTCCCGGCTTGAGATTTTCACTATGTGAATTCCTTGTAGGTGAAGATCAAACATTTACAATGAATAACTTCCCGCTCTTTTTCGAAAAAAATCATCTTTTACCTCACAAGATTATCACATACCCTCAAATCTCATCGCAGTTACACGAGTATTTCATGGATATTCAGGAGAAAAATCATAAATTTAACATAGACATAACTTCCAAAATATACTTTAGAAACAAAGTCATTATCTTGAAGAACAAAACACATATCTCTGTTCAGAAACATATGTGTTTAAATTATATCTTTGACTAGAAATTATTTTCGGTATAGAAGGAAGTACACCACACATTTTGTACTTCAAACATGTTAAATCATATTATGTCATTCCCATTAGTGCGGAACTAAAGAACCTGCATCAACTCATATTCTAACTCAAGGTCAATAAGACCTAGTCACCATAGTGCATAACAAATTAACTAAAGGGAGATTCTGAATGGCATGTACAGAACATTTACTATTCATAGTTTTCGAAACAACTATAAAACATGCTTCAAAGTCACATTTTCATAGCGTAGTAGAGTTATCTAATTATTGGTAAATAAACATAGTAATTGTATAGAAAGCATTGTGGAAAAAGGGTCTACTTTAGAGATCCAAAATTATTCACATTGGTTTCCTTGATTTTGCGTTCTTTTGCTTTATTAAGAAGCCTATAATCACATTGTCATATTCATCAATTTCATGCTCAACGAGCTCTAAATACTTTCATGCTTCTATGACACAGTATCCATGTTCAGGTGCTTCCAATCAAGCTTCAGAGTTATGTTTAAGACCTCAGAAATTCTTAAGATTGGTCCTCTACATTTGTATTTTGGCTTTACTACACTTTATTCCATCCATAAAAACCATATGTTGGACCCATTTTGGTCTTTGCAGTAACCTATTAAGCTTTTATGAATTTATTTGTAGTGGTTTGGGGATTAATTGTGCCATTAATTTATTTAATTTTAGGTTAGACTTAACTAATCGGGTCCATGCTTATGTATGACTATTTGTCATTCTTTGTTTACATTTGGCTCCACTATAGTAGTCGAATTGGCCTATTATTGTAATTTCAAGCTTAGACAGTATTTACCATGGTCCATTGTTCAATTAAACCTTAAAATTGGACTTAGAATGTCAAAAAACTTAATGATAGGCCTTCGTGGAATTTTATCGGCTTATTTAGACTAATTAGTTGCAAAGTTTGTTTTGGTAATTGTGTAGAAAATAATTTTTTGAGGTTTTACTTCATAAATTCATATTGTATCTTTGAGTCTAAAATCCTAAAAAATGTTAAAAGTAGAGACTCTTTCAAAATTTTCATAACTTATTTTGCAATTAATTTTGAGCATATGGGCATTTTTGCAATTTATTAAAATATGTGTACTAATTTTTAGAACCCAATTTGTTTGAACATTTATCGTATTTGAATTTCAAGGCCCGGAAAAAACTAAGAATAGCCTTTTTTAAAAAAAATATTTCCCACTTTATATAATTAATTTTATAACTTTTTATTGTAAGTGGTGCTTATGTGTGAAAACTAACCTAGAAGGGGGGGGGGTTGAATAGGTAGATGTAAAATTTTCAATTCTTGTTCACACCACTATTTACCACAACATAAACAATCAACTTGAATCGAACTAATTATACAATTTTACTATTCATCTAGCAATTCAATTTAAGCTATTCAATTCATTCAATTATGTCCAAGTTTAAGTATATAATAGAATTCAACAATTTCTCAACCTAATTGACCTATTCAACAATTCATCAAGGCAATTGTTGAAATCAAAATTCATCCAACTAATTGCTCAAGTTATTAACTTTTCAAGTCAATTGTTGAATTTAGGTTATCAATTAGGTAATCACAATTCAATTAATCAAATTCCTTGATAATCTAATCTAGTTAAGTGGAAGCATTCATGAATTGATCAATTTAGGAATTGTAAAAATTGAAAAGAGTAGAGACTTGCAAACCGAACTTGGTGAAGAAGAACCTACCACCATCAACTCTTTGTGGTGGAAAACTATGGGGCTCTCTACCCAAGCAAAACTTTATTAGACAAATTTGATCGATTACACAACAGAAAAATCCGATCCTAGCTCTCTAGCACCGTTCCAATCTCTCGAATCGATCTTCCTTGAATCCATACGCTTCCTCCGGTGAATAACCTCTACACACCCTGAACTCCACACAACCTTAGAATCCTCCTAACGCTCAACCTTGAATGCTATAAGTATGAACTCCAATGATGATTGAATGGTTGGTCTAGGATCTTTGCATGATTTGGATCATAGGTACAAGTACAAATCTATGCATGAGATGAAGAGATCACACAAGACTCTCAAGAAAATTATTATAATTCAGCTCTCCTCTCTCTCAAGGTCTCAAGGTCTCAAGGTCTGTTTTTCATGCTCTTCTCTCTATTTTTCAGATCTCAAAAAACTATTTTAATACTAAACAACAATCTATTTTGCGTGAGGCTCGTTCGAACGAGCAAGTTGTTAATTGGAACGAACATTCTCGTTCGAACGAGATATGAACGAGCACTTTTTGGAGCTTGTTGGGTTTGAGACCTTTATCCTAAATCAAATGAGCATTGAATGAAGCCTTTTTGTTGCTCGTTCAAACAAGCACTTTGGTCGTTCGAACAAACACCAGAAACAATAGCTCTTTGAATTGTGAAGACAATTTTCCCTAAGTACAAGAGATGTGATTTTTCAAATTAGAACTTTGGGAAATTGATTCACTATTCAAGCAACCACACACACATGAGAATAAGGACATAAAAAATATGATTTGCATGCCATGCGTGAGTGTGTGAAATCCAAATGATAACAAAGTTCAAAATTACCCCTCATATCACAAAAAGTCCGAGATGTATACCGCAAAGTAGCTTTGAACCTTCTTGGAGTGGAACAAAGTCTTGAGAGACCCTAAGCCTAAGACTATGTTACAATTACAACCAAAGCAAGTTTTGTCAAACTGGATTAGCCAATTACAATAAAGGAGTCCTAACATTTAATATTTATAATTATTCATTATTTACAATTAATTTAACATTATTCATGAGTTGTAATTTATATAAGGATCATCTATAGGTAATTATTTTCCAGAAACTAACCTTCTTATAATAACTATTGAAGGTGTTCATTACCTTTTAATTAGTTAAAACTCAAATCAATAAATTGGGATAGGATATCCCTATTCTAGAATATCTAAAATAAGATATTCTATTTAGGTTTCTTAATTTTTGATCAATTAAAATCGAAGCTCACCAATCGTATTGTGCCCCTGAATGTAAACTATCACATAAAGTGGTAAGAGTGAGCATTTTCTTGCATAATAGGATTTTCCAAAACACACAGTGCATGGAAAAACTAATATAGGTCCTAATATGACAGTTCATAAAAAGGCATATAGTAGCAATGTGTAAGAATATCATAAATCGACAGATAAGGACATATCAACATATGATTCCATATAATATATCATCAATCAAGAAAACTATTAATATTGTCCAGAAATATGCCCAAGACTGGGGTGACTTAGATATTTAAAAAATATTTTCTAGTTTTACAACTTTTTCAAATAATGCAAGTAAAGCACAAAGTATATAAAGAGTAGAGAAGAGAGAACAAATATAGAGATTTTTACGAAGTTCAGAAAGCTTCCTACATGCTAGACCTAAGCTCCTCGTTTGAGATTTCCCCTATGTGAACTCTTTCTAGGTGGAGATCAAACATTTACAATAAAGAGCTCCCCACTCTTTTTCCCAATAAAATCCTCTTTTGCCTCACAAGGTAACACCTACCCTCAAGTCTCACCGCAATGAGAATACAAATCTCTACACTAAGTTTACTCTATTCAAGAGCTAATTTGCTACAATAAATATCACTCTCTAATGATTGATCAATAAATGCTTGAGTATTTAAGAGATGAGAGAACTTTGAGATCTAGATCTGATATATATATATATATATATATGTGATCTCAAGTCACTTTAAATGTGTAGAATGTTAGAGCATATGAGAGTTAGAAATAAATTCTTTTGACAAACTCTTTATGCCTTTAAAAAATATGACCATTAGATTCAAATTATGGTCGTTTCCCCCTTTTAGATCTGTCAAAAATTTAAATTTGAAAATGTGACACCCTAAACCGGTTATTGATAATTAAGTCACTAATTAAATATTAAGGATTTTAAGAAATAATATAATAGTTAAGAAAAACTAGATCAAGAAAATAAAAGCTACAAAATAATAAGACCCCAATTAACGAAGTCGACACATGAAGAAAATAAATAAAAAAATACAAGCACATGAGGAAGAAATAAAAGAATGCAACAATAAAAAAAAATAATGCAATAAGAAAAATAAAATTTAAAAATACAAAAGCCTAACTAAAGGCAAACAAAAAGAGAAAAGAAGGAAAATAGGCCAAAAGTGTTGGCCCAAGGTCTTGAACCCAAGACCAATAAAGTGGGAATGAACTTATGCCAAAAATATAATCAACTTGGCTATAGCATTTTTGTGCTATATATTCTACTAGATATGTATATAACCCATATAAAATCCCATTGCACCACCCTCACACCTAATCAGAATGCATGCAACACCTCATCAAAATATATATATATATATATGTATATGTATATGTGTATATATATATATATGTGTGTGTGTGTGTGACATTGCGTGGGAGTGAAAAAAAAAATCAGAAATGTGTGCATGTGTGTGTGTGTGCAGGTAGAAAAAGAGAGAGAGAGAGAGAGAGAGAGAGAGAAAGAGAGAGAGAGAAGGAAGGGGAAAGAAGGAGGAGAAGAAGAAAGGGAGAAGAAGAGAGAGCAAGCACTGATCAAGGTACAAGAAGCCTTGAGGATTCAAAACCAAACACAGAGGAAGGAGACCCACGACTTGAAGGTATATTACCCAAAAAATTAAAATTTTCTCTTGAAGGAACAGTCATTATTGCATGTTGTTTATAGATTAACTATAGTGCATGCATGTGTCTATTGTCACGACCCGAAACCCACCCTAAGCGGATCACCGGATCGCGATCGCCGCCCCGAGACCCGAGGGCCCCGAGACAAGGCTCGCATATGCAGCGGTATCGAATAGAAGTGCAACATACGTTTTGCGGAAGCGTGAAAAACTTTTTCTTTTTCTTTTATCATTTTTAAATTATGCACATCCGTCCGATACTGCCGCTACATACATAGCATACATGGTTACACATTCAGAGTATAACGAAATTTAAAGGCTTCATACATTAACACATACATATTCAGTTGCCCTGAGGGCTTAATACATATTCTTACATTGTCTACTAATACAAAATGTACTACTAGAGTTCATAGGTTTCTGAAGAGAAACTACTTAAACATATCTTCCCAAAATCAGCAGATTCATCATCAACGTCCTCAAGTCAAGACTGCTGCTAATTACCTGAAAGGGGGGGTCCGAACAAAGTCCGGGTAAGCTAATCTAAGCTTGTGAGCAATTCCAGCATTCGTCATGGGGTTTTCAATTAGCAGTGGTTTAGTACATAAGAGTTTGTAAAATAATCACCGCCAATTGTTCGTATACTTTGAATACAGAATATATGTATTCCTTAAATCATGTAGCTTTGAAACATTTAAAGTATTCAAGCTAAACTCATACTTTGTCAATAGAGTATATAACTCAAAACATATTGCATTTCGTAAAACAATAGCTTTGAAACATTTAAAGTATTCAAGCTATACTTATACTTCGTCAAATAGAGTATGTAACTCAAAACATATTGCATTTCGTAAAACAATAGCTTTGAAACATTTAAAGTATTCAAGCTAAACTTATACATGTGAACTTTTAAAACATATTCCATATCATGTATTTCTTAAATAGAGTATATAAAACTCAACATATGCATATTGAAAATGAGAGTAAAAACTTGCTTCCATTTTCAAACCATTTGTCATCTTATCACTTCCATTAGTGGAATCCGTTTCGAACCGGACTCCCATATTACTTATCAATAGAGATATCTCATGCCTGGGGGATTAGATCCTGCTACCTGGCATTTTACAGGGCAATTGGGTTCCGTACAACCCAAAATCCTGCCTATTTTACAGGGCAACTGAAAACTCAGAATCCTGTCTATGTGCTTATGCACCATTAATCTTGCATTAAAAATATATTTAGCATGTGAGTACATCAAAATAGATAACTCTCGTGAGTACTTAAAAACATAACATTTATAACTTCGTGATAAACATTCGTATACTTGAAATAAACAAATTCAGAATATTTAACAATAATTGCATTTTAAACTAGACATGCTGAAAAGTATTTGAAGGAAAAACTGTTGCAGAAACCAATCACTGAGCACGTCACCATGAGTTTATAAAACATAATAATTAAAAACTGAATCATGTAAAATACTGAATTTGAAACTTCAAATACTTCATATCTTATACTTTAAACTCTTTTTAAATCATGGAGTTAAATCTCCAATTCAAACACAGGGTTACTCACCTTGGCTCTTTAGGGTTAGTGCTAAAAGTGCGCTTTCCCACTTTCCTGGTAGTTCCTAAGAACAATTCATAAACATCTCATCAACTTCACATTCATTGTAATATCATCATGATATTCCTTAACTTATGCTTAAATCGTATTAGATCCTAAAACGATTTCGTAATTTCGTATGTACTTAATGTAACTCGTATTCTTAACCTATGACACAATTTAATGTGTTAGAAATTGAATCTATTTCAATTTATACTCTTCTGGGAGTTCCATTAACTTTAATGTAAAGTTATTTATTTGACGTGTTTACGTGTCGTGTCTTTTCGTATTTCGTTTCTTGTACTTGCCTTAGTAATAGTACTTTGGCATCATTTCAATTCATAGTCATCTAACAGATGCTATTCATCAAATTTTATGTCTTTTTATTTTAGACATTTCTTTAGGTCGAATAGACTCTACCATTGAGTCCGGAGTGTCCAAGAAAGTCGGTTTAGGCTTTCGTAACATTTAATTCGGACTATTATATGTAAAAGGGCAAAATAGTCATTTACCGTTTTACGCGTCATATTTTTTTGTACTTCGTTTCGTAATTTGGACTCCATTTTTGAGTCCGGGATGTCAAAGAAAGTTAATTTAGACGTTCTCTGATTTCATTTTGGCTTTAGGGGTACCAGGGGTATTTTGGTCATTTTACCCCTTTACGTGTCTTTATTTTTCGGGACCCCGTCTCGTGTCGTGGACCTCACCATTGGACTCAGAAGGTCCGAGATAGTAAGAGTACACTAATAACTTGTTAAATTTTGGTCAAGGGGTATTTTGGTCATTTACCCCTTACGTGTATTTATTTTTCGGGCTCCATCTCGTAAAACAGACCCTACCATTGATCTCAGAATGTCCAAAATAGTAAAAATACACTATTCATATGCTTAATTTGGACTTCGTTTACTCTATTTATGACCTAAGGGCAAAATAGTCATTTTACTTTATTTATTAAATAATTAAATTAATTATTTAATTATTTAATTATTTTTTCCAGGGGTCTAAATGCATAAAACTTCCATAAATTGGGCAACAGTAGGATTGTCCAGAAGTTCTGGGGTCAATCCGCAATTAAGGAAACTATTGGTTTATTTTATTTTTACTTAATTAAATAAACCAAAGGGTTCGGTCCAATTTTAAATGAACCAGTCCGGTTCAGTTGGAAACCAACCGGTTTAGCCGGTCTGCTTACATGTGGCTGACGTCATCATGACGTCAGCCCTAATCTCATTTAAATTAACCGACAGTCAAAACGACGTCGTTGGATTTAATCGGTGGCAAGCCCAGAGGCTGCCACCTGTCCGAGTCAACTCAGCCCCATTTTAAAAACGAGTTGACTCGTCTTCATCTTCCCCACTCCACCGACTGAAAAACCCTAGTTTCAGTCTCCCTTTTTCTTCTATTTCGTGCATTTATACACAGCCATTCACTACTGTTTTGGTCCCAATTTAATCCCTAGACACAAACGAGTAGATTGGCATTCGTTTTGGAGTTTAAAACTCTCACATGTGTTCGGTTTTGGTCGCGATAGCTAAACCTGTGTTAGCCTCGGTTCATACTTGTTTCTTGCCCATTTTCGATGAGGCTTGGCTTGTTCTGTTCCTCTACTTAAGAGGTTTCATAATCCGTTCATAAGGGTCAGTTTAATAGTGGGGTTCAAGAACTGGGTCTTGTAACCCGTACCTGCAACTCCATTTTTGGAAGGCTTTCCCTTTGATTTTTGGTCGCGTACATAGGTTTTTATAACCCTCATGACTTTATCTTGAGGTCTTGGTAGGTTAGAACCTATTTGATTTCACCCATTTCAGACCTGCTTTCTTGAAGGTCATCCATGGCAGCCGACCTTGGGTTCCATGTTTTTAGGTGCTCTAATACTAGATTTTCATGCATGGTTCAACTTTAAACGTATATTGAACATCATATAAGGAAAACAAACTCTAAAACAGTTCATATCCATTCTATATTTTTAGAGAGAGAAAATACCTATTTTTGATATTCTGTATCCTTCTCTCTCTCTGATTCTCTACTTCTTCTTCCTTTAGCTTCTGATTCTTCCTCTATTCTCCTTCTCTGCTTCCTTAAGGTTCAAACATACAAGATATGTATTGGCTTTTCTTTTAAAGAGAAGAAACCGACCTCTCTCTCTCCTCACTTTCTCTCTCTATCTCTACACGTTTGTAGCCCTCATTCTTGACCTTATCATCCCATCTTACACTCCATAATTTCTACTTTTTCATCTTTGGCAACTTACATTAAATGGCCCCTTGATATTTTGTATATTGTATATTATATATATATATATATATATCACACACACACCAACACATGGAGACACACACACACAGCTCAACCGACACACACACACCTTGTGCACTGTTCATACTTTACCCATGTATATCTATATAAATGTATATAAATATATATGAACAATTAATTATATATAAATACATATATAATGTATCTATGTACATACATGCATACATAATTATACATATACATGCCTTCATGAATTGTATATAAAATAATTATTTTAACTATTTATATATACATACTTATACATGGACATGTGTATATATATATTTTTATACACTTTATCTCATACACACAATACACCATAAAGTGTGTGTTTGTGTATTCAAGATTTATTTAATCATAATTAGCGTTAATAATTTCATATTAATAAATAATTAATTATTTAATTAATTATTTCCTTTGGTGTAACTATTTTTACACAAATTTCCTTTAATCTCGAATTACGTGCCATATGACCCGGTATCCCGGGTCGAAATATTACATCTATAACCATGAAAGGGGTGGAAAAAAGGAGTTAAATGGGGTGGTTGAGCTAAGGGAACCCTAGGCTACCATTGATGGACCTCCAAAAGAGCAGACCTGAACTAACCCTCATTAAACTCAATTTTGTTAATTGGGACTAAACCTAGGCCTCATGAGGGTCACAAAAACCCTGGTCCGTGACCAAAAAGCCTAAAAAGAGACCTCCAAACATCAACTTGCAGGTTGTAGTTTTCAAAACCAACCTTCACAAAATCCACACCAAAGCTCGATTTATGAACAGGGATTTAAACCCCATGGTGAGACGATCGTAATAAAACAAACCCCATAGATTTTGGTGTAGAAATGAGCATGTATCGAGTGATAATTAGAGAATACCATGGGAGTCCAACAGAGCTATTGAGCTTACTTCGACCTCCCAAATCAACGAGAAAACCTAGGTTGAACCATTTGGAGATTATTAAGCTTAAAAGCAGAGCAAGAGGCTAACCAAAACCTCATGAAATAGACATGGAAAATCTCTAAAAATTAAGGCTATAGTAGCCACTTCGATAAAAAAAGATAAACAATAGATGGGTCGGGTAGGTCTCGGGTTCGAGTTCGGGTCGGAACCCACCCAACTGCACATAAAGGTAAATGGGACGGCATCATTTAAGGCTTTAGTTTTAAATTTTAAAATGAATTGGGTTTGTTTGGAAATATGGATCGAAACCCTGATTTAATAATCCATGCGAGATTAAGATATCCTATCCGTGTTTCGTCCCCTTGTCCACTGTTTGGGAAACTGAAAATCAAAAGAACAAAAAAAAACTAGGAAGCCGCAACTCCCAGACTCAAATCACTGACCTCTCGCACATGAGGGACTTAAAGCCCATGCATGTCCACTGTGCCACCGTGGCACTTGTGTTATCATATTAACAGAATATATATAATATTAAATTAAATAATTTAATTAAAGTAAAATGTTTCATTACTTAAATAAAATAAAATTGTAGTGTATTTTGACTTTTTCTGATGTTCTAAACTCTATGACGAAGTCTGTCTTACAAGACGAAATTCTAAAAATTAAGACACGTAAAATGTAAAAATGATCATTTTACCCTTACTGATGCCCGAAGCCAAATGAAAGTCCGCGATGGTCTAAATTAACTTTTTTGGATGTTTCGAACCCAACGGTGAGGTCCATATTATCAAATTAAGTACTCAAAAATAAGACACAAAAAAATGCAAGTTTATTAAATTACTCTTAAGAGTCCAATTTGACTACGAATAGTTTGGTTTAAAGGAAACAAGGCCTATCATAGGAAATTAGGATTCACCCGGTCTAAGAATAAATTAAGAACACCAAATAGGTGGTGATTTAAGTTAAATATGAAATTAATTAAATTCTTCATAAATTTTTCTTAGGAACTACAAGGGAAAGGGAAAGGCACACTAGTAGCGCCAACCCGGAGAACCAAGATGAGTAATCCTGTACTTTGAAGTAGAGGTTTTAACTCCATGATTCCTAAAGTGTTTTAAGTTCAAAATTCCTGTATTTACATGACTCATAATCCAAATGTGTTATTACTTCCATTTTTAAATATTATCTTAACATGCAAAGTGAGCTTGTTTAAATTGCTGACTGTTTGTAAGTTCGTACCGCAGCATGTCTATTTAAATTCAAAATTTATATTAAATGTCTCTCTAAAAGTAAATATTTTTCATTCTCGCCATGTTTTAAATATTCCTGAACGATGTGATTAAGTACTCTGAATGTTATGTCTTAAATATCCTTGAATTTTATGTTCCAAGTATTTTAAAGGCTCTGTTAAAATACTAATGAAAATGCTCTTGAAAGGCATCTATTTGAAAGTTATGTTTAAATGCTCTTGAAAATCATCTACTTGGGAAGTTATGTTTAAACGCTCTTAAATAGCATCTATTTGTAAAGAAATATTTTAAATGCTTCCTGTTTGCGAACTGGTAATGCAAGATAATTGTGCATAAGCATCACGAGCTCGTGAGGCCCTATGGGACTCACATACGAGAAAAAAATACCCGGTAGCAGGTTTATCCCCTAGGCATGAGATATCTCCACAAGAAGTTAAACTGGGAGTCTGGTTCGAAACGGATTCCACTTAAATAAAAGTGAAAAGATGTTACGTTGAGAAATGATAGAAGGTTTATCCCTTATTTTTCTAAACGTGATTTATATCTCATGATTTCATGATCAAAAGATTCATGTTTTTATAATTAATGGTAGAAGGTTTTCGAACCCTCGTTTACATGAAAAGGGTTTTTAAAATGGCCTCGCTTTTAAAATGATAAAAAGTCATACCCGCCTATTTACAAGAAAAGGATTTTATCATCCTGTTAATAAGTAAATGATTTAAATTCTCTTGGCCACTAAATGGCCATCTTGTATTTGTTTACAAGTTTTCTGTTGCATATTAAATGCTTTACTCGAATGCTTTAAATGCTTCGTGTTATATTTTTTGAAGATTCTTGTACTCTGTATTCATAGAATAGTTGTTTTACTTGAATGTCTTGAATGCATCATGTTTCATATTTTGAAGATTTTGTATCCTATATTTAATGAAATAAGTGCCTAGCCTGAATGCTTTATGCTATCTATTTTAAGATTCATGTGTTTTTGTATCTAAAGTGTATGAGCAATTGGTAGTGACTATTTTATGAACTCTCTTTATACCTAACCAACTACCAGTTGAAAACTCATGACAAGGTACTGGAATTACTCACGAGTTTTTCATTACCCATGACTCTTTCAGATAATGAAGATGATTGGGAGCCTTGCCTGTACTAAGAAAGGGCGTCGGGAGCTCCACACTTGAATTAGCATTTTTGGGAATGTCATGACCAATAGTTGGTCAATCTTTTGTAGCATTCTATTTTGGACAATTATGTAATTAAGTCCCTAAGGACAATGACCATGTAATATATTTAACTTTTAAGAATTTAGTAAGCCATGTATGTCTGTTAATTGTATTGTTCTATGAGTGGCAGTTCTGGGCGAATGTGCGGAAAGAAAAAAAAAGTTTCACGCTGCCGCAAAATACATTCATGGTCGTACCGCCGTCCAGCACCGTCATTTCTGGTTCATACCGACCCCTAGGCCAAGGGTGGCAGTCGCGTCCCCGCAATCAACATAGGCCGGGTTGCGGGTCTTGACAGAAAGTGCCAGTTTGACAAAATTAGTCAACTAAGTTCATCATTCGGTCGTCTGAATCACAGTTTAATTCACTAATAAGCTCGACTGATTTGTCTAGAGAGATGTTTCTTGTGTTTAAAACAATTAGTCGACTAATTTCAAGATTCAATCAAATGGTTTTTCTAATGTCAAAATGTTCACAATTTTGTTTACAAGATTCAGTTGACCAATTGTTCAATTTGGTCAACTGATTTTGATAGTGAGTTAAGAACTTGTGAACAACTAACATTTAGTCAATTGATACACTGATCTAGTCGGTTAAATTTGGCAATGACAAAAGAGGCATATTTTGTTAACATGATTTAATCAATTGTTTTGACACTTTGGTTGACTGAATTTGGTTATTTTGTAATGTTGCCTATCTTGTTCCATGTTCTCTTTTTTAAAAGACTTGGTTTTTCAAAGCTTAGAGTATATCAATGTTATGCCTTTGAAAAATCATTTTGTTGACTGATTTTAGTTGATTAATGTAAAAGAGAGGAAAGGTAAGAAAGAGAAAAAGAGAAAAAGAGAGGAGGGGGAAAAAAGCTAAAGAAATTAGGGAAGATTCATGGGAGTTCCGTATTTTCTTCTCAATTCTTGAAGATCTAAGAGGCACAAGACTCCCTACACCAAAACTCACCATTCGCAAAGCAAGGAAATTGAAAAATCTACAATGAATCATCAAGAACAAGTTAGGGTCATCAAGATTTGAACAGACTAAGGTAGGGAATTTTTAAACTTAGGTATAGAAGATGTGTAGGTAGGTTCATTGCATGTCTATCTCATCTATTGTCATTAGATTGTTCATTATTGAAGTTTTAGGGAATATATTGCATGTACATTGAACTTTCATAAAATTGGTGAATTCCTACTAATGTGAACCTCGCCAAGAAATAACGAGACCCGTCAACGAAAAGGAGAATCCAAGATCGTTCTACAATCAAATATGAATGGAAGACCTCGACCCGTTGTTTACGACAAACAAGAACCTCGGTATATATAACCTCAACCCGTTGTTTAGTGCGAAACAAGAACCTCGATATAAGGAAGACGCCACAAACGGTGGTGGAAAATCCGTTTGATAAGTCGTTGGTGAACGCCACGGGAAATTCTGATAAGTTCAGATAGTTCTTCAAAGAACCGTAGAGAAAACACTCTCCCAAAATTTACTGAATAATCATCTGTCTGCCAAATGCGGCTACAAGTTATTTTTAAAACATTCTACGAAACCCTAGGGCTGAATAAGGCCTGCATTAAATAAAAGATATGGGCTAAACATTTTCAGGCCCAAAACATCCTAAACTACCAACTAAAATAATAAAAGAAACCCACTAATTAAGTTAGAATTTCGCGCAGCCAAAAACGTCATTAGTGTAGGTATAGCAACTTCAAACCCAATTTTGACCTTGATAAAGCCCAAATCTTGGAAAATGCAAAACATAAACGTTGTAGAAATATTCCTTGGCTTTCCATACCATCTTGAATCATCTCAATCGAAGCTCAGATGAGAGAGTTATGATCAAATTACAAAGCAATGTTAAAACTGTACGAAAATCGTCTAATTAGCGTTTTTGCCAATTTAAGCTTAGCCTTGGCCAGATTCTTCTCAAACTTGAATCATGTTGATGAATCTTTGCTGCCCATGTGGTCCATGCTCAATGGGCCTCCACGAATTTGCTTGGGTCCGTGCCTCTTAAATCAATCCATTGAGTACATCCTTAAACTTCCTTGCTCGTGCTCTCGTAACCGGCCCAATTAGGACTTGAACTGGATCCCTTGAAGTTGTGCTATGATTTGCATCATTCCACTCCTCTTGAAAAGGATTTGCCTCATATCAGGAGTTTCCCTCAAATCATCACCTACATCAAAAAGATGCAAGTCAGTAACATTAAAAGTGGCACTTACAGTGTACTCACTAGGTAACTCTAGCTTGTATGCGTTGTCATTGATGCACTCTAGGACTAGTCGGTTTGGAATTGTTGCACCGGGAACAAAATCAATTTGATGTTCAAGCCCACGGATTGGAGGTAACCCATGTGGTGGTTCCTCGGGAAAGACATCTTCATACTCTTGCAAAAAAGAAACAACAGAACTAGGCAAAGCAAGGTTAAGTTCGTTAGTGTTTAGAAAGGCCTCTTTGTCCAAAAGTACAATCAGCGGCCGATTGGAAAAAACATTGCTCGCTTAATTTCACTCACCTTTGCATAGAAATTCTTTTGTTTTCTCTCTGATTTTCTCTCAATGACCGAATTTTGATTTTCTTTTTCTCGCTCATTTTTCTCGACCTCTCTCTGATTTTTACTCTTTTTCTTTTGATCACTCTCTTTTTACAATCTCACTTGATCCTCATATACTTGCTGTGGTGTCAATGGTACAAGAGTAATTGATCGTTGGTTAAGTACAAATGAGTATTTGTTTGTAAAGCCATCATGCTTCACTTGCCTATCAAACTGCCATAGACGCCCTAGCAATAAGTGTCCCGCCTGCATCGGTACTACATCACACAACACTTCCTCTTCGTATTTACCGATTCGAAAGGCAACTAACACCTGCTTGTTCACCCTTATCTCACCACTATCATTCAACCATTGCAACTTGTACGGTCTAGGGTGCTTCAACATGGGTAATCCCATTTTTTCCACCATAATTGTGCTAGCAACATTAGTACAACTACCACCATCAATATCACACTACATACCTTGTCCTTGACGTAACACCTAGTGTGAAAGATGTTCTCCCGCTGCACTTCATCAAATTCTTTTGCTTGCAAGCTCAATGCCCTCCTCACTACCAATGTCAATGCATCAGGGGCTAAATATTCCTCCACAGAAATGTCCTCCAATGGTGGCATGTCGTCGGTGTCGGAAGCTTCATTGTCGGTCACAATTTCTCCATTGTCTTGCAACACCATGACCTGTTTGTTTGGACATTGACTGGCTATGTGTCCCCTGCCTTGACATTTAAAACATTTAATGTCACGATTCCTAGAGGTAGAAGTGTCAGTTTTACCTTGAGGAACGTGGCTGGTGTGCACAGACTTGGGCTCGTAGTTGGACGCTTGTGACTTGTCCATCTGCTTGGTAGAACTCGATTTCCAAGAAGCGGAACTGAAATCATGGGTTGCACGTGACCCACCCCTCCTCTTGAGTTGTTGCTCCACTTTGATGGCCATGTGCACCATATCTTCCAACTCCACATAATGCTGCATCTCTACCTTATCTTGGATTTCCCCGTTTAATCCAAGTAAAAATCTAGCCATTGTGGCCTCTCGATCTTTCTCAACATTAGCTCGGATCATAGCAATCTCCATCTCCTTGTAGTAATCCTCTACACTCTGGCTTCCCTGTCTAAGACCTTGTAGCTTTTTTGTACAACTCTCGGTAGTAGTAACTTGGAACGAACCGTTTCCTCATCACCATTTTCATCTCCTCCCATGTCTCTATTAGTCGTTCTCTATTCAGCCTCGTGTTTATAACAAGCTGATCCCACCAAGTAATAGCATAGTCAGAAAATTCAATCACAGCTAATTTTACCTTATTTGCTTCGGAATAATTGTGGCAGTCAAATATGAACTTCATCTTTTTCTCCCACTTAAGGTATGCTTCAGGATCGGATCTACCTTGAAATGACGGAATCTTCATCTTAATACCACCCAAGTTGTTATCATCCCGATTCTTGGCTTCTCTAAACCACCCTCCATGTCTCCTATTACCAACAACAGAATCCCAATCATCTTCTTCATCAAAACCAGCCCCATAAGGCTCTTCAACTTCAACCCTCACTTCCCTCGGTTGAACTCTTTCCCTTCTACACAAATTAGGGACGTTTTGTGGCTGCCTCTCACGTGCACTCTCCACTTGATCTATTCATTCATGAACCTGCTCCAGTTCCAACTTCATCACACATCACATCTCACTCAGCATGGCCTCCATAAACACTTTCGAATCAGCCAAGGTCATAGCATCTTCAGCAATGCTCTTAGCACTGTTGTGAGACATGTTTCCTGCAAAACAAAGTTAGAAAAAAAAGGACCTCACAATGCTCTCCCTTACGTGTTTACACTCAAGAATGTGAATCACTCTACACTCGTGTTTCACTCAAAAATTACATGGCTTTTAACCCTCTAATGTTCTCACCACTCTTGCCTTTTTTCACTCGATAATTTCTCTTTTAGTTCTTTTGAAACTAAACAAACAATACTCAAAATTTCAAGCAACAATTCACCAAGAACTCATAAAGGAATTTCAAGTTTTAAAAACAAGAATACAAGGAACACAGGTTGATTTTTCGGGCTTATTGGAACCAAAATGGATGAAAACAAACAACTGTTCCTTTTTTTTGTACTCTTTTTTTTTTTTGTATTGCACTCTTTTCTTCTTCTTTTTTTGAACTCCTTTCTGTCTTTTTTTTTTTTTTGTACTTTTTCACTTTTTTTTTTGTACTCTTGTTTTTTTTTTTAACTTCTTTTCAAGTCGCTAAAATTTTGTTGGCTTGGGTGGCTGAGGCGTTGGCGAGAGAAGAAAAGTCAATGCCCAGAAGTTTTTTTTTTTTTTAACGTCTAGGACTCAAAATCAAAAGGAAGCAAAAGTGAAAAAGAGAGAAAAAAAATAAAAAAAGGAGCTGCACAAGAGGAAAAGAAAGACAAAAAGGTGAAACGGCTGGGCTGTAGTGGGCAAAAGTGAAAAGCAGAAAAAGACAAAAAGAATAAAAGGATAGAGAAGCGGCTGCGCAAGACACTGGGCAAGAAAAAGAAAGAGAAAAGAAAAAAATAGCATGAAGCAACGTGGACTACGTATTGGAGAAGAAGAAACAAGAAGAAAACAAAACAGCGATGCAGAGTATTTTTTTTTTTTTTCAGGGATAATAATTTAATGCAAGAATTAAAAGGATAGATTAGACCTGATTTGTAGTCTGAACTCTGATACCAAATGATGTGAACCTCGCCCAGAAATAACGAGACCTGTCAACGAAAAGGAGAATCCAAGATCGTTCAACAATCAGATCTGAATGGAAGACCTCGACCCGTTGTTTACAACAAACAAGAACCACGATATATATGATCTCAACCCGTTGTTTAGTATGAAACAAGAACCTCGGTATAAGGAAGACGCCACAAATAGTGGTGGAAATTCATTTGATAAATTGTTGGTGAACGTCACGGCAAATCCCGATAAGTTCAGATAGTTCTTCAAAGAACCGTAGAGAAAATACTCTCCAAAAATTTACTGAATAATCATTCGTCTGCCAAATGCGGCTACAAGTTATTTTTAAAACATTCTACGAAACCCTAGGGCCGAATAAGGCCTACATTAAATAAAAGATATGGGCTAAACATTTTTAGGCCCAAAACATCCTAAACTGCCAACTAAAATAATAAAAGAAACCCACTAATTAAGTTAGAATTTCGCGCAGCCAAAAACGTCATTAGTGTAGGTACAACAACTTCAAACTCGATTTAGACCTTGATGAAGCGCAAATCTCGAAAAACTCGAAACACAAAAAGTTGTAGAAATATTTCTTGGCTTTCCATATCATCTTGAATCATCTCAATCGGAGCTCGGATGAGAGAGTTATGCTTAGATTACGAAACAACATTGAAACTGTACGAAAATCGTCCAATTAGCGTTTTTGTCAATTTAAGCTTAGCCTTAGCCAGATTCTTCTCGAACTTGAATCATGTTGATGAATCTTTGGTGCCCACGTGGTCCATGCTCAATGGGCCTCCACGAATTTGCTTGGGTCCATGCCTCTTGAATCAATCCGTTGAGTACATCCTTAAACTTCCTTGCTCGTGCTCTCATAACCGGCCCAATTGGGACTTGAACTAGATCCCTTGAAGTTGTGCTATAATTTGCATCATTACCATGAAATGAATTGTTTTGATCTTATCTAACTATTGAATGCACTCCCGCTTATTTACGAAAAGAATTGATTAGTGAAATCATGAAATGAGTTTATGGGTATTTTACTTGATTATTTAATTTTCACTCTTAAGTGTTTGTGAAAATATTTCAATGTATGTTGGATGTGTAATTATGATAATTGGATGAAGTGTCACGCCTCGGATTTCCACGAACCCAGGGAGCGACTGAACAAAACAAAAGAAAGGAAAAGAAGTGACAATTCGATAAATTAAATTGAAATCTCCATCATCATTCCTCAAGTTTCTCCCAACAATTGAAGTAAAGATTCGACATTCAATATAACTCAAAATCGTTCCTCAACATAGCTCAAGTACTCCTCTCAATTAATGCCCAAATACATTAAATCATATTTAAAAATGGTTCTCAAAATGTTTTCAAAACCTTTCTCAAAGTGCTCTGTAACGGTTGCCCAAAAAAGGTCTCAAAATACCCTAAGGTATAGTCCAAGAAGTGGTCAAGATTAAACTTAAATGCTTGTTCCAATTAACGCCCCAAACAATTTAAATCATGTTTAAAAATGACCCTTAAAATAGCCTTAAAGTATCTCCAAAAATCCCATTAAAGTAATGTCTCAGATGACCCCAAAGTGTCCTAAGGCATGGTCAAAAGATAGTCAAATATCGGTCCAAAGTTGGTCCTAGTGGATGGCCAAACATGCCCTTGAAATTTAGATCATAACATGGTTAAAACATGGTCTACAAAGGTCCCTAAATAATAGTCAAAGAGGGTCTAAAAATTGACCAAACTTGGCCCAAAATAGTGCCCCAATGTAACCCGAACAGTGTCCTAAAAATTAGCTCAAAAGGTGATCAAAAAGGGACGAGACAGCAGATGGCAACAGGCTGCCACGCGTGGGGCAGGCTGGCAGGCGGGCTAGCGCGCGGGCAAGCAGGCTGCGCGCACAGGGCGCCCGGCACGTGCGCGCGTAGGCAGTCGGGGCACTATAGCACAAAGACCTAACTTCCTGATTTTCTGATTTTATGAAATTTCATTGTTCATGGCTGCAACCAATTTGTCCATTTTTGAATTTTTTTCCAAGTTTTTTAAGCCCTCTTTTCTTCCCACTTTTAGCCCACTTGTTCAAGGTTCCTAAACCCCCATTTTGACATTTTTTTTCACTCCTTTTAAAATTCATTTACACACCTATTTCCCACTTTGATTCTACCAAAATTTGAACATAGTTTCCCCTTGTTTTCCCAAGTATTTTCCTCACCTAATAATCACAACATATATGAGTATAATTGCATCAACAATCCACCCTTACCCGGTGTCCACAACTCCATGCATCCATTATTTTCTAACACTTCCATTTAATGCACATTTAAATCATAATTGGCATACATTCATTTGATTCACAACTCATACATATTAAAATGGCCCAAGGCCTAAGGTGTACAATTTACATAAGTGTAAATACAAGAAGTTGGGCTCATGCCCACACATTCAAAACATGCCCCCAAGGGCCAAATATTCCACAAAATCCATTCCCTTCCTTTTTCTTCAACACTCAAGGAAGTCCCAAGCAGCTGGTGCCTCCTCTGAAATTTAATGTCTCACGAATGGGTCAACTCAACTGCTGGTATGATAACTTACTAATACTAGCAACAAATTTAAGACGTGGCATGTGCAAGTGTACATTTTCAAACTATAATTTCCCATCCCGTTGTTCAATGCAATGCAAATACACTATGCATGACTCACACATGCAAACTCTATGCCACACATGTCTCGCTTCACGGTTCTTCCCCGTTGGCATGCAAGTACCAATATATGTCTCGCTTTACGATCCAGACCTCGATGGCGTGCGAGTACCAATGGCCAATTTTGGATTTTTCACCGCAGGATCTACACCCTCATAATATCCAGCACCGCGTGCTGACCCATACTATGTTTCCAAGGAATCATTTTATGCCAAGATGCCATGATTTCATCATGCAAGTTCAATGTGACAAATGATCAAACACATGGTGTGCATTTTCAAGTCATGCATTAAACCCCACACAATTCATAACTTTAAGTTCCCATAAATGGTTTCACATGACATAGATCATAACCACACACCTTAACAAATATCTCAAGCCACAATATCACAATTTCACCAACCACAAAGAATTTCACAAAGTCACTAACATCCCATAAAAGACTAATATATTACACAACCAATTCCCTTCCAAGATATCAACTAAATATCACATAAATACACATCAAATATAGCAATCAAATATAAGGACAAGATAATTCATCCTCATGGCAACAAAACATCAAATAAACAAAAGAATACATAAAGCCCCAAATTACTAACTTTAAGTCCTTCAAAGTAACACCTCTTAGATAATTTCCTAACATGAAATAAACATTTAAACCAGTAAATCAACATGTAACAAGGTAGGAAAAACAAAATCTATTCCTAGCTTAGCAAGAGATCATACCTAAAATCAATTTTTTCTTAAACTGCGGTGGCTGTGTTTGCTGAATAGCCAAACTACTTAGTGAAAATATAGATCTTAGGGAGGGGAACAATTTCTTAAAAGGAAGCTCGGCGAAAATCCCACTCGAAATGCGTGTTTCGGAGGCTTGAAACTTGAAAAAGCTAGGGCTTTTCTCTCTCTCTCTCTCTCTCTCTCTCTCTCTCTCAAGAACTTGACCTACTGCATATACAGAATGAATTCTGTATAAATTTGTGTCTAAGTGTCCTATTTATAGTGAGGGACAAAAGGGTTAAGGGCAAATGACCATTTTGCCCTTAATGAGCCCGAAAATTGTTACTCTACAACCCATTCCTAAACACTTCAATTCAAAATTTTGTTTTAGCCAATGTTCATAAAATTATTTTAAATGAATGTTTTCAGAAGAAAAAATTTTCTTTTGAGGTCGGGTTTGGCCGTTTCCACCCGGGTGCCCTTTTTGTCCAATTCTAAAAACTGTTTCCATTTTGGCTAAATTTCGTACAACGGTTACCTCACAATATTCTAAGCATATTTCTCTTCTATGATACACTCCAAATATGCCTCTAAACATGTCAAACGGTGAACTGACGCATTTAGATGCTTTATCGGTAAAACCGGGCTTTACTGACAAAACCGTGTATGCCAAATGTCCTACCGGCAAAAACGAAAAAATTTTCCTCATTTTTTTTTTTTCAGATCTCTACATGAAGTTACTTGAATGTTTATCCTTTATGATGGATATATGATGAATTGTGAACATAAATATGAATGCAAGACCTTTTGAAATGTGAGAATGAACACTTGAAAAATAAGGAATGTAGGATTAGAATTGAGGCAAGTCAATTGTGTGATTTTGAGCATGGTGAGATTACGCTTACCCGAGATCTTCATTGGTGTTTGGGATAATGTCTTGATATGAATCTCGCTAAGAAATAACGAGACTCATTAACGAGATAAGAATCCAAGATCGTTCTAAAATCAGATCTGAATGGAAGATCTCGACCCGTTGTTTACGACAAACAAGAACCTCAGTATATATAACCTCAACCCATTATTTAGTGCGAAACAAGAACCTCGGTATAAGGAAGACGCCACAAACGGTGGTGAAAATCCGTTTGATAAGTCGTTGGTGAACGCCACAGAAAATCCTGATAAGTTCAGATAGTTCTTCAAAGAACCGTAGAGAAAATATTGTCACAATTTTACTGAATAATCGTCTGTCTGCCAAATGCGGCTATAAGTTATTTTTAAAACATTCTACGAAACCCTAGGGCTGAATAAGGCCTACATTAAATAAAAGATATGGGCTAAACATTTTCAGGCCCAAAACATCCTAAACTACCAACTAAAATAATAAAAAAAACCCACTAATTAAGTTAGAATTTTGCGCAGCCAAAAACATCATCAATGTAGGTACAGTAACTTCAAACCCAATTTCGATCTTGATGCAGCCCGAATCTCAGAAACCTCAAAACATGAAAGTTTTAAAACTATTCCTTAGATTTCTATAACATCTTGAATCATCTCAATCGGAGCTCGGATGAGAGAGTTATGCCCAGATTACAAAGCGACGTTGAAACTGTACAAAAATCGCCCAATTAGCGTTTTTGCCAATTTAAGCTTAGCCTTGGCCAGATTCTTCTCGAACTTGAATCATGTTGATGAATCTTTGTTGCCCACGTGGTTCATGCTCAATGGGCCTCCACAAATTTGCTTGGGTCCATTCCTCTTGAATCAATCCGTTGAGTACATCCTTAAACTTCTTTGCTCGTGCTCTCATAACCAGCCCAATTGGGACTTGAACTGGATCCCTTGAAGTTGTGCTATGATTCACATCATTCCCCTCCTCTTGAAAAGGATTTGCCCTCAAATCAAGAGTTGCCCTCAAAGCATCGCCTACATCAAAAGGACTCAAGTCAGTAACATTAAAAGTGGCACTTACAGTGTACTCACCAAGTAACTCTAGCTTGTATGCTTTGTCATTGATGCACTCTAAGACTGGTCGGTTTGGAATTGTTGCACCAGGAACAAAATCAATTTGATGTTCAACCCCTCGGATTGGAGGTAACCCATGTGGTGTTGCCTCGGGAAAGACATCTTCATACTTCTGTAAAAGAGAAACAACAGAACTAGGCAAAAAAGAGTCAAGTGCATAAGTGTTTAGAAATGCCTCTTTGTACAAAAGTACAATTATCGGCTGATTTGAAGACATTGCTCGCTTAATGTCACTCGCTTTTGCATAGAAACTCTTTTGTTTTCTCTCAAATTTTCTCTTAATGGCTGAATTTTGATTTTCTTTTTCTCTCTCATTTTTCTCGTCCTCTCTCTGATTTTCACTCTTTTTCTTTTGATCACTCTCTGTTTGCAATCTCACTTGATCCTCATATACCTGTTGTGGTGTCAATGGTACAAGAGTGATTGATCGTTGATTAAGTACAAAGGAATATTTGTTCGTAAAGCCATCATACTTCACATGCCTATCAAACTGCCATGGACGGCCTAGCAATAAGTGTCCTGCTTGCATCGGTACTACATCACACAACACTTCATCTTCGTATTTACCGATTCGAAATGCAATTAACACCTGCTTGTTCACCCTTATCTCACCACTATCATTCAACCATTGCAATTTGTACGGTCTAGGGTGTTTCAACACGGGTAGTCCCAATTTTTCCATCATAATTGTGCTTGCAACATTAGTACAACTACAACCATCAATAATCACACTACATACCTTGTCCTTGATGTAACACCTAGTGTGAAAGATGTTTTCCCGCTATACTTCATCAACTTCTTTTGCTTGCAAGCTCAATGCCCTCTTTGCCACCAAAGTCAATGCATCAAGGGCAAAATATTCCTCCACGGAAACGTCCTCCAATGGTGGCATGTCGTCGGTGTCAGAAGCTTCATTATCAGTCACAATTTCACCATTGTCTTGCAATACCATGATCTGCTTGTTTGGACATTGACTAGCCATGTGTCCCCTGCCTTGACATTTAAAACATTTAATGTCATGATTCCTAGAGGTAGAAGTGTCGGGTTTACCTTGAGGAACGTGGCTGGTGTTGGTGGACTTGGGCTCGGATCTGGACATTTGTGACTTGTCCATCGACTTGGTAGAACTCGGTTTCCAAGAGGTAGAATTGAAGTCATGGGTTGCACGTGACCCACCCCTCCTCTTGAGTTGCTGCTCCACTTTGATGGTCATAGGCACCATATCTTCCAACTCCACATAATGCTACATCTCTACCTTATCTTGGATTTCTCGGTTTAATCCAAGTAAAAACCTATCCATTGTAGCCTCTCGATCTTCCTCGACATTAGCTCGAATAATAGCAATCTCCATCTCCTTGTAGTAATCCTCTACACTCCGGCTGCCTCGTCTAAGACCTTGTAGCTTTTTGTACAACTCTCAGTAGTAATAACTTGGAACAAACCGCTTTCTCATCACCGTTTTCATCCCATCCCATGTCTCAATTGGACGTTCTCTATTCCGCCTCCTGTTTATAACAAGTTGATCCCACCAAGTAATTGCATAGTTAGAAAATTCAATTACAACTAATTTTACCTTCTTTGCTTCGGAATAGTTGTGGCAGTCAAATATGAACTCCATCTTCTTCTCCCACTCAAGGTATACTTCAAGATCGGATCTACCTCGAAATGACCGAATCTTCATTTTAATACCACCCAAGTTATTATCTTCCTGATTCCGGACTTCTCTAAACCACCCTCCATGCCTCCTATGACCAACAACAGAATCTCGATCACCTTTTTCATCAAAACCAGCCCCATATGTCACGACCCCAAACCCACCCTATGCGGATTAGGGATCCGTGACCCGGGTCTGCGGCCCGTGGACCGTTCCCTGTCAAAAGGATCTGAAATACTGGATAAAGTTTTAGCAAAATATTTTATCATTATGTAATACACCTGGTAGCATAGTCAGGTCATCATTTAGATACATGTCAGAAAGGACATAAGTGTTTCAAAATACAGATCCTCAAAAACAACACCAACAAACAGGACCGTGGTGACATGGGAGTATTAAGACCTGTCAACATTTAACTTAATATAAAACTCGCCAAAACAGCTACCAGTAACTAGCAGCGTCTAAACTTCTTGAGCGCTTGAGGGTCCTGCTAGATCCTGCTGTCCTGAAAAATTTAAGGGAGGAGGGGTGAGCTAATAGCCCAATAAGTAATTTCCTAGCTTTAACATGGGTTAGGGTTAATCCAAGGGACTGATAGAACAAAAGGGTAACAGATAGCCAACAACC
This sequence comes from Nyssa sinensis, assembly GCA_008638375.1. Taxonomy (NCBI): domain Eukaryota; kingdom Viridiplantae; phylum Streptophyta; class Magnoliopsida; order Cornales; family Nyssaceae; genus Nyssa; species Nyssa sinensis. Next base: position 43,576,429 of record CM018031.1, read on the forward strand.
AATGAGCAACAAGAATTACATAACCAGTCACCAAGATGCACAACAATATTGACCCGAGGATCCAAAAGAGGCATATCCTAATACAAAACAAGAGGAAATACAAGGTCAATCCAAATTGGGATCTAGCCTACCATGATGGATTGCTGCCACAACAATACGTTAGCCAATCAAAGATATACCATGCTTGCAACAATATGATCATTTCACAGGGTATAAAAATATGATCATACAATGAAATCAAGAATAATCCAACATCGAATTCAAATAACCCAGATATACGTGAATCTCCCGGGGCCCGGCATACCCCACTAAAACGCATGCTCAGATCCGCCACAGTTCCTCGGGCTCTCTGAAAAGCATTAGAGCTCTTTTCAATACAAGTCCCGTAGGACACAACAGACCCCAAATGGTCTTTTCCCCACGTAATCTGTGAATGGATGGACCGTTGTGACTGAGCACAACCCCGGGTACAAACCAAATATCATGACCAACAAAATTCCACACGGAATGTATAACAGTACCAAACAATTGATATTAAAATTCAACAAGTCATGAAGAGTGTGGAATAACAAGTTTTATATCAACGGAATATATCTCAAGACCAGGTCATGATATAATAGCGCAATGATGCTTAAATATCATAAATCGAATCCACAACGATGCAAGCAAATAAGTCAAATCCAAGAATAAGCATATCCGATAACTACAAGTCGATTGGCTTCAAATCAAGTGCATTAGGTAATGATCGAGTACAAATTTGGCAGCATATTAAAAGAAACGTGACTGGCTGGGAATAACCCATATTAAAGCGTCAGAATTACTTACCTCAAAATGACTCAGTAGTTCAATTAATTTAAGTCTCCTTCCTTTTATCTTTTGACGTGCCTGTCATTTGAAAATAAACTCAGTCTATAACTGTAATCGAGCCATATGTTGTATTCAAATATACTAATCTTGGCTATCGGTATCTCGATTACTAATTTAGATGTCGTCATCGCATCTGGGACGTCAAATAAAATAAGTTTAGGCTTTTACGGATCTTAAATTGGATGTCCGGATTGAAAAAGGCAAAACTGTCATTTTGCATTTGACGTGTATTTTATTCTCGGGACCTCTTTTCAAAATTTTGACTTCACCATTGGTTTCAGAAGGCTCGAGATAATAAACTTTGACTATTTATTCATCTCTTTTGGACTTTGTTTGACTTAGTTTAGGACTTGGGTATCTTTTGTAATTTCTTAAAATAATATTTAATCATTTTTTTCTGTTTTGGGCACTAATATAATTGTTTAAGACTTTTGGGGTTGGTTCACAAATTCCAACAGTTCCGGTCTGAACCAGTGGGTTCGCTGGCTCAAACCCTAAACCGGTTTAAATTCCCACTGAACCGACTGGTCCAAGAAAACCAAAACAGGTCCCCCGTTTTTCCGGTGGTCTTCTCCGGTACCATTTCCGGCGCCAGTCGCCGGAAAAACGCACTAGCCACTGTTTTACACCATTTTCACGTCCATTTTCTCTGTTTTTTGTATCAAAACATTTCTAGAATCTCAAGCATCATATTTAAACTAGTTTTAGCCCGATTTATCACTATTTTCCGACACCCATAATTGATTTTTTGGCGTTGCACCGGCGAGAGAATAATCGGCCATAGAATGGCCATTTCTCAACCGTTTTGAGTGATTCCAATTGTGTTGGGTCCCTAACAAGCTTGGCTACTCATCTATAATCTTAGAAGTATGATTAAATTAACATACAGCAATCGGCCATGTTTGGTCGAGAGCATCATCACTGGTTTTTTTTTTTTTTTTTCAAGTTGGACCCTACTAATTCAGTGCTTGGTCTGATAATAATAGGAAGTAATATTAAGGAGATTAAAATGGAATGGTTACCTGTGCCTTAGCAGAAATTCATCTTCGGATTTTCTCCAAGGATCAGCTTCTCTCTCTCTCTAAAATTCTGCTCTGCGTTCCAACGTTTCTCCCTTCCCATTTCTCTATCTTTTTCTCTATTATTTCTCCTCTCACCGACATTCAGTTGGTGGTCTTGCCACCTGGTCACATATCAAGACACTCACACACACGTGTTACGTGAATGGCTGCCATGCAGCCCAAGTTTCTTCAGCCTTCAACACCTCACATTCCACTCTTTCTCTCTCTCTAAATCAGTGTGCCAATGCCCACTGATTCAGCCCCCACGGTTTCACCCATTTTTCTATTACATATTTATATATATTCTATGATGTATATATATATATATATATGTATTCTCACATATATTATATTATCATATGTGTATATATATATATATATATACATACCGTATACAAGATATACCTTTAATTCACATATATCAGTGTATGTGTATAGTTATGTATCTAAATAATTATGAGTTAACCCATAATATCGGCACTCCGGTATGTCGGCATCCGGTACCCGTAACTGATTTTTAATGTCATGCATGTATACTAGATACGGTGTTTGACCAAGCGTCAATTTTATTTACCCAATAATTCAAGTATAGCCCGAATTTACATATCATAACCCGGTCTAATCCAGGTTAAGTACTGACCGAGTCGGGTCAGGTTATTACACCATAAGTCTTTTCATCTTCAACCCTCACTTCCCTCGGTTGAACTCTTTCCCTTCTACGCAGATTAGGGACATTTTGTGGCTGCCTCTCACGTGCACTCTCCATCTAGTCTATCCGTTCGTGAACTTGCTCCAGTTCCACTCTCATCACATGCCGCATCTCACTCAACATGGCCTCCATAAACACTTTCGGATCAGCCAAGGTCATAGCATCTTTAGCAATGCTCTTAGCACTGTTGTGAGACATGTTTCCTACAAAACAAAGTTAGAAAAAAAAAAGGACCTCACAATGCTCTCCCTTATGTGTTTACACTCAAGAATGTGAATCACTCTACACTCGTGTTTCACTCAAAAATTACATGGCTTTTAAGCCTCGAATGTTCTTGCCACTCTTACCTTTTTTCACTCGATAATTTCTGTTTTAGTTCTTTTGAAACTAAACAAACAATACTCAAAATTTCCAGCAACAATTCACCAAGAACTCATAAAGGAATTTCATGTTTGAAAAATAAGAATACAAGGAACATGGGTTGATTTTTCGGGCTTATTGGAACCAAAATGGATGACAACAAACAACTGTTCTTTTTTTTTTTTTTTTTTTTTTACGGTGCTTTTTTTTTTGTGTGTGTGTATTGCACTCTGTTTTTTTTTTTGTACTCTGTCTTTTTTTTTTTTGGTACTCTTTTTTTTTTTTCTTACCAAGAAATAACGAGACCCTGTCAATGAGATAAGAATTCAAAATCGTTCTAAAATCAGATTTGAATGGAAGACCTCGACCTGTTGTTTACGACAAACAAGAACCTCGGTATATATGACCTCAACCCGTTGTTTAGTGCGAAACAAGAACCTCGGTATAAGGAAGACGCCACAAACGGTGGTGAAAATCCATTTGATAAGTTGTTGGTGAATGCCACGGGAAATCCCGATAAGTTTAGATAGTTCTTCAAAGAACCGTAGAGAAAATACTGTCACAATTTTACTAAATAATCATTCATCTGCCAAATGTGGCTACAAGTTATTTTTAAAACATTCTACGAAACCCTAGGGTCGAATAAGGCCTACATTAAATAAAAGATATGGGCTAAACATTTTTAGGCCCAAAACATCCTAAACTACCAACTAAAATAATAAAAGAAACCCACTAATTAAGTTAGAATTTTGCGCAGCCAAAAACGTCATCAGTGTAGGTATAGAAACTTCAAACCCAATTTCGACTTTGATGCAGCCCTAATCTCAGAAACCTCAAAACATGAAAGTTTTAGAACTATTCCTTAGATTTCCATACCATCTTGAATCATCTCAATCGGAGCTCGGATGAGAAAGTTATGCCCAGATTACGAAGCAACGTTGAAATTGTACGAAAATCGCCCAATTAGCATTTTTGCCAATTTAAGCTTAGCCTTGGCTATATTTTTCTCGAACTTGAATCATGTTGATGAATCTTTGTTGCCCACGTGGTTCATGCTCAATGGGCCTCCACGAATTTGCCTGGGTCCATGCCTCTTGAATCAATCCGTTGAGTACATCCTTAAACTTCTTTGCTCGTGCTCTCGTAACCGGCCCTAATTGGGACTTGAACTGGATCCCTTGAAGTTGTGCTATGATTCGCATCATGTCTCCCATCAGCTTACGAGCCGTAAACCTGCGAGAGTAGTCGTATGTCTGAATCGGAATAGTAGCCCGTAAAGCACACAATGCTTATCGAAGACTAACTAGGAATATAATCTTGAGATTGAGATTTGAGAGAATTGGAAGGAATACCTTAATAAGTGAAAGAATAATTGAATGAATAATGTCCTAAATTGTTAGTTCATGTATATTGTTTCATTAGACAATGTTTCTTTTTAATGGTTACATGCTTGGATATGTGAAATGCTTGGTTATCTCTTAAATTCTTACATTGTTGAAGATGCATGTTCGGTGGTCACATGAGTGTCACTACACATGCACAAGCATACACTTGACACCACATTTTCTTACCTCCGTTTAGATCTTTCCTACTGAGGTTGTTGTACTGACCCCTACTAGATGCAGAAGCTAGCAAAGAGATGGCCGGTAGTTGAAGAACACCTTTCGAGTTATTTTTGGGAAGACTCAATCTTTTTGTGCACTTGGATGACCCTTCATATTTGGAGACTCATAGTGACTTTCATTTTGAACACTTTGAATATATGTATATTTAATTTTAATAGGTCATGTTTGGGGTAACACTTGAAAAATTATTAAAATCCTTTTTGGAATGACCATTTTTTTTTTTTTTGTATAGTTGAATATCACGAACTCTTGGGAAACTCTTGATTGTAGATTTCTTAGAATAGACCATGTGAATTGTATCTAAAATAGGTATGAACTCTAATGATGATGTTGATGTAATTATGGTAGGGCACTTGACTATCTTTTGATCCAAATTTGGATTTATGGAACATGAAACTTGCATTTGAGGTTTATGTGTTATTTCTAGATGAATGGAAATGATTGTGTGATGATTAATGAATGATTAGATTATGTTATGGATGTTGGATGAATTGAGAATGAATGATTTTGACTCTTGAGAATTAGATTGAACCAAGAAAAAGAGACGAAACAAGACAAGTTTTCAAAACAAACCAAAGCAGGGGTCCTGGTCTGATCAGCACACGTGTGTGCCGATCGGTACTAGGAGGTGAAAACCCCTCTCTCAGTGTACCAATTGGCACTCGGAGATGGGCCTGACCACATCTCTTCCGGTTTTATCGGTTTGACTTCCGGATTGACTTTTCAACACCCGATTTGTCTTTAATGAACTATTTAACTTAAATAAAAGTAAAAAAAAAAAAACATGTTTTACATTGAATTATATCATCTTAGAATGGCTCAGAAGTGGAGTCACTCACCTTACACATGGGCCTCCTCAATTTTGAGGCATGACAAGAAATTTTACTCTTTGCAAAATAATGAAATTTTACTATTTTTGTATAGAAAAATTTTACTATCTCACTGCACCGAAATTTAATATTTTGGAACATTTTTTTAGGTAAATTTTCATATGCAATATGAATATTATTTGATAGATTTTGATTTTTAGAATTCAAATATTTAAAAAAAATTTATTAAAATTTGATTTGTTTATAGTGAAATATTGAATTTTGAATGTTGAAATTTTTTTTAGACACATATTCCTTAGTTCAAGAGAAGTTCATTACATATATGAAAGTTTTATAAATTAAGAAGTATTTTATTTACAAAATAATTGATAAACTTTTGGAATTAATATTTTAGAGAGTGGACCATATATATATATATATATTTTTGGACTTACCCTATTTTAAATGCCCCCATTACAAATTCGGATCTGACTCTGACCCATTCAGACCCAAAAGTAAGGCCATCGGGCTGACCCAACAAGCCGAATTGAAAAATGGGGCGCTTATTGTAGTCTTGAGATCCAAGATAGCTTCTTCAACCGTGGGGGATTTAATTTGATTTGTGAAAAAAAATAAAGGAACGAGGAACAGAAAGCAAACTAACAGAGTGAGAAACAAAAGTGGAAAGATGAGCAGCATAGGTACAGGTTACGATCTATCAGTTACGACCTTCTCTCCCGATGGCCGTGTTTTTCAGATCGAATACGCCGCCAAGGCTGTCGATAACAGTGGGTCTGTTCTCTCTCTTCCTTTTCACAGACACATATATATTGATATGTTTTAATTCTTTGTTTGTTTGTTTACAGGACTGTTATTGGAATAAAATGTAAGGACGGGATTGTTATGGTAAGCTGAATCATCACATTGGCTGATTGTATTTGTATTCGTGATTTTAGGGTTTATGTATACGTATGTAATTTGTTGGTTATATGATTGACGGGCCCCGTTTTAGGGTGTGGAGAAGCTCATAGCCTCAAAGATGATGCTACCCGGTTCCAATCGCAGAATCCACTCCGTTCATCGCCACTCTGGCATGGTAAATCTTTCTTGTACCTATATATATGTATATGTCCTTATGTTTATAAATTATATAGATGTAGCTATATATAGAAATATATAAATTATATAGGATGTCTGTATGTATGCCTATGCATATTGTTTTCAAAATTGGGAGGAAATGAAAGGAAAATTTGAATTTTTGTTGGGGTGTGCTGGGGAGCATATATATTTATATATTTTAATAGTGTCTTGTATTTAATACTTGCAAACTTGTTTGGAGGTTTGCTTTGGATTTTTTTATTTTTATTTTTGTAGTAGTGGAGTTTTTCTTGGGAAATCAAATTTTTGACTGGGAATAGGCAAAGAGAGCATTTTTCATGGATCATTGTATGACCGGGTGGTTATATTCTTGTTCATGTAGATAAATGAAAGAACGAATGAGTGAGTGAATAAAAAACAAAAAAAAATTATTGAAGAAAAATAAAAAACAGATAATGAGGTTTTGTCTTACTTTTTATTGTTTTGTGTCATGCATTTGGACATTTAGTTGTTGTATTCTATTGTTTTGTTTTTTGGCCCTGTATTGTCCCTTTCTGATTTAATGAATACCTTCACACTTCGAGAAGTGATAACAAAAAATGTAAGTAAAAAAGTGCAGTGTATGGGTCACAACTTTGTAAAAGGAAACATTCTTTATTATAAAGTTCTTGGCCTTCCCGCTATTCTGGGAGTGATGTACTAATGAAGGAAAAAAAATTGAATACTTTTGACATTCTTTGTGATTTATGGTTTGTTTTGCTTGTTACTTATCAGAAAAAAAATTATGGTTTGGTTTGTTTACAGGATGATGGGAAGGTGGACTTTTGTGGTGCTTTAGTATGCTTATGGGGCATGACCATGTTGTACCAATATATTCAGAAATAACATTATAGGCAAATGTTTGATTTTATACTAACAGTGACTCATTCTTAGCCATATTTTAAGGATATCTTGTCCTTTTATTCCTTATTCTAATGAAGATGTTTCGTATGAAAAATAAAACTTTCTTTATAAGTTTCTATGTGATTGGGCTTTAGGTAGTATTCTTCTTGTGGATGGTTTGGTTTATTATAGAGGAAATAGAATCATAGGGGAAACAGAATGAGGGAGACTTGTTTGAAAATTTTGGTAATTAAAATGTGGTTTGAATTCTTATTATTTTTATAATAGGTAAAACAATCCACTAAAGGTGCCAAGCGCCAAGAGCACACAACCCATATAAACACAATGTATTCAAACCCCTGAAAGAGCAAGGCCTGCACAAAAACTTAACACAAAGAAAAGGAAAAGACATACTCTTCCTCATCAAAGGCAACAACCTACACAAAAGCTAGCTTCCCCCAACAGAATTGACTGAACAATACAAGCTCAGATTTCAAGCTAGACCTTCCGCTATCTTTCTTCACCATGCATTCCAATTCAATATCCATCAATTGTCAATATTCCCAAACAACATCACTTCAGCCCTTGCTAAACTGTAGATTGATTATGGGTGAAGTTATTGAATGATTAAGCATTTTTACTCCAAGCATGTAAGAGTACATGTTATGTAAAAATTGCTATAATAGTATGATTCTTTTTATTAGGCTAGAAAATGGATTGCCAAAAAATAGTGTGCGTGTGTTTTAGTAGAAAAAATTAGTTGTTGCTATATTCTTTGATGCAGGACAGATATAGTTCCTACAGAATTGTTTTAGGACTCTAATTTCCAAATTTGAAATTAATTGAAATTTGTTATTTTTAGTAATTTTTTTATTGTTTTCTTGTTCAAGTAGAATTTCTCTATGATGGTAGGATTAGGACTTTTAATATGTATATATAGAGCTGTAAGTCTCCATTAGAGACATCTTTTGACTTTTGATTATTAATACATTTTTTAGAGAATTGTTCTCTTGTTTCCTATTGGACTATATTTTGGGCATTGACTTGCTCGTATCCGTTGTTCACGTTTCATGTTACGTCAATTGGTATCGAATCAAGAATTCTCTTGGCTAGATGATGGCAAGTGAAGGAGATGGAATTAGAAACCTCATTGCCATTGGTCCTGAGAATGATGCTCTATGGATTATGATTGAAAAACTGAGACAGTAGATCACACAAGTCAACAAGAAGATTGGTGAGATTTGTGAGATGCTTCAAGGACTCGGTCTTAATGTCAATAGAGAGCTTTGAGAGGAACTATGCCACAGGATTTGCTTGAGGCCAACCTGTTGATAGACCTATGACAAGAAGATGTCCTCAACAACGACTGGCCTATGTGGATTATTTGAGTTATGAAGAATTTGCAGTAGGATTTAGAAAAGATATACATCATAAAAGTTGCGATAGATACTACTAGGGTCAAACTCTTCTAAGTTATTGTATGAAGATTGATTTACCTCCTTTAAATGATTATCTTCGTATAAAGACAAAAACCGAATACCTAATAACACTATTGTGAAGAAAGAAGAAAAAATAATTCATAGTAGATCAAAGTGTGGATCTATTGGCTCGAATAAATACCACAATTTTTTTTTATGGAAGAGAAAGAAAATAATAATTTAATAATTATTGCAGTGAAGTAAGAAATCCTGATGGGTGTAGTCAATAGACTCAACACTACAGATGAGAATGAACTTTAAGTATGGAAGGATGATTTTGATAATTATGAGGGAGTTAAAATTATAGTGTTGTATTAGGATCATTTTTCTTCTTTTTCTAAGAGATCATTAATCCCCAAAAGAAGAGTCTAAAATTATAAACTGCATTGAAGATGTGAAAGGAGAAATCTTTAAGTTTTCGATTGTTCTTGAAAAGATTCAATCATTATTACTGTGTCATAGACGAGTTCGAGGTCGAGTATATCTCGTTAACTAAATGACAAGTTATTTTTGTGAGGGAGAGTCTGATGTAAGATAGATAAGGTACCTGCCAAAATCATGCATATTTTTTCTAAAATTGTTTTAGGACTCTAATTTTCAAATTTGATATTTGATCTTAACTCAAAATTGTTATTTTTAGTATTTTTCTTATTTATTTTTTTCCGAGTAGGATTTCTCTATTCTAGTAGGATTAAGACAACTATAAGTCTCCAATAAAGACATTTCTTGACTTTTGATTTGTAATAATTTTTTTAGAGATGTTTACTGGTGGATTCCAAATTTTGGTCGTACTTATTTATAGTAGTTGATTGAATAATATTGTTGTAGTTTTGGCATCCAAAAAAAACAGATGAAATATGAGCATCTTTGTAGTTGTAATATAATGACTCATCAGCCACTTGGAAAGTTTTGGAGTCAAGTACATGAAAATTGATGTGGATGTTTTTATATGTCACAACTAAAGGTAAGGAATGAATTCCACAAGAACTATTACTCAAATGTCAATTCAGTATGTTCTTGTCACACTGGCCAATTTTAGGGACTTCTAGTACAAGTATTTTTGCATCTCTGTTTCTTTGCTAGACTTGCTTGATGAATACATGTCTAAAAGTATTTGTCATTCGATTCAGATCCTACTATCCTATAATCTTATGATAAAAAATATCATATTGATTTGGAAAATCCCTAAAGGGTAGAATACCTGTAGTACTTCGAAATCATAGGATCTTGTTTTGGCTTCCATTTCTATTGATTCTACACTATAACCTTATAAAGTTATTTTGGCATGTTTGAGTTATGACTTGAGACCCTAATAATATTATAAAACAAATACCAAGATCCACTTAAATTTCCTAAGTGAAACAATTAACTTCTTATTTTGACTAATATGATTCCAATGTTTTCAGTTGGATCTAAAGTTTTCTTTAAAAGTATTGCTTCAAGCCAATCAAACTCTCTCTTTCTCACACACACACACACCTGTGCGCGCACTTTAAACCAATTGATCTCTTATCCAAACAAATCTTAGTGCTAATTTTGTTCCTTCTCCCTGCCCTTTATGTCACAGGTTCTACCGTAAAGCCTTTCATGGCAGAGCACGAATATTTTAAAATAAAAATATTCTCCTTGTGTAAATTGAATATTTTAATGCAATGATTGATCATTGGGGAATGGTGATTCATGGGCTTTTATCTTTTGATAATTTACATCTATTCTTTTAATGTGTTATTGCAGTTAGTGCTATGTAAATTAAATATTCATTAAGCTAATGTACTACAAAATTATTTGGGAGGACTTGCAGAAGCATATGTGCTCTAATTGTTTATTTTAATTTTTCTATATTTATTTATGAGTTTCAGGATTTTTCATTATGTATTGTTTTGAAATCATTGAGATGCCCAATCATTAGTTGGTAGTAGCTTTCTCATTTTGTGGAATCTTACAATTCTTGATCTAATTGTATGGTCTATAACTGAAAACCCTCCCATTGATCCACATAGGATACCGCTTTTTCAAAAACCTTCCTCATCTATTTGCCTAACATTAATAGTTCACATATTTTATAATGGCCATACGAAATAGCTTGAACCTGCAAGCCTGAAAATTTTCTAATTCACATGCAAGGAGAATCTAAATTATTCTTGTAATCCAAGAGATATTCTTGCTTAAGTTGAGGTTAGTTAAATTTTCATTAAGATATCAAATAAATTATGATATTTTGGTGGTGATCAAGATTATTTTTGTGAGAAACATAGACAGGCAGAGGAAGGACAATTTATTACTTTGAGATTTCCTTTTATATGTTTTTTAAATAATAGTCATAGGTTTCCTTTTACATGTTAAAAATTTGGAATCTCTTGGCAGAGGAATAGTCTGAAATTCTGTACTCCGTTGGGTAGAATTAACAATTTTCCCATGTTTTTGTTAAAGAATTCTATTATTGCATCTGCTAATGTATTTTTTGCTATTTTTGCACTTTGTTGATGAAATGTTCCTTTCGTGCTCCTAGGAGCTGATTAATTGTAATGCTAATATGTTTATGGCATTATGAGAAAAGATAGACCATATTACATACATGTAACTAGATCATGAAGTGTCCACATGCTTAGGGTCGCGTTCTGCCTGTGGTAGTATCAATTCAATTTATGGCATTGTTATTTCAATTAAAATAAACTATATGATATTACTTATTAAAAAGGATAGACTATATTACATATGTGTAATTAGACCATGAAGCCCACATGCTTGGGGTCACGTTCTGCCTTTTGTAGTATCAATTCAAATAAATTTTATGTTATATGAGTTCTATTCCTTTTGCTCAAATTAAGACAAATATTATGCACCTGAAATAAAACATACAAGACACATGTTATGCATGCAAAATCCTAATTGAGAGTCAGTAAAATGAAATAAGTGGTAAATTTGATTTTGAAAATTGAGATTATCATGTCTGTTCTTTGTGAGAGTTAATATACACCATGCTTTTAACTCTGAACTTGGACTTGCATTACTTCGAGATTGTCTTAAGTTATCTCCTCTATTGGAGTCGAGCTGATCTCTCCTTGTCAGTTGTCACTTAGTGATATTTAGAGTTGGGGGTAGAATTTGGGGAGTGTGGCCATGACATGTCACATGACTCTTGTTTTGCATCCATTCAATGAGATTCTTAGGGTTATGTGTCTTGGTGGCTAAAGTTGTGGGTTTTTACAAGGTTTGTCTCGCTTTGGTTATGCAACTATAATTGGTCTTTTTGGAGAAAGAAAAAACTTTGTAGTGTCTTCTTGGACATGTTAAGTCATTGTTGTGATTTGTTTTTGTTGCTCTACCCATGTGCACCTATTATGCACCCTTCAAAGGTTACTATAAATAGCAGTGCTTTACACTCCTTTGATATCACATTCTATAATTGTTATTGAGCATGACAGGTACATTTGTACTACCTTCTTTATACTTCTCAAGTCAAACCAGGACCTTTGCCTTTTTTTCTTTCCCTAGATTGTCTCAGCTTTTATCCTCCACATCACATTGAGAATCCTAGCCATTTAATGTATAATTGGCCCTCTTCACGTGACTCACTCGCCAATTACCTCCCATCACCCCTATTTGACCTTAATTTTTCTAGAAATCATTATGAAGAAAAATTTCATTTATGGAATTTTGGAGTTATATCAAAAGGTCATCTTCTTTCCATATAATATGAAGAGAATCCGTTGATGGATTTTGACATCTTTCTGCAAAGATTATATAGTTTACTATATTATGACGAATGTATGTCTTTTATAATTATTTCTCGGGACAATTACATTGACCTCTCATTTGATATTTGACAATTACAAGGACCTCTCCTATGATTTCTGATATTATACTGACCTCTTTTATTAGCTAAGAAGCAAGGGCACAGGCACGCGGACACGACATTTTTGAAAAAAGGACATGGACACGTAAATAAATATATATTTTTATATGACCATAGAATAAAGCCCTAACATTATTTCATTTAAAATTGACATAAAAACACATAAATCACAAAAATATTATTAAGATATTAAAATAACAAAGCCATTAAAGAAAAATTTAATAAGCTCTTCATTTAATCATCAATATCCATGATTCAAGCTCCAAAACAAATTTACTAACTATTACATAGAATATGTATATATATAGGTATATATATATATAGCAAAAAAACAGAGGAGAAGAGGAGAAAAGAAGGGGGAGGGGGACTTGTACTAAATAACAAATTTGGACACTCTTTTTTCCGCATGTCTGAGAGTGTCGGTGTCCGACATGGATACGCGAGTCAAAATAGAGTGTTCATACTTCATAGCCTATTAGAATTGTTGGGAGACGGACATTAACAAAAAGTATGGATTTACAGTTTTATCCTTTAGGGATAATTACATTGAAATCCTTTATGATATCTGATAATTACATATACCTTTTTTGTAATCTCTAAAAAGATAGGAGAGGTTAGTGTAATATACAAGGGTATTTTAGTCGTATAAAAAAATTAGTTAAAATCCTAATACTGTCAATAATAGATTTTGTACAGAGTAGGAAATCTGTATATTGTCAGTATAACATAGGGGAGGTTTGTGTAATTTTAGAGAACACGCCTCTTTCATTGTCCGGTAACTTAGGGGAGGTCAATGTAATTATCTCTTATTTCTTCTATTGTGGGATATGCAATTGTTTAAGCTTTCTATTCTTCTCATCATAGTACTAAGCTCTATTTTCTGTTATTTACCATTGATTGCAGGCGGTTGCTGGATTAGCAGCAGATGGGAGGCAAATTGTTGCACGAGCAAAGGCTGAAGCAACAAATTACGAAAGGTTTGCATTGTGAACAATGACTTGAATTGCAGACTGCAGATCAATATTATTTTGAACATTATTATGTGAAAATCCTGATACCTGCATGGATTTAAATTGGATTTATATTAAATCTTTGGTCAAGCAAGGAGCTGATTTAGTTTGTGCAGGTTAACTAAGACATCAAGTATAGGTATACTTGGTTTGTAAGTAACTATTGGAGAGATTAATCTGAAAGTTAAAAACAATGGTTTTTCTAGATATGGCTGGATGTAGGTGTTAACCTTAAATAGGTTTAGCTCAAGCATGATTTTGAGGACATGTTTGGCTGGCCCAAGTCCTTGCCGATCTGCTTATGCTTGTACAGGCCTCACCAGTAGTAGATAATCGTATAGAAATGGGGCCATGACTTTTGCTGTCTCACATATTATGTACTAGTGGACCACTCTGGCTGGAAACCCTTCAGTGTCAACTCACCCAATTATACACTTTGCCCTCTTTGGCTCAGAGCATTTACGGGCCCAGATCTTTATATCAAACAACTTCACAAGTATTTAATTCTCTTCTTACAAGTCTCGAATCAATCTCAAATCACACCAATTTAACCGGCATGGGATCTCGATCTTCAAAGAGAGTTCCACCAATGATTTCATTTCAGCCACCTGCAAAAAAGACCTCCCATTCCTCTCAGATCTGGAGTTCTCAAAGCCTTTAAATCTCAGAATGGTTCCAGTGATGTTCACCCAACCTCTCCCTGGACAGCTTCTGGAATAAGCACAGAGCTAAGCCTAGTATCTTCCCTCACCTCTAAGAAGATGAACCACCCCCCGTTGTGACTGTGAGCTACATGCAAGATGCAAGGCCTAGCTAGCCGGATGCTTGAGAATTGAGCCTCTGTCCCTTGAGACTCAGCCCAAAGTAAACTCTTGCCATCAACAATCACTATGTGAACCATCCCTCTACCCCTTCAGTATGTCGATGATATACAGGAGTAACTTACTGATTATATATATCCTTTTAGTTTTATGTTCTATTTTATTATTATTTTTTTCTTATAATGTTAATTATTTTTGGAAAATATCTAGAATTAGAAGATTATTGTTATGGTCACAATCAGACTTGTGGGTATGACATGCTCATTGAATGTGGATTGAGAATGACTTCATTGTGCATTTCTCATCCTTCACTAATTTTCATCTCTTGGATTCCTACATTCAAACACACACATATCAAATGAACAATGAATCAATCTTATCAGCAAAGAAATAAAATGACAAAGAAACTTTGTAAATGTGTTCAGTTTCTATGCCATTTGTACAGGATCATTGCTGGTCTATTGCTGCTTTTTTTTTCCAAGACTTGTTTTATTCTATTGAAGTTATCTTATGCGCCTTTCTTTTTCAGGCCCCTCTTTCAGTGAAGTTTTTCTTTTAATTTAGGTTCACTAAAAAATTTGCAGTTTGAGATTAAATTGAGATCAAATCTGCATTATGAAATATCATTTAGGGAGATTAAATATAATTTTAGTTTGCAGTTTGAGATATAAATTGAGATCAAATATGCATTATGAAACAACATGTTGGGAGATTAAATCTAACCATTGCTATGGATTTGACTTAGAGCATTTCTTACGTAACTAATGTCAAATGACCCTATATACGAAAAAAAAAATTGTCAAGTGACCCAAAATACAATTTGACATACATATCATTCTACATTCAGTTTCTAGTTGTCAATGAGGCTTTTTGTGCAGTGTCTATGGTGAACTCATTCCTGTGAAGGAACTTGCCGAACGGGTTGCTAGTTATGTGCATCTGTGCACTCTCTATTGGTGGCTAAGGTGCGGGAGGATCTATCCTTAACACTTTCTGGCAACAGATTTTTTTCCCCCTGTTTTCCAACATTCCCTGGCTTTCCTTGAAAAATCAAAGTTGATGTTGCAGACCTTTTGGATGTGGAGTAATTCTTGGAGGTTATGACAGAGACGGACCACAATTATACATGATTGAACCTTCTGGTATTTCATATGTGAGTTGTTTTTGTCCAAAGTTGTGTGCTAGAATAACAGTTTTATTTATATATAAAAGCTTTTTTTTCCCCATTGCTTCCTACATTTGCATATATGGTAACTTTTGTTCCTTGCTACTTTCAGTTTTCATAAACTTGTGATTTGATATATGTACTCCATAAATTTTTGTTTGGGGGTACAATTCAATTTTTTTTTTTTTTTTGATATATAAAATTCATATTTCCTTTATAGTTGCACTACTTGGATATTTTCTGATTTATTTTGTTACCTGTGAACTTTTTGATAGAGGTATTTTGGTGCTGCAATAGGGAAAGGGAAGCAAGCTGCTAAAACGTAAGTGTAATCACAACTTATTCCATCTTGAGGTGTCCTGGATACCGTTTATACAACAGAAATGTCATTGTCATAAATTGTGGCACGCAGAGTCTATCAAACTACATGGCATGATCAGAAACATATCGTTCACATACCTCATGACAGGTCTATTCTGACCATTGTGAAAATAGGGTGGTAGAACTGGTGATGTTGTCATAACAATCAAATAGTGTACGGTATTGGGTGTGGATTTCTCAATTTTTTTTTGAGTTGTATTGTATTGTGTATTCTAAGATAGATTGATAACTTGTAAAAAAAAGGAAAATATATTTCCAATAAACATTTCTACTTAAGAGGTTACAAAATTTATTTATTTTGGTAAGTCAAGAGGTTGCAGTATTTATGAATTATTAACATTTTCATGAAAAATGGTATCGTATTCAACAATAACTAAAATTTCAGGTTGTATTGACTTAATAACATATCCCCTTCTGGCGCTTTTTAATGAAATATGGTACTTTCACACAAAAAAAGAAGACAACTTTTTAACATTTCGCCCGTAGTCTTGATCTTTTGCAACTGCTCGATTTCAAAAAACAACCATGTATATAAATTCCAACCTATAAGTCCATAGAATTTAATTATCAATTGCCAAGTCTTCACGTGTGTATAGTTCTTTAGATATTTATATGAGATTGTTTCTGTGTGTAGTGAAAGTTGGAGAAAAGGAAAAAGTCTATTTGGAGCAGTCTGTAGAGGAAATACCCCCCCCCAAAAAAAAAAAAATGCAGAAAGGCATAATAAAACCTCCAAGTAAATATATGTTGTTTTTATATTGTTTCTTGTGTATGTCATATTGTATTTTTTACAATTATCATGCATTATTTGATTCAGCTATTATTATGGTTATCAAGTTGGTTAGACTTACATGGCCTGCTTTCATGTGAAGCCACTTTGTTAATATGGAAGCAACCTTTTTATGCCACTTGATTTAGGTCATACAATTTGTGGGTTATATGCTTTCATCATCAGATCAATCTTATACTACCGAATTATCTGATTTGCAGTTTTAATTGCACATTTCCTCATGCTAACTTGATTATGCAATATTGCCTTTGGCATGGACAGGGAAATTGAAAAGTTGAAGCTTTCTGAAATGACCTGCAGGGAGGGGGTTATTGAAATAGCCAAGATGTGAGTGAATTCTGCTTTCATTTCTTTTGACTTTCTATAATAATGCACTTATCGTCCTAAAGTTGGTTTCTTCTATTAGAGGTTCTGTATTCTTAATTTATTCTATTATAGGTTCCATATTCTTTCATTCAACCATTTATTTTTCAGATATAAGTATTTCTTTTGGACTCTGTTTTCTTCCATTGGAAGATCCATGTGCTGCAATCAACTTCCCCCCCCCCCCGGGGCACTATTTTCTTTTAATTTATATGTTTATATTTACATTCCATTCTCTTGATTCCCATCTTTGAAAAGTTGCTTGTTCTTGCAGTCTGTAATGTACAAGTTACATTAACATGACAATATTTTGTTCTATGAGAAACGCCTCTTTCAGCCCATTTCACTCTTCAATTACATGCCATTGTCCATTCAGTTTATGGACCTTATGCTTCACATAATAGTTCTTTGCAGCTGAATTTGTTTACCTTTTTTATTTTCTCATGGGTCTGACAACTACTGTTAGTAATGAACCTATTGAGTTTATTGTCAAGCTGCTGCTGCAGAAATTCTTGATTTTGGTTAGGGTTTGCTGATCAAAGTGGAGTTCAGCATGGCAGCTAGCAACATAATTGAGTATTTACAATACCATTTCACAATCTAGTAATTGCCTGACTGTATTGCATCAATGGAAGCCCATACTAGCTTCACAGAATTTCATTAATCTCCCATCAATTGAACACATATATTCCTTGCTTCCAATAATGTTAGTTTCATTACTTATCTAGGACCAAATAATGCTGATGAGTAATAGACTAATTATAAAACTTCCATAACTGCTTACACATGATTCAAATTACAGTTTCAATCATGGTCATGGTGTAACAATTTTGGGAATATATATATATATATATATACATATATATATATAAGTGCATAACATGGCGAGGGCATCCAAAAATAACTTTGGTTGAGGTAGTTAAAAAAAGATATGATAATGTGTGGTCTAACGGAAAGAATGACCTTAAATGGAGAAGAATAGTGAGATAGGATTCATATAGCTGATCCCAAAATATTATAATAAGGCTTTGTTGAGTTGAATTGAGTTGATATAAATGCATAACATGAAAAGTTGAAATTTTTGCCAGCAATCCTTCATAAACAAATTAATAAGCATGTTCCACCCAAGTTCGCTGCATTTTAATGATTTAATGTTTTCTACTTGGTGCTACCTAAATTTGCTATGGTTATTGAATTTTACTTTGTTCTTGATCCATTTTTGGTACGAAACATTTATTTTGATTTCACTTCTATTTATGATTAGGGTTGCAATTAAATATGAAAAATCACATAGATAAAAGAAGGGTAAATTACATTGACCTTCCTTGAGGTTTCTAACAATTGCAGATACTACCCCTTTAGTTTCTGAAATTACACTGCATCTCTATGTTCTCAATGTTAGTAACAATTACTTCCCTGCTGTCAAGCGCCGTTAGTGGCTGACAGAAATTGATGACATCACTATTATAACTTTTTTAAATACCAAGTTTACCCCGTCTTATTATTGAAATGACAATGTTACCCTAAAAAAAATACTATGAAATGAAAATATTAGCCATCAATAATAGCTTATGTTCTCTCTGCCCATATAAATACCAGAATCTTATATTTAAGTCTTATATATTAGTATATACATATATATAATCACATTAGCTAATGTCAATATTATATATATAAGACTTGGATGAGATTGAGCTAGACAGCATGGGTGGTTTTGGGGTTTGAAGAAAAGACGTTGGTGGCTTCACCACCGGCAATGATGTCAGAGCGAAAGTAGTGGTGTTTGGTGGGGCAACAAGAGGAGAGGCCTCTGGTGGTGTGGCTGTAGGAGTAGACTTGGTGGATGGCAATGATGGTGAGGCTGCTGGGGATTGAGCAATCGCATATCTGAAGAGAACTAACTGTGATTGCCAATCTCACCTCTTCACCCTTTGAGAGAAGGACTATTATATGTGTGATGACCTCTCTCACCTCTTCACCTTGTGAGAGAACTGTTTGCTGATTACGTGATGGGCCACTGTGGTGCTATGTTAGAGAGAGAAAATAGAGAGGGAAAGAAGAAATTTAAGGGTTAAATTTGGGGGTTTTCAGATTTGTCTTCTGCTAATGAACTCAATGGTTGGCGATTACGATTTGATCCAAATCTTTGTGATTTGTTATTTTGATTTTAGTTGTTGATGATGAAATTTTTGCTATGAAGTTGTGTAAGGTTTTCAAGGCCAATTGCTAATGGTGGATTTAGGAAAGCAGATGGACATTGCCTATGGTATGGGGGGTAGCCATGGAAGTTCGGATGTGATGATGGAGAGATGAAGAATCACAATGATATGGTTATTGTTGATAGTTGCAGTTGCAACGAAGAATAAAAAAACTTGGTTGGTTTTAGTAATGGTTTGATGTTTTGATGAGAGAGAACGACCAATTTCTTTAGCGTGAATGGGTTACTAAAGATGGCAACAACTATTATTACCACTTTTCATTTGCATGGACTTTCACTGCTTGGCACCTAAAGAGATGATGAAGAAATTGGAGATTGTATGCTAAACCTAACTTAGAAAATTGAAGATTGGGAATTTAGGATCAAAACCCACTGCTTGAGCTGAAGATAGTTGACAGTTAGTGTATTTCGAAGGAAGAAGGAGATATTAGAGGAAAATTCAGAGAGAGAAGTAGCATAAACAATTTTATAGAGAGCTTGAGGCTTGAGAGTGTTGCAGACATGGAGGTTTTTGGCCATAGAGCAAAAGGAAGCTTCCTGATTTCTGTTGTTGTCAAACCCAATGTGATGGTGATGGTGTTCACACGAAATCACTTTTTGACAAAAAAAAAACTAATAAAATATTAAGGATAGTTTAGTAAATTTACATAATCTATTAACCTAAGGGGAGGTTAGTGTAATTTACCTATAAAAAAAGGCCATTACCCAATGTTAGTCCTGCCAGTGTGGGGTGCGGAAAGGGATAGCCGGGAGACAGATCTAACCTTTGACATATTCAAATATTCATGGATTGGGCAATTTAAATTAATATGGTTATTTATTTTGTTTTAATTTTTTTTTGGGATCAGAAATAACATGGTTCATACTTCATACCTCCAAAAAAGACCCCCAATTTTTGGACTTTTAACACTTGTTGATCTAACACCTTAAGTTCAAACTGTTTTCTTTATTTTATCCATAATAGTGTAAATTTGCTACGAAATTTTACAAGAATTTTACATTGAGTCTAGTTTCAAATCCCACTGGAATCACTCAAAGATTCCATGTGTAACTCAAGTTATGACCTAAAAAAGGCACAAAGGTCAGATTCTGCTCACCTAGAGCAAAATCGACATTACTCCCTCATTTTAAAATCAATTTAGGCCCATAATATATCAAATGAAAGGTAAGGTGCAGCTCTATCTAACTCATAAGGCTCAAGAATTAATTCAAGGAGACAAAAAAGTTATGGTCACGGGAAGTGGATTGTTTTATAGAGAAGGAATATGCTAAAATTGAAATAAATCATTTAGCCTTTGTACCAAGTTTCTTACATTCCAATCATCACATATGGGAAGGAAATTTGAGATATCATATTAAACCTTAATAACATGCTTTTTATACCTACAAGTTGAATAAGTAGCATTAATGCACATCCAATGTCTTCTAGGCATCTAGTCATAACTTACATAAGCATTACCTACAAAAACATGGCCTCAACAATGGCTATAAGCATCGCTGGGATGACACTCATTTTCATTTCAACACAGTCTAAGTCTAAGCAGCTCCATGATCACTTCTCTATGTACCTGAAATGTGTCCACAGAGAAGTGAACAAAACACACATAGTAAAAAGCATGCTTTCCTCTAGATAATAAGGTTTCAATACAATAGGTACATATACTTCTTTGTAAGTGTAGAAAATACAATTTGGAATGCATGATGTAATGCAAACCAACCAATATGCCCAAGTGATCAGTTCAATCATTAGGAACAATATCATTATCTTTTCAAAGCCACCAACTACAACACAATTTTTGAAGGAGCCAAGAACGTTGTAGAATAGTGGGAGCAATTTTACCACAACCCATCTTAGCTAGAAAAGTAACCACGCATAGCCCATCCTTAGGGCCTCTTGCAAAGGATTTAGGAGTTCTCGACTCATGGGATCACAATGCCTTCTATTTCTTTGGGGGGGCACAAAAAACTAACCCAAAGGGTGAAATGCAAGACCAACCTTGGGCAATGAAATGCCTGAAGCATCCACTTGCCCTCCACTATTATGTAACCATTAATGTCATCCGTTTCACTTTCTATCCAATTCATTTTCATTATCAAATTCCAATCACTTTTCTCATGAATTGTTCAAATCAAATGCATATTTCGTAAAAGTGGCATTTCATCAAACACTTAGTGTGTGAAGAGATTTTCCCTCATATATCTTATAATGAACGAGGATTCCACATAATACATTTTAAAATTATTTCAAAAGATAGACATGCTCTAAATCACAACCAAACGTATCAAATCCATTTCATTAAAATCACGTAGAGTGAAACTCAAGTCATATTATAGAAATCAATTGCAGAGAAAATGAACTGTTTATTTTGTAAGAAAGCATAGATTTGTAACTCATCATCATAGTTTATCATATGCTCAAGTGATAACTCAATTTAAAGGTGTAAAATACATATATCTTACTTCTAAATCCAAATGAGCAACATTAACATGAAGAAGAACACATTTCCTACCTTAGAATATCGAGTTGAACAAGTTCGTGAAGGATGTAAGTCCAAAAAATGCTTCCAACACCAAGATCAAGCTCTCTCTCTCTCTCTCTCTCTCTCGTTAGGTTTTGTTTATAGGATTTGGAATAGATAGATGAGAGAATTTAGAAAAATTCTGTTTTCCACTTCTATTTATAAATTTTCAACTTTTAAAAACTATTTAGTCCTTAAATTCCGTTAATTTATCTTTATACCCCAAGGTTTGTCATAATATTAAGTTTTTACCATTTTCACTTTTTACTATTTACCTTACAAAAAATATTTTATTTTATTTTTTTGAATTACATCCATGCTCCACCAGTGCATAGTTACCACCCTTTTCATCTCCCTCATCTTCAGCAGAAACCCCATCTTGAGTTTGGTGAAAACCTTCTGTTGTAACAATGATCTGTGTTCCTTGGCCACCAATTGTCCTATTTGACGGCCGTCATTGGAGCAAACTTGGCCCAAACAATGATCTCCACCCTCCATGACCCAATGCCGATCAAGATTGACTCAAGCATAGGCTACACTGACTTCTGCACCTTCAATCAAGCTCATCAAAAGTGGCGCCAATCAGAGGTAATCTAGCTCGATAAACACCCCCCCCCCCCCTCCAAAAAAAAAACACCTATCTTCAACAGCCTGGAATACTTCATCGTCCCAAAAATATACTCATATCCACACATGGCTTCTAGGAACCCCCACCCAAAAGCTCCTCGTTGACAGAGCCCACCAATGCCAAAACACCATCTACACCTTGAATTTCAACTTCCCTTGATTCAGGACTCTATTAGCTTTGTTTCTGCGAAGGAAATAGCAACAAAGCTAAAACCCCATTCATCTAAAAAACCTTCACCTTTGATGGCACCTTCTACTTGTCATTGGCCCATTCCTGCAGCTCTCTTCAAACTGGAATTTACGCTTGAAAGTCCCCCCCTCTGCGGCCAAGGGCTTTGGTTAAGAACTCCATTCTCCCTTCGCAAGATGCTTTGCCCATCATCAAAACACACCATGACTCCCTTTAATTTGTAACCATCCTCGTCTTCACTGTTGGCCACCCATTTATTTCTGCTACCTCCTTGTAGGAACGAGCCCCTGAAGGAGGAGCATGCATAGTGTCTGCATACCCATGCAACACATCTACCACCTCAGTTTATCCCCCTTTATGGTTTATCTATGGTATCTTCACAAGGTATACCTCCCTCGTGATCTTTTCTCCAATACGAAGGATCTTACTTCCTTTCCTCCTCCAATTGAACCACAGACATTCCTCCTGAAATTGACAAGCCTAAGTGAAGGGTTGTGAAATTTGATTCCTCGAAGCTTCCCCCATCACCTTGGCTACCCAACAGATAGCTTTGTTCCTCAACCAAACTGTGTAGATGAACCCCTTTCCCCACATTGTTGGATTAATATGCGTTGCTGTAGCCACCTCCAACTCCAAAGGTTTTCCACCCTATCTGGAATAGCATTCGTGTAGGTCACTTCAGCATCAGCATGAAAGGCAACGTCAAGAATTCTTTAAAACATACTTCTTCTCCGCAAGTTTACACCACATTTTTCTTTTTGCTTTTCTATCTTACTCCTTTCGAGATTAAAATTTCAAAAATCAAAGATCTTAAACTGTTTGAATGTGGGTTTATGTTATATGCTTACCTTCTCTTTTCTTTTTTTTCCCCACCCGGGTCATGGGGTCTGCACATGCATTCATATGTTTTGATTTTATATAAATCCATAAGAACATTCATAGATACATTTGTGCAAACAATTTACATGCAAAGTCACTTGACACTTGTACATTGTTTCATTAATTTCCCCCTTTTTCCTTTATAAATCTCCTTCTCTCCTTGTTATCACATATTCTCTTCTCTAATGAATTTCATTTCCTTTTCAAGACAAAGTTGGAGGTTTAGATTTGGATAAATGTATATTCAAAATGTTACCATGATATATAGAAGTCAAGAAAAATGCATAAGATTGTCGTTATTAGGCTTTCTAATTATATATGATTAGGGATCTTAAGTTCTACCCTAATTATTTCCAAATCTTGAGATTTGATTTGTTTTGTATGGCTTAAATTTTCCCAAGTCACGTTTAATCACCCTAGCATCACAAGCTCCTTAGAAAGCTTGCATGTTGACGTGGGGTTCAATTCTTTTGGCTGTCTTCTGCCTTAACTCTTGAGCATGACAAGTGAAAAGGAAAGACAAGCATCTTCTTTCTTGATGATGATGATGAGGAAGAAAGAGAGGACTTGTGCCACAGATTTTGAGCCCTTATACTGCTTTTAATCTAACTGTTCTTGCTTTGTCTGAATGTCTCTCTGAACTGTAATCCTAGATCTTGAGGTTTTGCCGATATGAGTGTGGCTCATCAACTAGGAGACTTGGAACCCTAATTTGCTATAGTTGAAAGCAAAGCAACTTTTAAAAGCTTAATCTTAATCTTTTTTGTATAAGCCTTGTGTTTTTTGCACACCTCTCTTTTTTTACTTTATATAACTCTTCATGTCACAACATAGCTTACAGGATTGCCTTTATTATAACACATGATATGTTTCTCCTTGCCCTATTAGCAACTTTAAGTGATGCAAGAAAACAAATAAAGAAAAGGTAAAACAATTATTTACAAGTATGACAAAGTTATCAAAAAAAAAGTAAGTATGACATATACACTAAGAAGCACGGATACAGACATAGATACGACACAACACGGAAACGCAAACACGTTATTTCTCAAAAAAGTAGAACACGGACACGTTGAATATATATAATTTTTCTATATTTTTTATATGACCATATAATAAAAACCTAATGTTATTTCAATTAAAATTAGCATAAAAACACACAAGTTTAAAATTTTATTAAGATATTAAAATAACAAAGTCATTAAATAAAAATTAAAGAATTTTTTCATTTAATCATCAACATCCATAATTTTAGTGTTCGGACACAGTGTCCGGAAAGTGTCTGAGAGTGTTGGTGTCCGACACGGACACATGAGTCAAAATAGAGTATCTGTGCTTTATAGCATATACACATATATGGCCATGTCGGTGTCTTAATTTGTGTTTGCCATGTTGGCTACCATATACCCTTGTCATATCCATGTTTGACACAAGACAACCATGTCCATTCCACTAGTCGAAGGGATTATGAGCTGATGTGTTCTTGGCTACCCAAAGTGGTTAAGATGGTGGGTTTTTAGCCCACCAATTTGATCATCAGGCCGGTAATACCGGTTTGGTTACATTGGTGGTGAATGTGGTATGATGGAAGATGAGGTTTGCTAGTATTGGCGATGTTATTTGGTGGACAAGCACTGTTTTGCTTTCAAAAATATCATTTTTTGGGTACTTTTGCCCCCCCTTTTTGTTTTCATGTATTTTTTTCTGTATATTTAAAAAACCAATTTAATTTTTGTATTCTTTTCTATTTTGAAAAGCAAGAGAAGCACTGTTATGATGCTATTCCAGTGCCTTGTGTCTTATTCAAAAGTATCATGGAGATCAACTTGTGTATCCTTAGCATTAAAAGGCATGCATCTGATCCTTTGGAGTGGAAGTAGAGGCATGACACGTGTTATGCATGTGTTGCTCATCTTACCTTCTTTTCTTTCATTTTGCATTTTATTACTTATTTCTATTAATGGGATCATTCATTTAGTCTTTTCAGAGTACGAATACATCGGGGATACACCGAAAACTATGTATATACAATCCTATTATCCAATTTTAACATTATTTCAATCAAATTAGGAGTAAAAAAAAATCCACAAATCATCAAGTGATAACAGAAGAATGTGGATAGGTGTCCGTGCTTCATTGGTGATAACAGAAGAATGTTGAGGACACCAAAACAGAGTTCTCATTATGAACATTTCACAAAATCCTAGGAATGCTTTCTAAACCATACATGCCTACATGCAGCAGAGAAGACTAATTCCAAATCCATGAACTGCTTAAAGCATAATGACCGTTTAGTTTACATGTGTTACAGTTAATGCCAGATTATGCTAGTAGATTAATTGCATACAATTTCAAATTGATAAATTAAATCAAAGCAAGAGAGGTGGACTTCTATGAGCAGATTGGAACATTTTGATTTTGATATATACATATATATATATATATATATATTTAATGCATATAACTCAACAAAGTTTTAACCCAATTTTTTGAGTCGGCTATATGAATCTTGTCTCGCCATTCTTATTTATTTAAGAGTATTCCCTCGGTTAGGCCACACATTATCTTTTCTTTTTTAACACTTCTACCAAAGTTAATTTTGGTCACCCTTGTCCCTTAGCATGACCCTCAATATGAACCATGTCACTCTTTCTTACCGGTGCATTTACTAGTCGTTGTTGTACATGGCCTTACCACCTTAAATCGGTTTTTTCTCATTTTATCTCATATCAGTGTTACTTTTGCCATCTCACAAATGTGTTCATTTTTAATTCTATCTTTTCTTGTTGTACCACAAATGCATCTCAACATCCTCATTTTTCGGCTACACTTGTATACTATATGCATAAATTGTTCAAAAAAAATTTTGTTGTTCAAAAAATTGATTTATTTGTTTCTGTTTTGCAGCATTTACAAAGTACATGATGAGGCAAAGGACAAGGCATTCGAATTGGAGATGAGCTGGGTCTGTGATGAATCAAAACGCCAACATGAGAAGGTAATCTCTCATCCCAACTTTTATTGGGTAGAGAAGCTCCATTTCATATATAATAAGGCTTTTGTCTTTAATGTATGCCCAAGTTCCTTGCTTGCTTCACCTCGTAAGAAGGAAAGCAAAAGCAAACATAGAAAGACTATGGGTTTACTCTTTATTGCTTCAAAGAGCAACTGATTCATGGGAGATTTCAAAGAATGAATGTTCAAGAAATTTGTAGTCAATTCAATAAAAGTAACAATTACAATTTCACGGTTGGTTAGAACTTTGATCACTATGGAGAATTTCTGCGTGATGCTCAAAGTATGTACTAAGGACATGAGTCTGAACCAATGAGAACACTGTGTCAGCCCCGTTCTCCCTGCAGGAGCACAGAGAGACCGAAAAATTACTCTACCTAATCAAAGGGCTATGTGAAGAGAATGAAAATGCAATTGTTATCTTCATGTTAGTCATCTTTAATTGCTGCAATTAGTCAGTTATTGTGTCCAAGCATTAAAAAAAAAAAAAAAAAAAAAAAAAAAAAACAAAGACACCCAAAACAAAAGGGGAGTGGTGCGTGCTTGGGTGGTTTGGGGTTCAGCTGCGTCTTGATTAGCAGGGTACCGCATTGGGTCTGGTATCTGTGGACAGGGAATCCCATCTGTGCATCGTCCTTTGTACTTGTATTATTTATCTACTTATATTTGTTTTTTTTTTTTTTTGATAAGTAAGAAATGTATGTATCATGGTGCCCAAGAAGGACAATAAGGGCAAAAACTCCAAAAAATTACATTTGATTTAGAGAATCCAAAAAATCTATAAAAGAATAAACATTTACAGGAAAAGCCTTCTTGGACCCAAAAAAATAACAAGTGTAAAAAAGCATCTTTAAAGAAGGATGTAGAGAGCTCCTGATCTTTAAAGACATGGTTGTTCCTTTTAATCTAAATACACCACAAGAGGCAAATAGGGGCCAGTTTCCAAACTCTCTTAATCTCATTTGAGAGATTGCAACCTTCCCAGTCTCCAAACTCTACTTATATTTGTTTTTATTAATCTGAATAGTTGTTTCACTGTTAAATCTCAGGTGCCAGAAGAGCTTTTCGAGGAAGCCAAAGCTGCAGCTATGGCTGCATTGGAAGAAATGGATGCTGATTGATGGACTGTTCTTTTTTGTGTTTTTAAGTGGCTTATCGTTGTCGTCTTTGCCCACACATTCTTCCAAACTTGCGCAAGATGGTGACTGGTTTGTGTACTCTCTCTCTCTCTGTCATCCCAAACAAAAGGAAGTTTTTTTTTTTTGGGCAACTTTTTCAAGAAACTTATAATCTTATTTCTTCCTGAAATTGTATCTTAAAGTAGAACCAGAATGTCAATGCAATTTCTAAATGGGTTTTTCGTGGAGAGAGGGAAAACAAGAGTATGGTCATTCTAAGCCAATGATATTTATTCAGTTGTCATTTGGTGAATTTTACTTGACACCAAGAGCTTGTTCCTATTTTAAACTACAATTCTTGTGTGAAGTGTATTTTGGCTAGGCACTGAACTCAGGTGGGTTTGGAGTTAAACATCAGGATGATGATCCAATCTTAAAGACTCATGTAAGGTTGCTGCTTGGTTGATTTTACCCATTGCAAATTCTCGGAAATTCAAGCACTTTTAACTCTGCATGATCCACACTCGCTTCTAATTAAAGCATCTGTATAGCACCTCCTCTCTGGGACAGGTTGTGATGATGAGCCTAATGCAACTCATCCCGAGCCTGATTTGGTACTTTCATATAATTCTATGATAATCATACGAGATTCAAATGTTTTGATAGAAATTCTGTTTTCTTAGTCCATAAAAAAGCAACTAATTTCATTTTTGTTTTGTTTGGGTATCATTGTCTTTATGCATACATCTACAAAAGAAGTAATCAGCGGAGGACCTAATTATGATTTCATTGGTTACTTATTTAATCAATTATAAAGTAATCATTTCATTCGGTTAAGCTAAATGGGAAATTTTAAACTGCACATTTATGGTAATCTTTTCAGTTTTCTATAAAAATTTCTGACTGATCAGAGGGATCGGGAGAGATATGGCCAGCTAAAATGGAGGAGAAAAGGAGTTGGGTGTCCTCTTTTGTTTAGAGCACATGTTACACATGTCATGGTACACAAACATACACCATGGTGCACCTCACACGGACCTTATCACAACTCTTATGACGTGTGGCTCACAGCGAGCCACATCACCCCCTCTATCCCTTTTAGGCATTTTAGCAAGCTTCCTTGAGAAGTTTTGCACTAATTATCGATGTGCCAACTGACTAGTCTGCCGGTCATGCACCCAAGTCAGGGTAGCTAATTTTTGTGCGTAAATTTACTATGAGCAAGGATAAAAATTTATGATAAAAAGTGAGCGTGTCGGGGAGTTAGGTGTACGGTTTTACATATCAAGTCTTATCCTACCTGAAAAATGTACGATAAAAAGTGAGTGTGCCGAGGAGTTATGTGTATGGTTTTACATTCCAAATCTTACCTTACCTGAAAAATGTTAGAAAAAAATCAGGGTGAGTTAAACTAAGCCCAATGAATAATTCTTATACCCTGTGTCACACACGGCACAGCGCCCATTCGCTTCGCGCGCGGGAAGGCAACGAAGTTCAGTTCATGAGACCGCAGCGGAGTGGAGCAGCCGCGACACGAAGTTCCTTACCTTAGCTGGATCTCGCTGGTGCCACCTAAACGGTAGGTAGGCGGCGGATGTGTGACGTTTGGAGTTGTCGTTCGTGCACCTGTCCCCAATGGAAGAATGAGTGATCCGTTCCCCTGCAGATCATGGCCTTACCACTCGGTCCCCGATGGCCAGCGGGGGATTCGGTATAGCAGCTCACGTTCGTTTGCATACCATGTATTCAAATATAACTTTCAGTTACAACAAATAACATATTTCCATAAGTTGATGTAAAACATTTATCTTTAAAGTAAAGCACTGAAGTTCAAAACATATATAAAATATCAATTTCACTAAACAGATCAAAGACTAATCCTATTGACAGATACATCACTAAGCAAGTTAGAGGGTCACATATAAAGTCAAAGCGCCACTTAGGGTCACATGTGAGTAAGTCTCTTATAGTGACAAAGAATAGATCACATAATTCACTTTTGAGTCACTCATACCCCTGTTTTGTTGGCATGTGACTTTGTGACTGTATGTATTCAAGAGGTCCTCTCCCATCATTCAAGAGGCAAGTGTCATTTAGTAAATTATTTCTGAATCAAAATATGTGTTCATGGGTTTTCATATGCAAGTAAAATGTGAGCCAATTAAACCAAGTTACATTTTAGTAGGACTTTTAAAGTTGAGTCCTGGTAGTGATAGGATTTGCTATGTTTTATCTTAATGAGACTAAGAGTCTTTAACCTACTGGGAGTGGTATTATTATATAAATAAGATTAGAAGTTCTAATTGTATTAGGGTTAGACTTTATATAATTTATAGATATATATATATATATATATATATATGGATGTAAGCACGTAAGGTGTTGTGAGCCACAAGCCAAAAAAAAGAAAAGAAACAAGTAGCGGTAGCCGTAGCTAGGCCAATGCATTGTTTGTGATTGCTGAAAGCCAAAAGAGTGGGTGATTTCTTGGTGAAGTCTTGCTTTAATAAAGTATGTGTGAATTCCTGGCAGAGACTTTGAAATGAATAAAATATAAGAAGTTGGTTTTGATTGCAGATTGTGCCCTTTTGCTTTTCGTCTTCAACGATTATTTTTGGGTCCAACAATTGGTATTAGAGCCTGATTTCTTTGTTCATGAAGATGACTTCACTTATTTGTACAGTTTACAAATTTGATGGAAAATCTCCTTTTCATATTTAGGAGCGTTCGATGATTAACTTTTTTAACTCAAGTGGTTTGACGACAAAATTTATTAAGGAAAAACTTGCAGCTGATGTAGATGAGTCAACAAGGCAAGTACATTTCAAAACTTTAAATTGTATTCATCAAGTTTTAGATATTTCTGTTCTTAGTAAAATTGCCCATGTTCAATTTGCGAAACAAGTTTGGGATATTCTTAAAAAAATATATGTTGGTGTTGATAAGGTGAAAAAGCCTATATTACAAAAACTGCATAGAGATTTTGAGTTGTTGCAAATGAAAAAATCAGAAACTATTTCTGATTATTTTTAACAGACCGCAACACTTGTTAATGAGATGATGACGAATGGTGAACAAATAACAGATTGTCAAATAGTTGAAAAAATTCTTCAACACTTGACATTGCGGTTTGAATATAAAGTGACTGCTATTAAAGAGTATGCTAACTTGGACTCCATGACAATGGATGAATTACAAGATTCGTTAACCGTTCATGAACAACGCTTGAATGAGAGATCAAAAAATTCAGTTGAGGAAGCTTTGTAAGCTCAATTAAATTTAAAGAATGAAAAAGGCGAGTCTCAAAATAATGCAGGATTTAATCAACGTTTTCAAGGCTTCCAGAATAGAGGGCAAAATCACAACAATAGAGGAGGCAAAGGCAATAATGGGCAAAACAGATCTGGCGAAGGAAGAGGCAAAGGCAACCAATGGCAGAACAACAATCAGTGGCAGAATAATAATTGACAGCACAGACCCGTCCAAGGAAGAAGGGATGATAACAATTCTAATCCACAATCTCATAAATCCAATATTCAATGTTTTAATTACGGCAAGTTTGGGCATAAAAAGTTTGATTGCAGAACTAGAAGGTCGAATAATAAAGATCATCAAGCTAATGTTACTGAAAATGATCCTGGTGGTAATAATGAAGTAGAGACCATGTTGCTGGCTTGTAATGTTGTGGATAATGATGATGATGTTAAGTGGTATTTAGATACTAGCTGTAGTAATCACATGTGTGGTAAGAAAGACATGTTTTCTGATTTGGATGAGTTCGTTAGATTAGAGGTAAAGTTTGGAAATAATTCAAAAATACCTGTGATGGGTAAAGGCAGAATAGCAATCAGATTGAAGAATGTGTCTCACAAGTATATTTCAGATGTGTTTTATGTACCAGGTTTGCAACAAAATTTGTTGAGTATGGGGCAACTTTCAGAAAGAGGTTTTGATATGCATATCCACCATGGAGTTTGCACAATCAATGATGATTGTATGTGGCTAATAGCAAAGGTAAACATGACTCCAAATCGTCTATTTCCATCGAGTATTAAATGTGAGAATTCACCTTACTTTAGTTCTCTGATTAGTGATGATATTTGGTTATGGCATATGCGCTTTGGGCATGTGAATTTTGGCAGTCTTAATTTTCTTACTAAAAAGCATTGGGTTTCTGGTTTGCCTACTATTGATATTTCAAATAGAGTTTGTGAAACTTGTGTTATGGGAAAGAAACATAGAGATGTTTTTTCCACAGGAAATTCATGAAAAGCCAAGAGGCCTTTGGAATTGATTCACTCAGATTTGTGCTCAGTGGAGGTACCTTCTAATGATGGCAATAGGTACTTTATTACTTTCATTGATGATTTTAGCAGAAAAACATGAGTTTATTTTTTACAACATAAATCTGATGATAAATCTGATGCTTGTGATACTTTTAAAAAATTCAAGGCCTATGTTGAAAAACGAAGTGGATTTCAAATTAAAAATTTGAGAACTGATAGGGGTACAGAGTTTCTTGTTTGTGATGATTTTTTGGAGAAACATGGTATTAAGCATCAGTTGACTGCTAGATATACTCCACAGCAAAACGGAGTGGCAGAAAGAAAGCATAGAACTGTTATGGATATGGTTAGATGCATGTTGAAATTTAAAAATTTGCCTAAAGGATTTTGGGCTGAAGCAGTTGCTTGTGCTATTTATGTTTTGAATATGTGCCCTACTAGAAGTGTTTCTAACAAAACCCCGCAAGAAGCTTGGAGTGGACAAAAATCTGTCATTAAACACCTAAGGGTGTTTGGATGCATTGCATATGCTCATGTGCCAGATCATCTCAGAAAGAAACTTGATTATAGAGGTGAAAAATGTATTTTTATTGGCTATAGTCAATTGTCAAAGGCTTATAAGTTATATAATTCAATAACAGAGAATGTGATTATCAGTCGTGATGTGACTTTTGATAAGCAAGGAGTTTGGGATTGGTCTCAGAATGATCAAATCCAGCCAGCTTTAACTTTTAATAATGCAGATTCGCAGATTGAAATACAGAGTAAGCCTCAAATTAGTGATCCGCCATCTTTAAATGTGTCATCACCTCATGCAGAGTCCTCTAGGTATCCTTAACGCCAGCGCCACTTGCCTGCTCGCTTACAGGATTATGTTGTTGGTAGTGATAATGAGCCAACTAATGAAGATTTGGTAAATTTTGTTTTATTTACAGATTGTGATCCAATGACTTTTGAAAAAGCCTATGGTGATGATCATTGGATTAAAGCCATGGATGATGAGATTCATGCAATCGAGAAGAACAACACATAGCAACTTACTACTCTTCCTAATGGTAAAAACCAATTGGTGTGAAGTGAGTGCACAAGACAAAATATAGACCCAATGGTGAGGTAGATCGCTTTAAAGCAAGATTGGTGGCTAAGGATTACAAACAAAAGCCAAGTATTGATTATTTTGAGGTGTTTGCTCCTGTTGCTAGACTTGATATAGTTCATATGTTTGTTTTTCTTACCGCTCAAAATAATTGGAGAATTTTTCAAATGGATGTTAAATCTGCATTCTTGAATGGTGTACTTAAAGAAGAAGTTTATGTTGAGCAACCAGCAAGCTATGTGATAAAAGGGCAAGAAAACAAAGTCCTTAGATTGAATAAGGCATTGTATTGATTGAAGCAAACGCCTAGAGCGTGGTATACACGTATTGACTCTTATTTTGTTAAGCATGGTTTTGAGAGATGTCCTTATGAGCATACTTTATATGTCAAGTCTAATTCACATAGTGATATTCTTATTGTGTGCTTATATGTTGACGATTTGATATTTACTAGTAATAATCCAAAGTTGATTTCAGAATTCAGGGAGGCTATGATAGCTCACTTTGAGATAACAGATATGGGACTAATGTCTTATTTTCTTGGCATTGAGGTTGTTTAAACAGATGGTGAAATTTTTATTTCACAGAAAAACTATGCTAGTGATATTTTGAAAAGGTTCAGGATAGAGAAGTTCAATCCAATTTTGACTCCAGTTGAGGAGTGGTTGAAGTTAGTAAGAGATGGAACAAGTGATCTTGTGAATCTAACCTACTTTAAAAGGTTAGTAGGAAGCTTAAGATATTTGGCTTCTACTAGGCCAAACATTGTGTTTGGTGTTGGGTTGATTAACAGATTTATGGAGACTCTACATCAATCTCATTTGCAAGCTGCTAAACGAATTTTGCGATACATTCGAGGTACGCAAAGTGATGGTATTTTTTACTCATCTTCTAATAGTTTAGAACTTGTTGGATCTACAAATAGTAATTGGGTAGGTGATACTGAGATGCGAAAGAGTATTTCAGGATATGTCTTTCATCTTGGTTCTAGTGTGTTTTCTTGGTCTTCTAAAAAGCAACAAGTTGTTACTCTTTCAATAGCAGAGGCATAGTACATTGCAGCAGGGAATACTGCTACTCAAGCAATTTGGTTACGGTGGATGCTTGGTGTTCTATAACACAAGCAGGATGATCATACAACAATATTTCGTGATAGCAAGTCGGCCATTGCATTGACGAAGAATCCAATGTTTCATGGGAGAAGCAAGCACATTGATATCAAGTTTCACTTCATTCGTGACTTGGTGAATGACAAGGAGATTCAACTTGAGTTTTGTCCTTTTGAAGAACAAGTTGCAAATATTTTTACAAAGCCGCTTAAAACAAATTCTTTTTGGAAGTTGAAGAGGTTACTTGGCATGGTGAAGCTTGAAGATCTTGGTTTAAGGGAGGCAATGTGAGCCAATTAAACCAAGTTACATTTTAGTAGGACTTTTAAAGTTGAGTCCTGGTAGTGGTAGGATTTGCTATGTTTTATCCCAATGAGACTAAGAGTCCTTATCCTGGTGGGAATGGTATTATTATTTAAATAGGATTAAAACTTCTAATTGTATTAGTGTTAGACTTTATATAATTTATATATATATATATATATATATATGGATGTAAGCACGTAAGGTGCTCTGAGCCGCAAGCCAAAAAAAAAAAGGAAGAAACAAGTAGCGGTAGCCGTAGTAGGGCCAGTGCATAGTCTATGATTGCTGAAAGCCAAAAGAGTGGGTGATTTCTTGGTGAAGTCTTTCTTTAATAAAGTACGTGTGAATTCCTGGCAGAGACTTTGAGATGAATAAAATATAAGAAGTTGGTTTTGATTGCAGATTGCGCCCTTTTACTTTTCGTCTTCCAAGATTATTTTTGGGTCTAACATAAAACATCAAGCAAATTCATTTCTAATTTTAGCAAAAAGTTCACTGAAGTTAGTTTAAATAGGACTTGAAAGCACTGGATTACTTGTAAAATAATATACATGGATTGTAAGGAAGTTTACAAATAGCACTGTTTAAGGAGCGATATTATTCACAAGTAAATATAGAGTTGGTACTAGTAAAACAAAAATATCTCTGTTTCAAGGTGTAAGATTACTCACTTCGTGTCCTTAACTTGATTCTTTAATCTCTTTCCCTTTAGAAGACCCTATAACATACATATAAGTTAGCATTTAATACTTTAATTATAAAGATATACTATCTAAACAACATTAGCTATTATTTTTAGCTTACTTAAACCCTACTTTTGAGTTCAAGGGATTTAATAATCTTGAGTTGGGTTCTTTCTACGTTTCTAAGATTGTACTGTAACTTAATTTGTTAAAAAGGTTTTAATTATAATTATTACAATTCGCTTATTTTATTTTTTAGCATCTTCTTTCCTAAAATGAACTCAACTATTGGGTCTGGAATATTGAAAATTTTTATAATGATTAATAATTAATAATTAATTCATTATGATATATATATATATATATGTGTGTGTGTGTGTGTGTGTGTGTGTGTATTTGGTGGCAAAATGTGTACATCCACGACATGTGACGTGTTGGCTTGGTACTTTCATTCGCATATATTTGATTCAATTTCGAACTTCCCAACAGTAACTTTTGTTTAATTTCTGCATTGAGTTCCATAATTATGATATATATATACACACACACACACATACACACTCATGCATAGTTTGTAATAGCCACATGGAGTGGCTAAGTGGCAAAAGATTTGAAGAAACCCACTTGGCAACAAAAATTTTTATTTCTTTTATTCTCCTGGCCCTAAAATGATGTAACATCGTTTAACCTTTATTGCGCTTGAGATAGCATCGTTGTGTGTCCAAGGTTACAGGACAGCCCAAGTCACGTTGTGACAACTCAAGTCTCGTACAACTAGTTATTTAGCATTAAATCATTTTATATATGATTTATTAGTAACAAGTTTAAAGTTATTAAGCACGATTTTATGCCGTAGATTTACTAACATAACATTGCATGAATATTTATATTTTTGCAATTACCCAACTTACAAGTATGCTTTAAAGAATGATAGTAACTTTATGAAATGTTTTCTATATTATCCATGTAAAGATATTTCGGGTTTCTCTTAAACCCACGACAGGGCACTAGTGTAACTCACAAGTTTTTCACAAAGCTCACACGAATTTATCCATGGACATTTCAGGTATTCCATAAATAAAGGAGACAATAAGCTATGATAGGAAAAAATGCTAATCCTAGAAGGAACGTGCCAAAGTACAACAAAAAATGTTCTAATTATCACGAGAATGACTTAACAAGAGTAGACTACAACTTAGAGCAAAAAGAAAGATAAACTAGTGGACTCATAATAGTATTGTTAGTCATGAGATGTAATGTATTGGGCATGTGATGTTGTAAATTTGTACCGTGTATAAGTAAGAAATTAGTAAAGCTCTTCCAAGTTTGTATTGCATTCACGAAAAAAATAACTTATGTATTTTCACTACCAAAGAAAGGTTAAAGAAATACAATCGACTTGAAACAAGTTAGAAATGGCCTTTGGTTGGTTGCACTATTCGCATCTGCACAAGACGAATGCGAGCGATGTAATTAACTAGCTGATCACAATCCC
The DNA here is from genome assembly GCA_008638375.1 of Nyssa sinensis. Lineage (NCBI taxonomy): Eukaryota > Viridiplantae > Streptophyta > Magnoliopsida > Cornales > Nyssaceae > Nyssa > Nyssa sinensis. The sequence continues at coordinate 43,613,245 of CM018031.1, forward strand.
TAATCCACATAGGGTGGATTTTGGGATGTGATCTTCGAACCCTTATTCTCCTTTAAAGGATTTTATCCTTGAGTTTTATAATTAAGGGTTTCACCTTCCTGATTACATTAAAAAAGGATTTTAAATCCTCGTGCTTAAATAAAATAAAGTGTTTTACACTCCAGATCACACGAAAAATGATTTATTCCTCTTGATTTGAATAAGGTACAAAAATGTCTACACTCTATATTGCTAAAGGCAATCCTATTATGTGTTTGTGGAATGAAGTGTTTTATTTGAATCATACTAAGATACTTTTTGTTTCAAGTTCATGGGTTAAAATACTTCATGTTTAAATGTTATGACTCAATTAGCCTGTATTCGTGTTTGAAAACGTGAACAATCAATCGTAGTCATTAATCATGAATTATCTTATGCTTGAAAATGCTATCGGTTAAAACCCATAACAAAGTACTGAAATTACTCATGAGCTTAGTAAAACTTACATGAAACTATCCAAAATTTACAAGTGTACAGTTGATGAAAGGTGAGACGAATCATTTCTAAGTTTTTACTGGTGTATTATAAAAGGATTAAAAAGACTTTATAAATCTAGGTAAAGGATCCAAATGACATTAGAAACGGCATAGTCATGTATGGACCTTGACAAGTAATAGTTTTGTGAATTTTGTGGTACTTGACGTAATGTGAAGTGTGATGAATAGATGTGATTGTGGGATATCGAACTAGAGTTGATGTGTTAGTGATATGTAAGAATTAATAACGTAACAAGTCTTTGAACTTAGTGGTGAGTCATGTAATCCATGTGTATGTATAAAAAAAAAAATGGTATGTCTAAAATCTCTTGTTGGATGATTATGCACTTGTATGTTTGCTTCTACTGCATATTTAATCTTGTTGTGAAGTCAAGTTCGTTCAAATAGGTATAAAATTAAGCTCGATTTCTGTTAAGTGTGCTCACATTCTCTAATCGGTAGAGGGTTGGGTTTGGAGTGTGACATAGAGTTCTTTTTCCTGTTCTTTTGATACTCAATGGAAAGATATCAAGAGAATTTTATATAATGCTTAATCAAAAGAACTAGAAAGAAGGAGAAAATGAGAAGAATAGCCAAAGAACTTAGAGAAAAAGAGATAATGCATAAGTTATTGTCTTAATAGGGGAAAAATCACTAAATTTTTTCTATACAACGATTCAATTTCCACGTTGGTTCAACTTGTTTATTTTATTTTGTTTTATTTTTTTATTAGATATAATTGGTCAGAGTTATAATATTTTTTTATTGAACTTAGACATTTATAAGACTCTTTAAAAAACTTATTAGACTTTTATAGCTTTAGACTTCTAGTTAAATTAGACAAGAGAAATGTATAAAATTTGAAACTTTTTTTTTTATAATTGAGGCCTAAAATGATTAATTTTCTTGTTTAATGGTAGAGTCGACTTGATTACGATCATTATTTTAATAAAAATTATGTTATTATAAACTTGAGTTTATATGAGAAAATGTCTTTTAATTAAAGAATTGAGTTTTTAATTTATTTTAATAAAAAATTTAAATTTTAAACTATTTAATAGTTAAAAAACCAATCTCATATAAGATTGAGCTTATAGGAATATCCCACGTTAGAAATTTGATTGTTATATGTATCGTACATCCAAAACCAATTTGTGTAGTTGGATTCGCTCAAGCGAGTCTTTGAATTTGCTAGTTCGATTTTATTCTTAAGGTCAATCATAAGCGAAGACTAATAATTCGGGCGTTTAACGACCATACGAGGTGGTAGTCTTTTGTAGAAAAAAATGGGATTAGTTAGACTCTAACTGTTTAAATATCTCATTTACTTTGACGAAAAAAATAGTTAATTATATTTCAGTACTCTAAAATTTTGTCTTTATTAAAAATTGGAGGTCTAGCCTATTCCGCTCCTTAAAACTCAAATGTTAAGGAGAGGGGCAGCCAGCCATATAGATAGACCAGAGGAGTTAGAGATGGGCGATGTGGGACAATTCAACACGCCCCTGGATTACATTGCCCGTGGAGGGAGGCCAGGCGATCTCTGATCTGACTTTGATACTATATTGAAAATTGGAGGTTCAGCCCATACAGTTCCTTAAAACCCAGGTGTTAAGGAGAGAGGCAACCAACTATATAGATACACCAAACGAGCTAGATACGGGTGATATGAGACAATCCAACAATCTCAATTTCAAATAAAGTCTTTAATTATCAATTATAACAGTTCAGTTTCTCAATTTATAATTTTATTTCAATTATTTCAAATTGATTATATTTTAATACCCTGTAATTTCATATGAGTTTTAAAATAATATTCTGTGATTGTATATGAGTTTTAAATAAGACTTTATAATTTTATATGAATTTCAAATAAGATCTTATAATTTTAATAATAAGTAACTGTCGTTAATAATTTAAAATTATTTTAATATATAAGCGAGTGTCGTTCATAATATAAGATGACCGGTCATTTGCTCTTACAGTTCGTTTGGATAACTGGGAAGGAAAGGAAAGAAAATGATAGTATTAGTTATGAGGAAAAAGAAAAGAGAGGAGAGAAGAGAGTAATCCCTCATTTATGTTTGGATAACTAATGAAAGGAAAGGAAAGAAAAGACTATTATCTTGTTTGGGAATGATAATGGAGAGAAAGGAAAGGAAATGATTTTATATTATTTTACTATTATGTCCTAGGACAGAGATGTCATTTTTATTTTGGCTTTTATAATTATAAGGGTACTATTGGTATTATTAAAAATTCATTAAATCTTTATTTCTTTTCCCTCCGTTTCCGCCCACTTTTGAAGGAATAACAAAATTACTAAAATGAGGGTTAAGCTCTCCCTCCCTTTCCCTTCCTAATTTTTAAAACAAACATAATATAAGCTGTCCTTTCTTATCCTTCCCTTCTCTTTTTTTCTAATTCCTTCTATCCAAACATAGTGTTAATTTAAATTAAAATTTAAAAAATTAAATTATTATAATTAATAATGGAGAATGACTTTATTTGAAATACGAGACAAAACTTCACGATGCTATAAACTATAATTAACCAAAAAAAAATATCGTTCCAGCCTTTTTGCCCTTTATTTATTTTCTGAAGTTGCCAACTGAGCAGTAACGTTCTGCCTATTCCGGGTCCAAGCTTCCTTTGATTCAAACCGATCATTTCTTTCCCCCACACAAAACAAGCCGAAGCCAACCCCATTACCGAAGGAGAAACAGAAAAACAGGAAGATGATGGTTAAGAAGAACAAGACGACAACGATGAGATGACGACAATGGCGACGGCGAGGCCGCTCTTCCTACCTCGGTAAGTCTTTTACACACCTCTCATTTTCTCTTTCCTCTTTCTCTTCAGTTTCTCTGAGAATTTGGGATTCGCCTTCAATTTTTCAATTTCCTTCATTTTATTTTGAGAAAAAATTGAACCAGCTATTAGGAAAAATTTCTGTCAGCACGTTTCAGGACTCTTTCGGAAGAATCATACCCAACCGAAGTCTTGGTTCGGTTCAAAACCCTAGATTTTTGAATTCACATTCGGGTTTCGAAATGTTTTGGTGGTTCGATCAAAGAGAAAATGAAATTTCGATTTTAGGTTATGTTGCAAGTAAGAACAATTAAAACTGTACATATAAAGTTTCTCTTATGACAAATCTTTTATTTTTTATTTTTTCAATTGGTGTTTAAATCCCAGGGAGTCCTTTCCTGTTTCATACTGTAGACGGAAAGCTCTTGAAGTCCATTGCGATAATAGCCAGACTAACCGGAACCTAGCTGTTCCGGGGAGTGATAGCTCAAAGCTGCCTGAACTGTCTTTCAACCGGCTACAACTCAGCGAGCAGGAATGTTGCGGATTGCAGAGGAGAAATTTTGGTGGGTTTGTTGCCCGTGAAGCAGTGCTAGATGAAGAATACTGGGTTGGTTTTACTCTTTCTTGTCTACTTTCTTTGTGCAATGTAGATATAGTCTTCCACTTATTTTCTAAAAGTACTTAAGTGCATTTCCTGTTTCCATGTCTCATCACTTGGCAGACGGCAGCATGGCTGCGGGCAGAAGCTCACTGGGAATCAGTATCATATATGCGGTTAGTTCCCTGTTTCCAATTTGAATTATTGATACTCCTGTCGTTTATTGGAAGGTTTACTAATCGCGTTTAAACACACACATCTCATACAAGTCCCAGCTATGTTATGTGTAAATTTTGAATTTATTTTAGTAATTGTGATAATTTTATGATCTACAGGCACATTGAGAGTTATAAAAGGAAGCATGCTGAACAGGTGAGTTGTGATAGGATGCATTATTTATCTTTGACTGACGACGATTTCATAATAATTAAATTGTAAGTATGACTACCAGTAACTACTAGGGGTGGATTAAATAAGTGTGACTCGAATGCCTTAATATTTAGTTGATTTCAGGAAACCTATGTTTTCCTATTTTGCCTTTCTATATTTCTAGGATCCTAGTTGGTTGAGTAGCACCTATAAGGAAGCTCTGTTTTAGCTATTCTTGTGCACTATCAAAGCTAATCTTCCTCTAGACCTTCTGCATTTTGCTCGGCGTGACAGTTGGTCAGCTAGCTTAATTTTAAACTCAGTGCACTCATATCCTTAAGTTTGCCAGGTACTTCGTAGTTCCATCAAAACTTATATTCTAAAGGGTTTTTATTTTACTTTTAGTTAGGTGCTTGTTAGCATCCTAACTTTAATTTGGACTTACGTTAAAACACTGAAAATTATGTTAATTCATTTTATAATTTCTTTTCCCAAAGAATTGCAGGAAACTTTATGGTCATTATACCAAAGTCATATTTTTTTCTCAGTAAGGATAATACTGCTCGCAGAATCTGACATGAACCACAAACCAGCCTGGTACAATAGGGTCCGGTTAGGCAATTTGATCATTGTGTTGACTTTGGATAACACAGCACTAAAATAAATTTTTTATATATATGTTTTTTGTTTTTCTAAGCATCATAATATGTTGATAAATCCTTTTTATTTAATTAAGTTGGCAGTTTACAGATTGGTTTGATTTGGTTTTCGCTTGCCTCATCAATAAGTAGGTTGGGCTTGGGTTTTAATGTTACTAAGGCAACCAAAATTTACTCGACAGGGATCCACCTAAACTGAACTCATTGTCATTGGTCAACAAATATTTGCTTTGGCTTGTGTACCTCGATGCATTTGGAGGGGCATCAGAGAAGATTTTTTATGCTCCCCTTGTAGACAAGGCTTGTAGTTTGTAGGGTAATATTGTTGTCAGTTTACATGTTTCTTCCAATTTTACATAATGTAGAACTCTTTTACCACGTTTCTTGGAAACAGATGTTCTCTATGTGTGTGTGTTTTACATGTGTGCTTGTATTACCTCGCTGTCTGTCTGATAAGAAAGGTGTTCTTTTTTCTTCTCTGCCTGCTGTTGCATGTTATGGTTTTAGCCTTTTGGGTCATTTTAGTTGCATAATTAAGCACAATATTGGATGAAGATGATTTACTCTTGTGAAGGTCTAGGGGTTTCACAAATCAGAATCTCAGATATAAGTTCTTTGGTGTGGTGAACTTGATTGGAATTCAGATTTCAAAACAAAACCTCTGTCTTGATGTGCCTATGAAGGCATTTTCCTTTACATGTAACTAGGATGCATTTACTTATCCAGTTTGGCTATGTAGCTGTATCTTAATATTTTCTTTCATTATAATTTACTGAAAAGGAAGAAATATTTTCTTGTGTATGTATAACCACTTAACCATAAGGGTCTCACTGTTTGTGTGCACATGGGCACTCGCGTGGTGCATATGGCAGGAGTTCTATGCTTTGAAGCGACGATGTACTGGTCAGGAGGGAAATTCATTGAAGTGCTTCTGTTTTGTTGCAGTATGTCTAGAACTCTTAAATAAGCCATCTTCTCTCTCTCTCTCTCTCTCTCTCTCTTCCCCCGTCTCTGTGTGTCTCTCTGTGTGTGTCAACTCATGCTTTCAAATTGCTATTAGTTGCAAAGTAATTTTAATTTGTTGTGCTGTGGTGGATTGGATGCCAGTTGCAGTGTTGAAATTCATACTATTCAACTATTGTGGTCTCCATTTCTGAAGTCCTGCTTTGTTTTGAACAACCGAGATCTCTATTGTTGTGTATGCTGCAAAATTTAGAATAAATGACAAGTTGGAGCTATTTTTATGTTTCTCAAATTTAGACAATTGCTTTTACAATGACATTTGACATTGGATAGCCTAGGTTTCTTAAGTTCTAGGACTGTAAAGGTCAAGCACTGGCTTAAGCTGTTGAACAAGGGGTTAGAGCATAGAGCTTGTAAAAAATGATTTTGAGGCCTTTGAGTTTGAAGTTTATCTTTTTCAATAATATCCTTATACCATATTTTCTTTCTTACTTTATTTATTTATTTTTTATTTTATTTGTTTGTGCCTTTGTGGGGGAGGGGGGAAGTTAAGTTGTAGTATCCATGCTGTCGTTCTTACCATTGTCTATTAGCTTAAGTCGTAATTTGTGTCACCTCATGAGGGGGAGGTAGTTGGGGCTTGGGTGCTTATATATTACTTAAAAAAACCTAGAATACTGATTTTATTAATTCTTACTGGAACCACTTAGAATGCTCTGTTCCATGAGTTTTAGCTATTTCAATGTTTTTAAAATTGCACCATTGAGTGAACTGAAAGGGAGACTAGGTTAAGGGCCAATGGTTATACCATTGGGTTGATTGGAATCAAACCTTGATGTTATGTTGTAAATATATTAAAATTTATTAAGATTTTCTTCTACTTTCTCAGAAACTTTGAACAATTTATGAAGGAATCCTGATGCAGCTTGTTGTGAGGAGGCTGGAGTTAACAATTTCTTATGGCTAACTTAACAACCGGTCAATAAAATAGCTCCACAACCAAGCTAGAGAATGAAAAAGAAAGTAAAATTTAAAGGAGAACTAAGTATGAGAAAACATCCAGGAAGTGGCCGGTAAAAATACTGCAGCAACAAAATTCTTCTTTTATTAATAAGATTGATCCCCAAAAAAGTGCCTACCCTAATAACCTTAAGTAGCTTTTTTAGGTTGCAGGAAAAGCACAATATATGGCCCTTGGATCTTTTAAATCTCAGCCTTACAAGTGTCAAAACAAGCTAATCACATACTTAACTAGATCATAGCAACTAGTTATGTCAGGCTCAGTAAAAGATCTTTTGTTGGCTTGTGAAGGATGCAATCTCCCAAATGAAATTAAGAGAATTTGGAGACTGGCCCCATTTTGCCTCTTGTGGTGTATTTGGATTGAAAGGAACAAACGTGTCTTTGAAGATTTGGAGCTCTCTACTCCTTTCTTTAAAGATGCTTTTATGCGTTTATTATTTTTTTGGGCCAAAGAAGCTTTCTCTGTAAATGTCTTTTCTTTTGTAAATTTTTTGGGTTCTCTAAAACAGATGTAAGCTTTTGAGGTTTTTACCCTTTGATGCCCTTCGTGGGCACCATTATATATACAACTCTTACTTATAAAAAAAAAAAAAAACTAGACCATAGCAACTATCTATAAAACAACTTAAAACAAGAAAAGTTAACATAGAGCATCACTGCATGAAGCTCCATGGACATGCAACAACCAACAATTAATAAACTGGTTACTCCTGCGCTGTGTTAGTATCCCTAGGTTGAGAAAAACTCGATATCGAGTTGTCTGCTTCCTCTATCATGTTTCCCATATATGGCACCAAGTGTTTGATATTGAAGACATCCGAGATGTTGATATGGCTCGGCAATTTCAGCTTGTATGCATTGTCATTGATTTTCTTCAATATCTTGCATGGACCAATTTTCTGATCTCTCATCTTGTAATTCACTCCAGATGGAACTCTATTTTTGGTCAAAACAGCCTAAACATAGTCACCAACATCAAATACAACTCTCCGACGATGCACATCCGTTGCGGCTTTATACTTGGCGTTGTTGGCTTCAAGATGTTTGCGCACAAGCTCATGGACATGCTTCATGTGCTCCGCAATTTCTTCAGCCTTCACATTAACTTTCTTCAAGTTTGGGATGGGAACTAAGTCAATTATGCTGTTAGGATTGCATTCATACAAAACTTCAAAAGGACTCTGTTGTGTTGTGCGATTCTTTGAGTTGTTATAAGCAAATTCGGCAAGTGGCAGTACTGTATACCATTGTTTAGGCTTATCCCCCATCAGGCATCTTAGAAAATTGCCCAAACTTCAATTAACAACTTCGTCGGTTTGAGGATGAAATGAAGTGCTGAAATCTAAAGTTGTTCCAATCTTCTTTCATAAAGTCATCCAAAATGTCTAAGAAAGTTAGTATCACGATCCGAAACAATAGAGCGAGGAATATCATGCAATCTGTAGATCTCTTTAAAGAAAAGATTAGCAATATTAGAGGTATCCATTGTCTTCTTACAGGCAACAAAGTGAACCATCTTTGAGAACCTATCCACGACAACCATGGTAGAATCCATTCTTCTTTGAGTAGGAGGAAGACCAAGCACAAAATCCATGCTCATTGCTGTCCATGGAGAATTAGGAATTGGAAGTGGTGTGTATAATCCGACATTAGTAGATCCACCCTTTATCGATCAAACAAAAAAAAATAGTAGATCCACCCTTTGCTCTTTGACAAACATTGCACCTTTCTACATATCTTGTGACGTCTCATTTCATTCTAGGCCAAAAGAAGCGCTCGGCCACTAATGCTAAGCTCTTATCGCGTCCAAAATGCCCCAAGCCATGTTGCTCCATGGTGATCTTTTCTCGTAGAGAGCAATCTAGGATGCAAAGTTGATGGCCCTTGAAGAGGTATCCGTCATGGCAATGGAAATCACTCTGCTGTTCATATATGATATTTATGTAATATAGGCTCAAAATACTGATCTGCAACATATAAATCTCTAAAAGAATCAAATCCCAACACATCAACTTGCATAGTAGTGAGTAGGGAAACTCGACGACTCAAAGCATCGACCACCTTGTTGTGTACTCCAACCTTATGCTTTAAAGAAAAGGTGAACAACTGTAAGAAGCTCACCTATTTTGCATGTATTTGGTACCGTTGATGTGTTTAAGTGCCTCGTGGTCAGAATAGAGAATGAATTCTCTATGCAACAAATAATGGGACCAGTGCCTTAATGCTCGCGCAATGGCATAGAACTCAACATCATAAGTTGAATACCGTAGCCGAGAGCTACATAATTTCTCGCTGTAAAATGCTACAAGTTGATTATCTTGACTAAGGACAGCCCCCATGCCAACTTTGGAAGCATCGTAGTCCACTTCAAAGACCTTTTCAAAATCAGGTAGTACAAGGATAGGAGCCTCGGTAATCGTTTTCATTAAAAGCTCAAAGCTGTCCTCTGCATTTTTGTCCATAGAAATTTGCCTTTCTTCATTCAATGTGTTATCGGGCCAACAATTGTACTGAAATTTCGAATGAATCTGCGATAAAATGTTGCCAACCCATGGGAACTTCGTACCTCGTGGATTGTGGAGGGAGTTGGCCATTTGTGTATTGCCTTTACCTTTTCCATATCCATCAAAATCCCATCTGCAGAAACCACAAACCCTACGAATACCAATATGTTCGTAGCAAAGCTGCACTTCTTACAGTTTGCATATAACTTCTTTTTGTGTAAAACACTGAGGACCTTAGACAAATGTTGCAAATGTTCATCCATAGACTTGCTGTACACAAGGATATCATCAAAATATACCACCACATAACGTCCACGAATGGTTTAAGCACTTTGTTCATAACTCGCATAAATGTGCTAGGTGCGTTGGACAACCCGAATGGCATGACCAACCATTCATAAAAGCCCTCTCGCGTCTTAAAAGCTGTGTTCCACTCATCTCTTGGATGGATACGGATTTGATGATAGCCACTCTTCAAATCAATCTTTGAAAAAATCCTTTGATCTAACAACCATATCTAACATGTCATCTAGGTGAGGTATTGGAAAACGGTACTTCACAGTGATTTCGTTTATGGCCCTACTATTAACACACATATGCCATGAACCATCCTTCTTAGGTGTAAGTAATGTGGGTATAACACATGGACTCTTGCTCTCCCTCGCATGCCCCTTCTCTAACAACTCCTTGGTTTGCCGGTTTAACTCTTTATCCTCCCTGGGACACATCCTATAAGCTGCCTTATTTGGTAAACTAAAGCCTAGAATCAGGTCAATATAATGTTGAATGTCCCTTAATGGTGGCAATCCCAGTGGAAGCTCATCTGGAAACACATCTATAAATTTTCTCATCAAAGGTTCTACAACTTGTGGTTCCAAACTACTAGGAATTACTTCATTCTCCACCAAAGCATAAATTAACCCACACTATTGAGACTCTTGCACAAACATTGCCATTGAAAGAAAGTTGGCATCCCCTCCAGACTTAAGGTTTGTCTCATGTTTCTCTTTCATCGGACCCAGATTTATCCTCACCTTATCCTTCCAAAATGAATAAACATTCGTTTTCTCATGGTGAATGGTAGCTCTATAATTTTTCCATGGCCTTCCTAATAAAATATGGCATAAATCCATCTCAACAACATCACACTTAATACTATCATGATATTTGTTCCCAATGGAGAAAGAAATAAGGCATCGTTGAGAAACGGTTACCTCGTGGCTCTTTTTAAACCAAGTAAGTTTGTATGGCTTTGGATGTGCTTCGGTAGGTAACTTGTGTTTGTCCACGGCTTCTTGAGTAACAACGTTTTCACAATATCAATTATCAACTGGCACACTTTTCCTTTAATGGTATAGGTTTTATGGAAAATATTAGTTCACCGCCAATCTTGCTCCCCTTGCTCCTTTGGCAGCAACAAGCTCTTACGAAGAACAAGTGCTTCACCATTATCGCCATATAAAATAACTTATTCTTCTATTTCATCAATCCCTTTATCATATACTGGTTGTATTTCAAACTCAGCTCCAGATTCTGGTTCTTCTTCAACTAGCAACTGCCTTCCTGAGTCAAAGCGACCAGCTGAAGCCTTGCGACAATCAGCTGAAATATGTCCAGGCTTTCCACACTTGTAACACCTGAACCAACAACATTCCTGCTGTGTTTTTCTAGCTCCAGTAAATCTATTTGCAGGTGGAGCATTTTGTGCGTGGGAGGTTCTAAAGGTCGTGTTGTGTTGGTCATTCCTTTAGACATTTTTTCGAACACCTTGTGTCCCTTGATCAAACCTTTGATTTGCATGCTGCTTGCTGTAATGAGCATTTCCAGCATGAAAACTACTTCATTTTTGCAACTTTTCAGCAGCCAGTGCTAGCTGGTGTGCCTCAGAAACTGTCCAGATGGCATGGAGACTCAAGGCATCTTGTATAATGGGTTGTAAGCCACTAATAAAGCATGCAACCAGCTGCTCATTACTCTCAGAGATGTCATTTCTAGCCAAAAGCTGATAGAATTCCTCAGTATATTCCTCAACGTACTTGTTCCCTTATCGCAAAATTGTGAAGTCGCTGGTACATGGTCTGAACGTAGTTGTGAGGAAGAAATTCTGCTCTAAGCTTCTTCTTCATCTTCTCCCAATCATTTATCTTTGGCTTGCCTTGTTGTTGTTGCATTATCTTCGTTTGTTCCCACCAAGCTGAAGCTCTTTCTCTTAACCGAATAGCAACCAACTTTACTTTTTTGTCGTTTGGAATCTCTTAGAAATCTAATATCCTTTCAACTGTATTTAACCCGTCAACAAAACCTTCAACTTGAAGAGTTCCCCAAAATTCAGGAATCTCCACCTTGAGGTTCATTTCCCATCTTCTATCATCCCTCACAACCTGCTGCCTAGGTTGGGCTTAGTTGTGGAATGGATTTTCAAAGAAATCTTCCGTATCAAATGTGTCATCTTCTTGGGTTGGAGCCTTGAGTTGTGCTAACTTACGAGTTAGCATCTCAACTTATCTCCTCAATTGTTCTCTCTCTCCTATGTTTTCATTTGGAGCTGGAACTGCAGCACCATGTGGTCCTCTTCTTTTAGGAGGCATTTCGTCGAATAGGTGATAGGGAAAGACCTGCTTTGATACCAACTGATGCAGCCTGTTGTGAGGAGGCTGGAGTGAACAGTTCCTTATGGCTAGCTTAACAACTGGCCAAAAAAATAGCTCCACAACCAAGCAAGAGAATGAGAAAGAAAGTAAAATTTAAAGGAGAAGCAAGGAGGAGAAAACAGCCAGGAAGTGGTTGGTAGAAATACTGCAGCAACATAATTCTTCTTATATTAATAAGATTATTGATCCCAAAAGAAGTGCCTACCCTAATAACCTTAGAAGTGCTTTTATAGGTCGCTGGAAAGGCACAATATATGGCCTTTGGATCTTTTTAATCTCAGCCTTACAAGTGTCAAAGCAAACTAAACACATACTTAACTGGATCATAACAACTATCTATAAAACAACTTAAAACAAGAAAAGTTAACATAGAGCAGTGCTGCATGACGCTTCATGGACATGCAACGGCCAACAATTAATAAACTGGTTACTCTTGCGTTACATCAAATCATCTACATGTAACTTTAAGTTTCAATAACCTTGAAAACAATTAAAATGTATTGTGTTCAAAATCAAACCACAACTTAGAAAGGATTCTTAAAACCATTTACCCACAATCGGCGCAAGAGTAATCCATCAACAAAAGTAACATAGAGATATTACAGTCTCAATTTGCATCTATCACTTGAAGAAATTTATAGTTAATAAAAATCAAGATATCAATCACCAACATGCTGTTTAGTTTCCATCTACAAACCTAAGAACAATAATTGATACCTAATATTCACTTAAATTGAACCCAAAAAAGTTGAACAGAAGGGAAGCATTAAGAAGATCAATTGATGAAGCATCTGAAAACTCAAATTAACTAGTTTAAAATGTGTGTGTGTGTGTGTGTGTGTGTGAGAGAGAGAGAGAGAGAGAGAGAGAGAGAGAGAGAGAGAGAGAGAGAGTGATACTTAGTAGTTTGTGGTTGCACAAAACCGATGGGCAGAAGGGCTCGTCATGTGCATGTCATCTGCAAAAAAAAAAAAAAAGAAGAAGAAGCTCTGATCAGGCCCGTTGTGAGTTTCTTTAGGCAAATTGAAACCAAAATGTCGCCCCCAACTTGTATTTTATTTGATGGAAGAAAAAGGCTTTGCCCCACAAATGGTTTTTGGAGGTTTTAAAAATCGGATCATGGCTTGTTGATGTTCTAGCCGCTTGGTCCAGTCCATTTTTAAAACATTGAAATTATACTGCTTTTGGTGCATGCAGAAGTGTTTGTACTTAGTGTGGTGAAAATGGAAACTGAGCAACTAAGTGAAGTTATAGAAGTAACCACCATTCTAAAATATCTTCCCCAAGTTTAAATCATAAATTGATTTCAAAGGCAATGGATCGATCAACTTCATTTAAAGTCAAAAGCTTTATAAGGTCTTGCTTTGTTCCAAAATAGGCTTTTTTTATTTTGTTTATTTTTTTTTCCCATCATCAAGGCTGAGGGGTGCTTACCATAACCTTTACATTCCAAATGGGAGATGTTGCTTGAGTTATTGGACAATGGCGTTAAAACATTTTTGTAAAATTCTTTTATTATTTGATTTAGTGTTTCCAACTATATGAGCATGAACTACAGGAGTTGAGGGTTCATGCCAAGAAACTTATTTGTTTTTCTTTTCTATTTTTTTCACCAAACTAAGGGTTTCCAGCCATATAAGTAATGAAGCAAAGATGTTGTAGAGAAGATCAACACTTCAATTTACTCGTTACATGGATTAAAACTAAAGGCATTTACAACATAATGCATGTATTCATCTTCTAATATAATAATCACATTAATAAATGTTAAAGAGTTTTTTCTTTTTTGCTTTGCCATTGTATTGTTCTTGCTGATTATAATTTTTTTTTCGATATCTGTGTTCTTGCTGAACTTATCAAAGGATTTTTTTTTTTTTTTTTTGTGTTCTTTCTGAGTTAAACTGCAGGCATTGACAACATGATGCATGTAATTTTCTTCTGATAAAAATTATCCTGTTAGTAAATGTTTGGAGATTTTCTACTTACCATCGTAGTGTTCTTACTGAATTTAAGATTTATCAGTGGCTTATCTTCTCAGTCTACATTTCAGGTTAAGAAGGAAGAGAAAAATGCAAGGAGAACTGTCCTAAACAGTGTAGTGGGAACTCTGGACCTCAGCATTCGGCAATTTTTGCGCGGGGAAACATACCCAGGGGTATACATGATCTCGTTTTGGTTTATGCCTACAAACTCTGGAATGACATGGCTTCTTGGTTGAGAGATATTGATACTTTACTTTTTTTCTTTATTTGACATAAGTAAATGTCTCATTAGAAGTACCCAAGGTTGTGCACCCTTGTACACATAACATATGCAGAAAAATGCTACACAAAGTTATATCTTATATCTCCCAAAAACCCTACAAATGAATCTAACAAAAGAGAGGAGCTCTCAATGACATGAAAAAAAGAATAAAAAAAGAAGAGGGAATTACATCCCAAGTCGTTTTAGGCTTCACCTATTGAATACCAAAAAGGGCAAGCAAGCAAGCAAACGACTAAAGAATCCCTTGTCAATTTTCATTGGGTAATGAAGTAGCAAATGACTAACCAATTCTCTAACCCTCTTGCACAGGTTGTGCCAATTAACATTGATGCGTTTCCTCTTTAATCAAATTGTCAATGGTCAAAATCTTTCCCAGAACTGCTATCCAACAAAAAGCTGCAACTTTAGGTGTTAGGTTTAATGCATCACACCACTGCCCAAAGGGAGCTGGGATCTTTCCCAGAACCACTATCTGCCCAAAAAGTGCAACTTTAGGAGTTAGGTTTAGTGTGTCACACCACTGCCCAAAGGGAGCTGGGATGTGCCCCACCTCTAAGCATGTTGTAGTAGGATCTCACCCCCAAATTTTGTCCCTTTAGTATTGCCAGTCTCACAACAAGGATCTCACTCCTAAATTTCACCTCTAGGAACACTGACCTCATGGCATCCTTCCCTAGCATGGCATATAACACCTAAGGAAGGCCAAGATCTTTGCCAGCTCCTAATCCTGAATTGGTTTGTAGAAGCGGGCATCCTACATCCTATGTTACATGGAATTGTGTACATGTGTTGGGTGCGGGTATATGTCTAAGCCTCGTATGTACCAAATCCCCCACCCCAAAAAAAAAAAAAAAAAAAAGGACAACCACACAGCTAAAGAAACATTGATATCAGAGTTAAATATTCTTCTTATATTTTTAAGTGAGAAGATGTTTTTATGAAACATAATATTCAATATGAGCGCTTCATTCATTTCGAGGCAACCACACAACTAAAGAAACATTGATACGAGAGTTCTACCTACAATTATATAGTAAACTTGAATTAACGGACATATTGTTGAGTGAATGCCCCCTTAGATATAGATGACGTATATCCCATATCCATGTCTGTGTCGGGTTTCTGACATGGCTACTTCAATGCACACATATAGAAGAGTTAATGTAACATAGCCTACACCATTAGACCCTTTGAAACCCTCAAGCAGCTTGCTGCTGAAGTTTACTGTCAGTTGCAATTCTAAATGGCCTTGGGAATTGAAGGTCCTTCCCCACCCCTATGATCAAGCCAAAATTTGATTCGCTGCCCAGTCCGACCACAGATTTGATGTGCTTAGAGAATTCTCCCATCCTTTCATAATAGGCTTCCACACCCTACTTCTTAAAACGCAAGCTGCTCCTTTGCTCCCTTACTTCTTATCCACCACTTCTTGCCATAAACTCTTCTTCTCTATCCATGTTTCTGTAACCATTTACTCAAAAGAGCCTGTTTGAAAAGCATGAGATTTCTAATGCCCACCCGTCCTTGCACCAGGAAGCAAACCGCCGTTCTATCAAGTAGGTGTTATTTGCACTTGTCCTCGATACCCTCCCACTGAAAGTAACTTTGCAGGTTTTCTAACTGCCTCTCAACAAAAGCTGGGATGGAAAAGGAGACGTAGTATGTAGGAAATTTGGATAAAGTGCTTTTGATTATTATGAACTAGCCCCCCTTAGATAAATATTGCATCTTCTGGCCCTCCAACCTTTTCTACATCCAACATTGCTTGGGTGCACTGTAGTGTCGTAGGAAGGTGCCATGTGTCTAGCAATTTTCACATTTTCCTTTATTTATTTATTTTTGAACAATTTTAACTGTCATTGCTTTGAGAAAAATCTTTTGATGTTTTTGGCCTCACTTTCTTTTCTTTTTTTTTTTTTTTTTTTGTATAAGCAAGGCTATTTATTGGGGGCTATGAAGCATGGACACTCTATTCTAGCTCACTTGTCCATGTCAAACACCGACACTCTCGGACACTTCTTAGACATGTGAAAAAAATGCTTATTTTTTTTTCTTTTGAATTTCGGACATGTGATGGCCACATTTTTTATTCGTTTTCTTTTTTTCTTTTTTGGATTTTGCCTCCTTTTCTCCTCTTTTTTTTTTTTTTGGTTGTATATATATATATATATATTGGTAGTTAGTAAATTTGTTTTGGAATTTAAATCATGGATGTTGATGATTAAATGAAGTCATTAAATAAAATTTAATATTTTAGTAATATTTTGTGATTTTATGTCAATTTTAATTGAAATAATATTAGGTTTTTATTGTATGGTCATATAAAAAATATAAAAAAATTCAATATGTCCTTAACGTATTTGTGCCTTACTTTTTTTGGGAAATGTTGTATCCGTGTCGTATCGTAACTTGGGTGGGTCTTCATGTATTATGAGTTGTGCTCATTACATGGATTTGCTGCTTCTTGACCCTTGCTTATGAAGAACCTTATCCTTAGGAGGTGAAAAAACCATCTGCTGTCTTAGCAAGGCAAGAGCCCTTTGATGCACACAAGTATGCTTATGTTGCAAATGTTTGCGTTTCAAAGTTTGCTCGACGACGGGGAATTGCATCGAATATGCTATATTTAGCCACTGATATTGCCACCTTAGCAGGTATAGTAATTCAACTTTCAACAGCTTAATGTTAATCTTGTGTTGTACTTCTACATTGCGTATTCATCTAGTTAATAATCATTTTCTCTCACTCTTTTGGTTATGCTGACAGGTATGAAGCAACTCTATGTTCATGTAAATGCAGACAACAAGCCTGCCCAAGAACTGTACAAAAAATCTGGCTTTAAGGTTTGACACCAGAATCATTACTCAATATTTCAATCATTTAATTTTTATTTTGTTTAGTCAGCATGCATATCGATGATATGCAATTATTGGAGTTTAGCATTAGTATTCTTGGTTACCCTGGAGAGATTTCAAAGGAGCTGTTCTTGTGATATTAAACTTCTTTGTTTGGTCCTCTCTTGGTGGTTTCATTTTCTTTTTCCGGGTCTTTCATGATGAGTTAGTTCTATGAAGTCTTATAGAAAAAAAGAAGATTTATTCTTTCAAAGGTTTGATGCTTTTGCGAATGACAGGTCGATCTGAAAGTTCTTTGTTGTTTGGGGATTTTGAGAAGGCGTGAATGCTTGAATTTTTTATGATGCTTTAAATTTGCCCATCTCTTTGATTGTGTGCTTTCTAATTGAATCTGTTCAAGGCAGTGAGGAGCATCTATTTTATGGAAAAACCTAACACATTCTTTATTGTGGTTCTGGAATTTTGAAACAGTTTTGCTTCGCTGATCTTCTTTAAAATGTGTGAAATATCTGAGATCTATTGAAGCCCTTTGAAAAATCTCCTTGGTGGTTTTTTTCTTTGCTTTGGCATATCACAATGATGTGAAATTGCAGTACTTTAAAAAAGAAAGACAATCTAATTAGACTTAAACATTATGCAATGCTTATATTTGTACAAATAGCTAATCAATCAAAATGTAGCAGAAGCTGACTGATATAGATAAAAAGGAGTGAATTTTTGAGTAGAACTTGGGATCTCAAATAGATAATATGGCAGAATTTTATGCTCTAGAGTGCAAATGTTTCACCACTTTGTTAATAGTAGGCTGCAGCCATGCTTACTACTAAAGAGTTTAGTGTTTTAATTTGCGTTTTTCAGAGTTTTTAGATGAGATTTTTCTATTGCAGACAACTTTTAATATTTCAAAATGACATAATGAAAGTTTTCCTTACAAAAATTGATGTATAAATATATATACACAGCAATGGAATGAACAATAATTTGGCTGAACGAAGTGTAAACTTCATTGGGGGGATCCACGGTATATGCACTTGTGATATTCTGACATTTGGTTTCATGAGGTTGTTATGATTGGAATTTTTTTTTTTTTTTTGATATGGTGTTAAATTTGTACATGTCCTTTTTCTTTCTTTCATTCATTTTTTTTGTTTGTTTTTGTTTTTGTTTTGCTAAGGGGTTATAGCTTATAACTTCATTCTATTCCTTGTTCTTTGAAATTCCACTCTCCTCTGTCAACAAAGCTGATTGCATGGTTTATTGTTTCGTTGATTGCAGATTATAGCTGGTTCCCATCTCTCTCTCTCTCTCTCTCTCTCTCTCTCTCTCTCTCTCTCTCATTTGAATAACTTTTTTCAGTTGTTTGTCCTTTGATCGATCAATGTTCATAAGGGTCTAACAAAGTTGACGCTAAATGTCAGCTATTTAATGCTCTTCCTTTTTCCAGGCTTGGGACCCCAAATAGCAGGATAGAGACTTCGTTGAGTTTGACCTTGAGGGGCACATGTAGGGTTTCCTTATCATTCAGTCTCTTTGTGGTTTGGTTGAATGTTTTCCTTCTCAACCGTGTTTCATGCAGCAAGCGTAGCCCTTAACTATCACCTGCTTAGGCAATCACTGGTCTGAGCCTAGTAATGTGGAATTAACCATGATTACTACTGAGCTAGGTGGTTGTGGCTCGTAAGAAAACTTCAGCTCCTGCATTTGCTGAAAAGGATGGCGTTTACAATGGTGAGGAAGATTCTAAGCTGCCAGGCATTTCCTATTATAGCCTGGGTTCCAATAAGTTTGTGGACGAGCTTTCTAAAATTATTTGTTTCATCGATTCTAGTGTAGATCTTCAGTTCAAATTCCAACTTCCCTTCCACTTTTATGTTTATGGATTCTGTTTTTCTTGAATTTTACCAACAAGCTCTAGCTTGGTTGGTACCTCATCCATCTCCCCATATGGGAGGTTGAGGGTTCGAGGGGCAAAGTTTGTGTGCTTTACCTATCAATTTTTTTTATTGAATTTCTTATAGCTGGATAATATAGAATGGTGCCTTGAAGCATATAATCAATGTTGCGGTACAGTCAAATAGTGGTGGGCTAGGGGATTTAATTTGAGGTTTTTTGGTGAAGGTAATATGGTTTAGGGATTTACTAAGGATTTGATGGGTTGAAGTTGATGGTGATTTTTGGGTCGTTACGGGATTGTTACAAACCGTTTTGAGTTTTATTTTTAAGAGATTTAAATACAAGAGAGATAGCTAACAAAATAATTCAAAAAATTAAAATGAGTTACCAAAAGATTTAGGCCGATACGACCTTGGAAAAGGCCTTTTGGCCTTAATTTTTTTTCATAATTAATCACACTAAACTGATTTCATATGGCCTCAATTTTAATTTTTCTATTCCATAATTAATCACACTGAATTGATTTAATATGTATAATCATTTTTCGTTATTATTTGTATTAATTGTTACAATGTTATTCAAATCAAACGATACTTTCTTATTAGTTTAACTTAAAAAAATTCATATAAAATAGTAAAACATCTTTCAAGGTGTTATAAAAAAATATATTTCTAGGTGTTCAAAAATTAAAAACTAACAATAAAAGAAAATAAAATGTGATAAATTGTTGTCCATATTTAGAAAGCTTTATTGATTTTTTTGGGGGAGTTAGGGTTGTGATTTTTGTAGCTTTTCCCCTTTATTTTGTACATGGGTGTGCCCCCCTTGGGCGTCTTAGAAAAACAAATTTGTAAAGAAGAAGAATTGAACACTACTCAAAATTGGTGATCAAATAGCAAGATCAAATAAAGGTTTTATAGCAGCAAATAATAGCAACCTAGCTCAAGGATCCCATGAATAGCAAAGCTCTAGAACCCAACCTGATAATTTACAGGTAGCAAGTAGACACCAAGCCGCAGCCTCAAACACCTAAAACTGAAACAAAGAACACCAAAGAGTCCACAAACAGCAAGAGAACGCCAAACCCAAGGCTCACCAACCTAAAAACTGAAGCAATGAACAGTAGTAGAAGGTCAACCACAATGCCAAAACAATGTTTTTTGATCACTAGAAGGCTCCAAAAAATGCTACGAAACCCATGAAAGTGGCATGGGTCACTCCAAACAAGATGTCTAGGACCAAATTGCAGCCCTTAGGAGAGAATTGAAGCATCAAAATAGCCTCAAACGCTACTAAAACTCAGATTGAAAAAAGGTCAAATATTCCGAAAAACATTTGCAAATAGATATATGTATTTAGATGGCTTCAAAAGATTTTGCAAAAAGTACCAATAGCACTAGAAGGAGATGAGTTGATCCATGTATTCCAGTCACCAGAAAGTAATGACATCATCTCCGAAAAATGTCATAAGCATTCCCTTTTTTCTTCTCTTTCTTCTGGTTGTTCCCCGGATGTGTCTCGGACAAATATCTTTGCCTACATCGTCCACTCTGGTCCCCGGTCAACTTGTTTAGAAATTAGGGTTAGGAAAGGGAAAGGAATAGAGAGTGGGGAAGAAAGAAAGAAAGAGAAATGAAGGAAAGGTTTCGGGCTTCATTAATTCCTCCCGCCCTTAAACCTTGTATTTATATATTACCATGAGAAAAAATACAATAACACCCTTGTGAAAAATAACAAAAATGAATAGGACATTCTAACAATGTCAAAATAGACATGACATGGACTTAATAAGTGTCATGAACCTATCTGGTATAATAATGATCCAAGAATCTTTACGTGCAGATATACATTTTTTTTAATATAGAAATTTTAGTGACACATGGTGAAATGAGAGTTGGATTGTATTGTTTTTACCGTGGAATTGTTTTGGCAATACGATGAATTAGTTTGCCATGGTTCTTTGGTAGGAATGAGGTATTTCATGGCAATAACATTTAGAAAATGAAGGAAGCTAATGATGATACTTTGTTAAGAGTTTTAAGGTGAAAGGTTCTTTCCTGAAAAGGGGTGTAGTTTCAATCAAATAGTTTTAAATAATGTTTATTGTGAAAAGGATCTTTTGGAGGCAACAAAAGCTGATGCAATGGATGATAGCTTGAATATAGGAACAGTCAGATTTCACACATTTTTTGTTGTTGAATATATGCAAAAGTCAATTTTGGAGAACTAAAAGCTCTCAAAGTAGTGGGTCTGTTGATGTGGGTTTTATATAGTGATCAAGGATAACATTTTCACCAACAATCTCTAGCTTGCTTGGTATTTCCTCCACCCATATGGGAGGTTGACCCTAAAGAGTAGAAGTGTGTACGTGAGATTTACCTATCAAAAAAAGAAAAAAAAGGTTCACATTTTCTTTTCCGTTTACCTGAAATACCAAATATTTGAGAGTTTTTTTGGTCAGTGTATTTGTTGAAGTTATTCTTTTATGTTGTGATGTAATTCTTTAAAACTGATTCTTTTCTTGCTTATTTTCATGACTACCTAAAACTGAGCCTACCTGTAAATTCATTGGCTAACATGATGAATAATAGGGAGGAAAAAAAAACACAAGCTCATTTTCTTGGCCAGCTTCTGTTTTCTGGGGGGTCAATCATTGTTTACTGAGTAATTACTTTGATGGCAAAACATTCACTCTCTTTAGCGGTTGTGAAGACACTATTTTTTATTCTCACAAAGAGCCTTGGAGGCATTCTTTTAAGGTTTCCTATTCTCATCTATTTTAGCCTGCAGTACCGTCATAGCTTCTTTGTGATAGTCATTGAATAACAGAAGTTGACCTGAATTTCTTGTAGCAGTGAGCCCTAATATTGCTGAAAACTTACAATAGAAAACTTTTTTTTATATCTTAAAGTGCATTAAGAAATACAGAGTTTTGTATATTAAAAGGTCCACAGAAACAATTTGAGCTCAATATGAATTTGGTTACCAGTTGTTTTACAACGTAACTTATAACAAGTGGGTAGAAGTTGATTAATATTAATTTCCAAGACGTGCCTAATTTATTCCCGGTTGAAACAAAGAAAAGAAGACATGATTATCATGCATTTTACAGTTTTGACTGTCTTGCAATTTAAAAACTCCTATTTGGTGTTTTTATTCGGGCTGTATCCTCATATGTATTTGATGTTTGCAGGTTGTTGAAGTTGCTTCATATCCTCTGTCAAAAGATCAGAGGCTACTGATGTTCGCGGAACTGCCGGGTCAGTTCTCATACTAAGATTTACCCAAAAGGCTGTATTATCAATTATGATATTTTTTTAATCTTCTTCTTTTTAAATATTTTGAAGCCAATATGTTGTTTGTTTTTAAATGTATGCTTAGTTCGGCAAAAAAATAGTGTAAATTTGTATTGTAAAATTGGTATTATCTGATGTATATGTTACAAAATACGAAGTTGGAATTTTTTTTTTGGTGGGGAAATTCACCATTTAAGAAGCAGAAATCAGTTTGCAGCAGTATCTGGAAGTTCTTTTATGAAAGATTTGAGAATCTGATTTTTTATTTATTTATCTTTTTTTTTTTTTTTTTTTTGTGTGGAGATGTTTGCAATCATTAGGGAAGCTGCACAATATTTGGGAGAGATATGCAAATGGATGTTGATGGAACAAAGGGTATATGGATTGTAATAGTAATAGCTATAGCCTCTTTCAACGGCACAAGCCAAACCATATCTATACTATGACGCCTCCGTCACTCAAAAGGTTAGAGACAGGATTTAGTGAGGAAAAAAGGACAAAAAAAGGAAAACAAAGAAAACCAATTCGTGGATTCATTGAGGGAAGCTTGTAGGAAAGAAAAGCGAGTGGAAAATAAAGAGAGAACAATTTTCTCTCTTGCGTCCTATTTAAATATAATTTCTCAAAAAAAAGCGCAAATTTAAAAGAAGAAAAATGATATGTAAGATTAAAAACTTGTCCCTTTCTCTAATATTTTCTCTCGTTTTTTTTTTGGGTAACTGAACAAAAAGCCTTCTTTTTTATTCGTTGTCTTTTATTTTCCTCTAGCCGTGCTTGTTTAATGGAGAATGCAATGTTAGAAGAATTTTTATCTGGAAATATATTTGGAGGTAATATAATCTATTGCAAATTTTTAGTTTTTTTTCAACTTAGGAATTTTTATTTCTTCCTTTCTGAAAGATTTTCATGATAATTTTTTGACTATTTTGGAAGAGAGATTGTCATATCTTGAATTTAGTCTTATTTTAAAATATTAGTTTAAGATGATTTTTTTTTTTTTATATATAATATTGTATAATTTATATAAAATATTAGTATTATATAGAGTTATAGACTACAATATTACATGAAAAATAGAATAATTTTTAAAGGGATGATTGGAGAAAATATATAGTACCATCAAAATTTACATGTCGATAGTAGTTTAACCCAAATCATATGGGCACCTAAAATGGACACATCAATCAGACTAAAGACGAAGTGGCAGCACCTCATGCATATAGTTAATGCTTTTGTTTGGATTGAAAGATTTGGAGAGAAATAAAAATTGAGATGAAAAGAAATAAATATCTTGTTTGGATATTTAATTAGGGGAAGAGAAAATATTTTAGAGAGATTTGCAAAGAAAGAGATTTGGGGCACTTCTTTAATCTCTCCAAAAGTAAAGAGATTTGGAGAGAAAAAATATTTTTAATGAATTTTTTAAAACACCAAATATATGTTTAAATGTTTTTTTTGTTAAAAATTAGGGTTTTTTTTTAACAAAATATATTTAATTGTCAAATGATTTATACACTTTCTTCTCTATTCTCTCATTAACTATTCAAACAAGAAATCCTTATATTTTTTTCATTTCTCTCCTAAAATATTCAAAAAAGTTGAGGACTAGCATTTTTTTTTTCTTTTATCTTTCATTTTAAGTTATCTTATTTTTTTTTCCTCTCCAAAATTCCAAACAAGGTTAAATGTTAGAAAACTAAAAAGTGTGAGGCCTTACGGCTCACTCTAAACTTGAGGATGAGATAATTACTTTCAAAATGCATTAAGTTGATTATGTGTAATAAGAATATAAATAATTATAAATAAATTACACTGAACTTTTTTAAAAGTTTAATGAAAATACACAAAGACTTCTGAACTTTAAAAAATTATATTGACATTCTCTGTTACGACTTAAACAAAAGTGTTAAAATTTCTTTAATATCCTTTATTTATTTTATTTTATATTTATATCATTTTTTAAAAAGTCAAATACAAATTAAAATCTCACTGCAACCTCCCGTCTTTCTCTCTCCCTCTTTCTTCGATCACACAAGAAGGCCCCATCTTTCTCTCTCCCTTTATCTCCTTGTCTCTATTGTCACAGAGCCCTGCCACTGTTGTCAACAGTCCACATTGCTGTCACTGCTATTGTTGTCGCCGCTGCCACAGCTGTCGCTGTCGCAGCCGTCGACCACCGCTCTCGAGCCATCATTAATCTTTGAAGTTCATCCTTCCATTGTCGGCACCTTCTTCGACCACCACCACCTGAAGCCACCGCCGTCCCTCTCCTTTACAGTTATATATATATATATATATATATATATATATATAACCATCTTAGAATTTTTTATCAAACACTCCGTAGTTTTGGTTTGATTTAACTAAACTTATGTTTTTTTAACTATTTATCAAACTCATGTAGTTTTTGAAATCGTATCTTTAAGATAAAATTTCAATGATACTTTTTAAATGAAATCACATCTTCAAGATGCGATTTTGAAATTGCATGTTGAAGATGCCATTTCAAACCAATAAAGATTTGGGACGACTCTCAAATCTTTAGTGGTTTGTATAAATCATTCGAAATTATTTTTAGTTTGAAATTGCATCTTGAAGATGTGATTTTGATAAAAAATTAATAGTGAAATCGCATGTTCAAAATGCGATTTCTAAAATTATATGTATTTAAGAAATAGTAAAAAATTACGTGGGTTCGGTTAAATGAAACCAAAATCACGCGGGTTTGATAAAAATTTCAACCATCTTATATGTGTAATTGCATAATCCCAATACCCTCCATCTCTCATCCACCCTCAAATCCAATACTATAATTCTTGCCACTTCTCTCTAGTTCTCTATTTAAAAAGCTATCTATATTTATGTATATATTAATGGCGAAGTTATGGAATAAAAGGCAAAGGAAAGTTGGTTCGAAAGTTGAGATTGAGATCAAAGGGATTCTGAAAAATGGAAGATTGTTGAAATGACTTGCAATTGTTGCAATTTTGGCAAGGGGTTTCCCACAATGTGGTAGTCGTGGTGGTGCAAAAAGTGATCTGCACGACGGAGGTGGTGGGGATGTGATTTTCATGTCTTCGAGAGTCATCCTCAAATTTTTTTTTTTTGGTGTTAAATTGCAAACCAAATCTTCCCTGGGAGTCGTATTGTTAGGTAATATGGATCCTGAAAGTACTGAACACTAATCCCTCATCTGTAGATTCAATTTTGCGATAAGTTGGCCGGGGGATTGCAGGGGACGGAAGCCCTCTTGCCCCAAGGTGAGGGTTTGGGAGAGGCAAATTTTTTTGAAGGTATTTTTGGTATTTCATATTATTTCTCTTTTGCCCTAATTCTATATATTTATAATTGAGGAGCCTCATCTCATTGACCTGTAACCCTTTCAAATCATAGTGAAACTGCAGCAGCTGTGGACACAGCTCTTTTCTGGTGTGAACCACGTAAATCTTTGTGTTATTGTGTTTGCGTGTGATTTTAGATTCGTTTTCTTGTTGCTTTTGTGTCTCATCGATCCTAGTTAGGTAATTATATTCTTAACACATTTACCACCAACATCTATCATCATCTCCATCATTGTAACCATCACTGCCAGTCTGCCATCAAACACCATCATAAACCCACCATAATAACCACTATATCACCAAGTTTCAATCATCACTTCCGTGGTTGTGATAGCAAGGTAGATAGGTTGCTACTAGCTTTAGTGGGGTGAGACTCAAAGAGGGAAGATGGGGAGGGTCCTATTGATTATGTTGCTTGCAATTAAAGTACTAACTATGGAAGTTAACAAACACAAAAGTTGGGGATTTAGTGATTAGAGTGACTAAAAAGTGAGAATTTAGAGTTTAGAGAAAGAAAAAAAACTTTGAGAGAGATGATAATTTAGATAGAAAATTTAAATCATAGAGAGAGACTTCATTAGATGCCTATTTGCTATTGGCAAACGAATTGTCATTACAATTACGTTTTGATGTATTCTGAAAATGTGTTTTTCATCTCCGGGTTTCGTAAGCTCTAGAAAAGATTTGAGTATATATGTTCACCATGGTTTGATACTGATATACCATAATTTGACCAAGGTCTTAGAACATGACACGTGTTCCCAAACAGTCTCGCGGTATACAAAGCAGAGGCGTACCTATCCTGTCTGATCTAGAGGTTACAGAACACTGGCATAAAGGGTCCCGAATTGGTCACCGCCTTTCCTAGGCTACCAATCTCAGAATAAGAAAATCAAGTTCAATATGGAGACTGCTATCTATGGATATATTCAAATCTCTATTTTTATGGCTCTTAATTCTACTTCACTTGGGATTGCTACAGCCTATAAATAAGGCTATAAGGTATGCTTTCAATTGAGGTTCAATTACCCTCTATCGATTTTTGTCATTATCATTCATTAACTTTATTATTGGAGTGGTTACCACCGGAGCCTTCTCAGTGGTCCTCTGGCCTTGTGTTCTTCATAGGTGATTGGAAGAGAGCACTGTTTAGACTAGACACTGGTAACATCAATTTGGCGTCATCTGTCAGAACGATAATTTTTCTCACTAATATGCATACAAAAAACTAAGCCTGTTATTTCAACCCATCAATGGAACCAAGCCTTTATCTTAGAAGAAATCCTCTTAACTAGTAAGATCAGTACCCTACCGGGAGAGGAAGAGGACGAGAATGAACCCGCTTGCAACAACAACTTGATTGGATGCAACGATAGTTCGACCAGATACAGTAGCAGATTACAGCCATGTCACAAGCACTGGCCTCGTTTGTGCAAAACTAACAAAACAATCCTTCTCCTCCTCCTCCTCTGACTAACATCGTCCACAAAGGAGGTCAACCCATTACCACCACTACTTCCACGAGAGAATGTCCTCATAATGTGGAATTACCCAACACACAAACGGTACACCCCCAAGGTACCGCCCAAGCAGGGGCTGACCCGTAGCCTTCAACAACTGTTGGTAAGGGTATTCTACCAATCCATCCTACTGTTCATTATCAGAGCATGACCAATATACCTATTCCAAAGACCTCTGGAGTGCACCCAACGAATCCAGAGCTTTAACCACTAGAGGTTCAACTCATTTCCATCCTAGAGGAACAACATCCCTCCATGGCTACAGGGTAAAATCGCCCAATGATTCCCGAACTAGGGAATATATGAAAAAATCAACATCCAGCACCAGCTGGAGTACCACCAAACTTGCCCTGGGTTCCTTAAAAGATTGAGGAGATTACAAATTCTCAAGATCAGACTGCCTTGAACAAAAGATTCTATGTTCGTTTAGAGCAAGATGAGTTGGGTAAGTTGCTCACAAGGTTCTCCACACCTTTCATCCCTGCTATAATGGCAGAGGAATGACCCAAGAAGTTTAGTGTCCCGAAGTTCACTCTCTATGACAGTTTGGAAGACCTTGAGGATCACCTCTCTCATTACCAACACACGATAGCCTTGCATGGGGCTACCAATGCCTTTATGTGCAGAAATTTCGTCACTAGCCTGAAGGGTACCGCCATCAAGTTGTTCTACAATCTCCCTCAGAACTCAATTGACAACTTCTAGAAGCTCAGTAGATTGTTCCTTAATCACTTCTTAATAAGCAGAAAACTTAGAAAGGGACCAGAATTCCTATTTACCATCAAGCAAGCCAAGGGGGAGACATTAATGGAGTACATAGCTCGCTTCAACGCTGAAATTACCGAGATGAATAATTGCAGTACAAGTTTCTTGGTGGGGTTGCCCTGACTTCAAGACTGGGACTTGGACACGTTTAGGATTCTTTGACTAAGAACCTCCCCAGTTGACATGGTAGCACTCATAGAGAGATCTTAAAAGTACATCAACCTTGAAGATACTAAGAACTCTGTTCAGAAAGCCAAGGAGCAAGCTCAAAAGGACAAACAAGCTCAGAGAAAAGACAATAAGGACAACAAAAAGAGAGCCTGAAATCCTGACAAGGGTTTGGCATCCTAGGCACCAAATAACTCTAGCTCTTGGAGGTATGGATCTTATACCTCATTAAATGGCTCCCTAACTCATATCTTTCAGCATATCCAAACCTGTGAAAACCTGAAGTGGCCTGAGCTAATGAAAAGCAATCTGGACATAAGGAACAAGAATAAATATTGTGATTTCTATAAAGGGCAAGGCCACACTATTGAAGAATGCTGAGCTTTGAAGTAGGAGATCGAGCATTTGATCAAACGTGGGTGACTAAGGGAGTTTGCTCACTAGGATGGGAGGTAGAACCAACGAGATGAAAGCTTTTCTATAGGAGGTAGGATCGGAGGCCCGAGCAGTGGGATGTTCAGAATAATCAACAACCACTAAACAATCAACACGTAATATTTGTGCTCCATGTTGATAGCGCAATGACTGGAATGTCGAATAGGGCTAGAAAAAGGTATGTTCGAGAGGCACGAGCCGGACCTCATGTTATATAGATCTCAACCATCGAGAAAAGGACTAAGACAACATCTCAGATATAGTTTTCTGAGCTGGACCTTGTCGAGGTACACTACCCCCACAATGATGCCTAGTTATCTCTTAAGATTGCCAACTTCGAGACCAGAAGGGTTCTAGTGGACATAATGAGCTCTACTAATGTGTTATTCTATAAGCCATTCAAATAGATGAAGTTGGATCCAAAGGATATTAGAGCAACCATTTGCAGTAATGACATGATTCCATGGGCACCTCAGTTTTCCTATGGGGGTTTTCCTATGGGCAATTCGATCTGTCGATTACAGTAGGAGAATGAGACAAACAAAAGACTGATCTTTGAATTCATGGTCCTAGATGCCAAATTTCCTTATAATGTTATAAGCGGTAGACCTTGGATTCATCAGATAGGGGCAATCATGTCCACTATTCACCAATGCCTCAAGTTTGTCCACTAAGACAAAGTGGAGACTATTAAAGGTTGCCAACCTACTACTTGGGAGTGCCATGCTATTGCACTAAAGGAAAAACCTTCCAAATAGCAATTACGGCATGACCTCATGGGGAAAAACTTCTCTAGTTTATATCTCGGTAATGCAGAAGAATGTCCCTCAAAGATCGACGAACCATTAAGTCCCAGAGAAAAGGGATAACATGGTAAAGCCCAAGGAAGAGGTAGTGAAGGTGTTTGTGAGTATAGAGGCAGAAGGAAAATACTTACAAATTGGTTCGGCTTTGTCTCCTATAGAGTAGTAAAAAATTGTCAAGTTCTTGAAACAAAACCTTTCAGTATTTGCTTGGGAGACCAAGGACATGAAAGGAGCAGATCCTAACTTCATCTCTTATAAATTGATAATCAACCCAGATCATCCTCTAGTAAGACAGAAGATAAGGACGTTTGCCCCAGAGTGCTATAAAATCATCAACGAAGAAGTCCATAGGTTACTTGATACCGGAATAATAATAGAGGCATTTTATCCCGAATGGCTTGCCAATACCGTCCTCACAAAAAAGAACGATAAGTGGATAGTTTATGTTGACTACACCGACCTTAATAAAGCCTGTCCTAAGGACAACTTCCCTCTCCCCAAAATCGATCAACTCATGGATGCCACTATAGGTCATGAGCTCATGAGTTTCATAGATGCCTATTTTGAGTAAAACCAAATTCAGATGTACCCTTCTGATCAGACAAAAATCTGCCTTCATATATTAGAGTGAGGTCTTTATTGTTATAAAGTGATGCCGCTTTGTCTGAAGAATGTTAGGGCAATTTATTAGAGACTTGTTTGCAAAATGTTCAACTTCCAGATTGGAGACATAATGAAAGTACACATTGATGATATGCTCGTCAAAAGTGTTCGGAACGTAGACCACGTCTAACATTTATCCCAAAAATTCAATATTCTAAAGGAGCATAAAATGAAGCTAACCTTTCAAAATGAATTTTTGGGGTTACAGAGGGAAAATTCTTGAGATTTTTGGTTTCGCAAAGGGGAATTGAAGCAGATCCTACCCAGATTAAGGCTCTGATTGATTTAGAGTCCCCCAAGACAAAAAAAGACATCTAGGGATTAAATGGGAGATTGCTTTCCATTCTTTAAAGCTTTGAGGGGGAGTAAGGCCCTAGAATAGACCTCTAAATGTGAAGAAGCCTTCCAACAACTGAACAAGTATCTAGCCTCTCTCGACCTCCTTTCAAAACCATTCCTATGAGAGAAATTACTCCTACACTTGGTTGTGTCAGAAAGTGTAATCAGTTCAGCCTTAATCAGATAAGAAAATGGGGTTTTTTTTTTTTTTTTATGTTAGCAAAACACTTTTTGATACTGAAACAAGATATTTTGAAATTGAGAAGTTGGCTCTGGCCTTGGTGGTATCAGCTCAAAAGCTTAGAACATACTTCTAAGCCCATCCCATGTGATCCCAACGTCCAATCCTCTGAAGTCAGTCCTTCACAAACTAGAAATATCTGGGCGATTGGTCAAATGGTTTGTAAAGTTAGGAGAGTTTGATATATCCTACGTTCCTGGAACTGCAATCAAGGCTTAGGCACTGGCAGACTTCATAGCTGGGTTTATTAGAGTTCAGCAGCTAGATTCTCGAGCTCATATTAACGCCCTATCATGGTTGCTGTACACAATGGTTCTGGAGTGGGATATTTCAGTCTCCTGATGGGGTTACCATGGAAAAGGCTAATAGTCTGGGTTTTAGAGTCTTTAACAACGAAGTAGAGTAGGGAGCACTGATCCTTAGATTGAAATTGGCCTTGGAATATGGAGCTTCAGATCTTAAAGTATTTTCTGACTCCCAGCTCATTGTTAGTCAAGTTATGGGCAATTATATAGCCAAAGAGGACAAAAAGCTAAAATATTCAGATCTCATGGACTTATTGAAAAAATATTTTCATAGACTTTTTATTCTAAAGGTGGACATGAACTAAAACTCCATAGCCGACACACTGGCTAATATGGCTTCCCACTTAAGGCCAGAAAGGGACTTCACTGTTAAGATTTCTTACAAGTCAAAGCCTAGTATTAAAACACCATAGATTATACAGGTTTTAGAGTAGTCTCCCAATTGGATGACCCCGATAGTCAAATTTCTAACCGAAGGATTGCTTCCCGAAGATAAGAACCAGACCAGGATGATCTAGATCAGAGTAGCTCGATACCTAATCCTTGGAAACAAGCTATACTAGATGTCCTACTCCTAACCTATTCTTTTATGCCTAGCCCCCGAGGAGGCGTAATATGTCTTAGCTAAGATACATGAGGGGATCTGTGGCAATCACAACGGAGGAAGAACTATTTCCCACCGATCTCTATCTCAAGGGTACTATTGGCTAAGCATGTTAAAACAAGCCAAGGATTATGTTTGAAAGTGTGACAAATGTCAACGATTTGCTTCTTATTAGCATCAACCTTAGCATGAGCTTATACCCATAACCAATCCTTGGCCCTTTGCCTAGTGGGGAATGGACATTGTGGGGCCGCTACCAAAAGCCTCCCAGAATAGGAAATTCCTACTAGTCACCATAGAATACTTTTCTAAGTGGGAAGAAGTTGAACCATTGACCAACATCACAGAGGTGGAAGTCAAGAACTTCACTTGGAAGAACATAGTGTGTAAGGTTTGGGATCCACAGAGTCTTAATTATAGACAATGGAACACAGTTCACTAGGAAAGTCTTCTCCAAGTTCTACGAAGATCTCCACATCAGCCACCACTTCTCTTCCCTGAGACACCCACATGCCAATGGGCAGATTGAAGTCACTAATAGAACCATCTTGAAAGCCATAAAGAAAAGATTGGAACATGTTAATGAAAGATGAGTTGAAGAGCTTTCTGGAGTCCTTTGGGCTTACCGAACAATGAAGAGAGTCCTTACAGCTGAAACTTTATTCTCACTCGCCTATGGAATTGAAGCAATTATCTCAGTCGAGATTGGTATGCCAACCTTCAAGAAGGATTTCTTTGACCAAGAAAACAACAATCAGGAGCTTGTAGAAAACCTGGACCTTTTAGAGGAGAAGCATGAACAAGCACTTATTAGAACATAGGCCTACCAACAAAGGATGGTTAAGTGTTTCAATAAAGGGTTAAGGCTTGTCAACTTCTAGCTCGGTGATCTCGTCCTACGAAGAGTATTCCCAAACACTAAAGACCCCACTATGGGAAAGATTTTCCCTAATTGGGAGGGGTTCTATAGAGTAATAAATATTGTAAGACCTACCACTTATTGGCTAGAAAAATTGGCTGGGAAACCTATACCCAAACCATGGAACATTGAGTATTTACTCAAATATTATCAATAAATTTTAGATTTTCATCCACTACAGTGTTTATATCTTATTATAAGTGTTACAGGTTTGGACCATTCATTATGCGGTGTTACCACCTTATAGACTCCTAAAAGCCTTATATCTTATTATAGGTGTTACAGATCTGGACTCGAACCATTCATTATATAGCGTTGCCACCTCATAGACCCTTAAAAATCTTATATCTTATTATAAGTGTTACAGGTCTAGACCATTTATTATGCAGCATTGCCACCTATCCAGACCCCTAAAAACCTTATATCTTATTATAGGTGTGACAGGTCTGTACCATTCATTATGCGGCGTTGCCACTTTACAGAACCCTAAAAAACCTTATATTTTAATATAAGTGTTATAGGTTTGAATTATTTTGTTTATGTGGCATTGCCACCTTATAGACCCAAAACAAACCTTATATTAAATATTATAGGTTTGAATCTCTTCGTTAATCCAAGTCTTTTTTTACAGATTTAGAGTTTATTTCTCGGATGGTTAATTAAATTATTTGAAGCATGGCAATAGAGAATGATCAACACAATCAGAAGTCTAGAGTCAGTGTGCACAAGACAGGAAGTTCAGGATCAAAAAGGATAATTTTATTATAGAACCGGAGGGTTACAAAGACAAAAAAATAAAAATATAAATATAAAGTACAAAAGGGCGGCCTGAAAGGCTATTGATTTGTAGGGGTAGGAAATTTTTCTTGCTCATTGGTGCCTAGAGGGTTAGACTGAGAAGGATCTTCAATTGGCTTCATGGCTCCAGCCACCTCTTCTTCCTCCTCTACTATCTTGGTATGAAAAACTGGAATCTCTTCCAGACCAAAGGTATCAAGAGTTGGGTGGAGTTTGAAAAGCTTTTTCTTATACATTTTGTAGTCGTAATCAACAAACTCTGCACCCAACCTCTAAACCTCTTTCTTTAGAGCTTCTTCAGTATCTTTTTTTGCTACCTCAACGCTTTTGGAGAGCTTTTGGGCAACAACCACCACCTCTGAATCAACCATCTTCTTTTCATTCTTCAAACTTTCTAGTTCGGAAGCCAGAACATTATTCTCTAACTCCAAAATAGAAAAGGCATTGGTAGCCTTCGTCAACTTTTCCTCTAAAGTAGTGATAGCCGATCGGGCAGTTCCCATTTGAAGTCAAGTTTCATCCAGTTCAACCTAGAGCTTGTCGACCTATTCAGACTCCATAGGGCAGTCCATAATGGCAGCCATCGCATGAGCAAGCTACAGAGAAATAGACCAATGGTTAGTAGGAAGCAAAAACATAATAAGAATAATACAAGGCAATCAGGTTTGGAGGACTTACCCTCATATGGGACACCATTAAGTCCTTGGTGATCCTCTTGGGCTTAAACCCCTTAAACCGACTAGAAAGGAGGCCTAGGACTCCTTGTAAGTCCTTTTGATGGCAGTCTCCCCTATTTCTACTACGACCACTGGAGGAGTAGCACTAGCTTTCCCTTTGCATTGGGAGGGAGGTTAAACAAGATGAACTAGGGGGAGCCTTTTTACGAGCTAGGGTAAAGGCCAACTCTTCGGACATAATTCTTTCGAGGGAGTCACCTTCCGATCACAATTCTCTTTCTCTTATGAGGAAGAGCCTGCTCGATAGGTGCAGATGTCTCCCCAACCTTTTTCTTTTGGTCGGGATTCTATAATGAAAAAATAGACTTCTTCAGCCTTTCACTTTTGTTCTTAGCAAGATCGGCCTCCATGATGTTCTAGAGAGTGAGGATTTGGTCGTGCAGCCACTTTTGAGGGTGAAGGAGCTTTTTTTATTTCTCTTGGAGGTCCAAGGTAAAAATGGACCTCTTCCAAGCCTTCTTCTCTACATCAAATATCTAGAACAGAATCAATTAGTAAATATAAAGTCAAAAACATGAAATGGGTAAATTCCTTAAGTTCGGTAGGCTCACCCTTAAAGTCGGTGTACTGAGGGAAGAAGCTGGTTGTGTTCTTGAAGTCCTCAAATTCCCAGCCACCCTTGACAAAGAAGTACCACTTCTTCCATGTTTTGTTGGAAGTAGGTGCAGAAGTGAGGGGTTTGAATCTTTTATCAAAAGACATGTAATACATGCCTTCCGACTCTTGGTACATCCCTTTCTGATTAATGTTTAGCTCGGCTGGGCAGATCTTAAACCAACATAAAAACTCACTAACTAATGGGTGAAAAGGAAAGCGTACTCCGACCAAGGCTCAGGATGAATCCCACAAAACTGAGGCTCAAAACATGACACGTGTCTCCAAATAGTCCTAAGGTATACAAAGCACAGGCGTACATATCCCGTCCAATCTACAGGTTACAAAGCATCGGCATAAAGGGTCCTGAACTGGTTACCACCTTTCCTAAGCTACCGATCTTAGAATAAGGAAATAAAGTTCAATATGGAGACTGTTATCTATTGATATTTCAAATCCCTACTTTTATGGCTCCTAATCCTACTTCACTTAGGATTGCTACAAACTATAAATAAGGCCATAAGGTACACTTTCAATTCAGGTTCAATTACCCTATTTTGATTATTGTCATTCTTATTCACTAACTTCATTATCGGAGTGGCTACCATCGGAGCCTTCCTAGTGGCCCTCTGACCTTGTGTTCTTGACAGGTGATTGGAAGAGAGCACCGTTCAGACTAGAAACTAGTAACATTAACTACCACTCTACCACCAAACACCATTATAAACACACCATAATAACCACCATATCACCAAGTTGCAATCATCACTTCCGTGGTTGTGATAGCAAGGTAGATGGGTTGTTACTAGCTTTAATGGGGTGAGATTCAAAGAGGGAAGATGGGGAGGGTCCTATTAATTATGCTACTTGCAATTAAAGTACCAACTATGGAAGTTAGCAAACGTAGAGGCTGGTGGTTTTGTGATATAGAATGACTAAAAAGTGAAATTTTAGAGTTTGGAGAGAGAAAAAAAGTTTGAGAGAGATGATAATTTAGATAGAAATTTAAATCATAGAGAGAGTTCATTAGATACCCATTTGCTATTGGCAAAATAATTTTCATTACAATTAAGTTTTGATGTATTCTGAAAGTGTGTGTTTTTTATCTCCGAGTTTTGTAAGCTCTAGAAAAGATCGAGTATATATGTTCACCATAGTTTGATACTGATTTACTCTTTAGGTTTTGTCAGTGTGTTTAGAGCTCTGTATGTGTGCATTGTGTGTTGGTGAGTCAGGCGATAACCAAACAAATGGATCGTAGGACCAAAGACATGAGAGAGGAAAGAAAGAGCACCGGTGAATAGAGAGAGAAGAAAAGAGATAATAAATAAAAATATAAACAAGGGTAAAGTTAGTATTTAGAAGAAAAAAAGGGAGAGATGACGTCAACATAAATCATTTGGTCAACTAACGGTTGATCCACCGTTTGTGATACCGACATTTTAGTAGAGGGGATGTCGGTGTAATCCTTCAAACCACAGGAGAAGCATGTATATTTTTACTAAACCTCAGGGAATGTCAGCGTAATTTATCTAATAATTATATTCTTCTTTCCCACTTGAAGAACTATTTACAAATACTATACACACTACGTGAGTACAACAAAGGCAACACCTCATGCTCAACACCATTGAAATCGTATTTTTTTCCCTCGATTTAATATTTTTCTTTTACACTTTTGACCTTATTTTAATTTCAATTTGACCCATTGATGGAACTTTTATAGACTTTTAAGAATTTTTCTAGATAACATTTGATTTTCTCAAGGGTCTTTGATAAAACTTCTTATTTCATTTGTTAATTTCTTTGTATAAATGAATTTGGTTACTTATCTAATATAATATTAATCAATATTAAATTTTTATACTTATTTAATTTTTATATTTATAATCAAACATTAAGCAAAACAATTTGCAACCTAAAGAAAATCCCTAATTTTATCCTTGGGTTGAAGCATTATTTGGTGCCTGATACACACACGTGAAAATGTATAGACACACACCACATCTCCTGCCCCTGCAAATTAATAAAGCAAGAATGCACTAAGACCAATGATTTTTTAATACTACACAGGTTCAAATAAGTCTTTCGATCTCTATATTTACCTAAGCCGAAATATTCAGGATCTATCCTATGATTCCCTCTTTCGACAGCAAATCACAGGATTAAAATCATCTAATTAGTGGCCAGTTAATTAAAAGCATTAAACTCAGAATAGTTCAAAATTAGACTACATCATTTTCCTAAAATAACGCAAATTTAGTTCATACTGAAAATTAAATTTAACATAAACGAATTCATCATATTTTTCTAAAAGAAATGGAAGAAAATTGAACACTGAAAAATAATCGCAGCAATCCCAGCCGACCTTCGAGTCCCAGCCGCTTCTAGTTTCTCTTTTACGCCGCAGCCTGCTGCTTTCTTCTTCTTTTCTTCCTGCGCTGCTGCTGGTTCCTTTTCTTTTCTGTCTCTGTTCCTACGCCATA
This sequence comes from Nyssa sinensis, assembly GCA_008638375.1. NCBI lineage: Eukaryota > Viridiplantae > Streptophyta > Magnoliopsida > Cornales > Nyssaceae > Nyssa > Nyssa sinensis. The sequence goes on from CM018031.1 coordinate 43,650,371, forward strand.
GCTTCCAAGGGCTTTTTTTTTTTTAATTGCGCTGTCTCTTTTGTACCAAGACCCCTTAAGACCTCACGCAAGCCTCCAAGCCGCACTGCGCAGCCCACCTTTGTATTACAGCCCTAGCTGCACATTTGCTTCCTGCTTTTACTCCACTGGGGCCCACTCTTTAAAGCCACACGCCCCAACAGCTTTATTTTATTTCTTTTTACTTCTTGCTCCAACGTTTCCCAAGCAAACAGCCCCCAGCTGCTACCTTTTTCTTTATGCTTTCCTTGGCCGCTTGATTCTGCTCTGGTTATTGTTGCGCTGTCTAAATTCTTGCGCCGTCCTCTTGCGATGCCCGATTGCTTTGCTTTTGTTTTGTTTTGTTTTTTTTTTTTGTTTCTTTTTGGGCTTTTGCTGGATGGCTTGAGTACAATTATGGCCAGTAATGTGATGAGAACTCATGTTTAATTATCAAGTTGTCTGGCTCAATTAGTCATGGAGTGAGCTGCTTCAATTTCTTCAAGTCTGCGATAAAATTTAAATGATAAAAATGAAGTCCCAAAATCAATAAAATAGACTACAGTTTTAAAATTAAGGAGTGCTAAAATATTTTAAATTATGCAAGTCATCAAACACCCCCGAACTTAAAACTTTGTTTGTCCTCAAACAAAAGCTAGACCCCATAGAAAAATCTCATCACTCACCAAGCCATGATTGAAATCAGATTTCAAAGATAGCAGAAAATCAATAAAAAATTTAGTAATATGTCAAGCAAGAGTTAAGCGTTTACTTCAACCTAAAGCTAAGACCTTGAGTGTGTGTGTGATATAGTCAATTTAACTACTAACCACCTGCAAACTCTGATAAAAGTAGAACAACTGAAACCAGAGGAATTCTCTCAAAACTTAACCCCATAAGTCCAATTTTCAGAAATCCTCTCCACTAGTGTAGTCAACACCAAAATCAGAGATCAAAAGGTCTTTTATTTTGTTGTAATGGCAGGCCACAAGGTGAGGGCTAAGAAAGAAATGGATATATAAAATCAAAGCAAACTGGGAAAATACTTGGCAGAAAGAACAATAAAATAGAATTCCATAAGATTCAAACCATAGCTCTTTCTTAACAATATGCTCATATCTCTCTCTCTCTCTCTCTCTCTCTCTCTCTCTCTCTCTCTTTTTTCTTTCTTCTTCCATGATGAATAAATCACCTTTGCATAAAAAGACAAACCCAGCAAAAATACCTTCTTCTTCTTCTTCTCATTTTTTTTTTTTCACTTTCTTTTCTTTTCTTTTTTTCTTCACACTTTGATCAAACAAAGCAAACATAATGTGGAATATTTCATTTGAACTAACTTTCTCTTTACATGTAACTTTCCACCAAAGTATCTTCTCAACTGTAAAGGTAAATTCATGATTTTTCAGGCTTAGAATGGGAATGGTGTATGTAGGTAAAAGAACAAATCAAGGCTTATGTAACAAAAGGCTCAAGGGGGCTGACTATGGAAATACACCATGCAATGATGGCATGATAACTAGGACAGCTGGAAAGGCTTTTTGGTTATGAAAAAGATAGCCTAGATCATTTCTCTAATATTTGGCATCAACTAGGATTTCGCCTCAAGGATTCATCAACGGATTCTAGAGCAAAGCAAGATTGAACTTTCTTGACTCAGTTAATTCAACACCTTCTCTTCATAAGCAAAATGGAATAAAGAAAAAAAATGACTATGTGCTCAATTTTGTTCAAGGACAAAGATTTAAATCAAAGTACCCACAAAACTCTGCCTGACATAAAAAAAAATTTTGAAAAATTTTCTCAATCCCATCCTCAATCACAAATTTCAGAGTCATAGAGAATTCAATCATACTCAAATACATGCTTGGTAAGCGAATCCAACAACTCAAAACTCATAACCAACAATCAAGAAGACAAAATAACTTTAGGAGTTTATACCCCCAAACTTAAACTAAACAATGTCCTCATTGTAAGTCAAAAGTGAGAAAGAGTGAAGAAATGAAAGGAACTTCCCTGGTTTCATGGTGAACCCGTCGTAAATTGTAATTTTTAGCTCTTTATTCATGCTAAAAAAAACTTGCATCAAAATCTAAATTATTAAAAATAAAGAAATAAATAAAATAAAATAAAAAAAATAAAAGAAAGTTCTATGGGCTGCCTCCCATAAACGCTTGTTTTAAAGTCTATAGCCAAACTTTTCAATTTTCATCAATTAGGGTGTCCAAGAGGAATAAATGCACAGTTCCTTTCCAAGTCCCAATTTCCTACAAACGCACGCAGCAGCTTGATGATCTTCTTCGGGTGTGTGTGATGCCGTAACAATCACTGGAAATGTGTAACTATCACCTAAGAATGCATAGCGAAAATGCTCAGGTAATTGCTTCAAGTTTGGAGTTGTCGTTTGCTGCATCTTTTCTTTAGGAATTACAAAATCCATCTTTTCTACTATCGGCTCTAGCCTCCCCACTTCATTGCTAAGTGATGTAACCTACTGCAAGGATCGTTCTAGGTGATCAGCTGGCACATCTTCTTGACAGGCTTCTTCTACACATTGCTCAATGACATATACTTAAAAGCAAGTGCTTAGATCTTCTGGAAATCTCATGGCTTGGTAGATGTTGAACTTAACCTCTTTATTTTTGACTTTCAATGTTAATTCACCCTTCTGAACATCAATTAAAGCCCTTCCTGTAGCCAAGAATGGTCGGCCAAGAATTAGTGGAACATCTTGATCTTCCTCCATATCTAACACCACAAAATCAGCAGGAAAAATAAATTTATCCACCTTTAGCAATACGTCTTCTATGATTCCACGTGGATATTTGATGGATCGGTCTGCTAGTTGCAAAGAAATGGTTGTTTGTTTCATCTCTCTAAGTCCCAATTTCCCGCAAATAGAAAGTGGCATAAGATTAATGCTAGCACCAAGATCACATAAAACTTTATCAAAAACTGAATTTCCAATAGTGCAAGGCAAAGTGAAACTCCCTGGATCTTTTAATTTTTGAGGCAATTTCTTTTGGAGAATGGCACTGCATTCTTCAGAAAGCTTCACTGTTTCGAACTCCTCCAACCTTCTTTTCTTGGAAATGATGTCCTTCAGGAATTTGACATAGTTTGGCATTTGTTCCAAGGCATCTGCAAAAGGAATATTTATGTGAATTTTCTTAAAAATTTTCATAAACTTAGAAAATTGCTTATCTAATTTTTGCTTTTGAAAACGTTGAGGATAAGGAAGTGGAGTTGTGAGAATAGGAGGATTGTCAGGAAATGAAATTCCTGGACGTATGTCTGTCATGACCCGAAACCCACCCTATGCGGATCTCGCATGGCGACCGCCACTCTCAGGCCCAGGGACCTTTGGGCGAAGGCTCACATAAGCAGCGGTATCGAATAGATGTGCGACACATGATTGCGGAAGCGTGAAAAACTTTTTTTTCTTTTCTTTTCTTATTTTAAATTACGCACATCCGTCCGGTACTGCCGCTCTTTAAATAGCATACATGATTTAACATTCAGAGTATAACTAAAAGTTAAAGACTTCATAAATACATTACATGTTCAGTTGCCCCGTGGGGCTTATACATAATAGTGTACCATCTCACTAATACAAAAGTGATTAACTTAAAACTTTATAAGTCTTTCCAAAAAGACTGCCAGTCCTGCAATAGCTGCTTACACTCTTCACAAAATGGGTAAGCTCTAACATCAACCTCTTCACATCAAGACTACTATTAGTCACCTGAAAGGGGGAATCCGAACAAAGTCCGGGTAAGCTAATCTAAGCTTGTGAGCAATTCCAGTATTCGTCATGGGGTTTCAATTAGCAGTGGTTTTTTAGTACATAAGAGTTTGTAAAACATTCACTGCCAATTGCTCGTATACTTGAACATAGAACATATGCATTTCTTAAAACAGATAGCTTTAAAACATTTAAAGTATTCAAGCTATACTTATACTTATGAACTTCAAAATATATAACATAACATGTATTTCTTAAATAGAGTATATAAAACTCAAAACATATGCATATTGAAAATGAGGGTAAAACCTGCTTCTATTTTCAAAATCATTTGTCATCTTATCACTTTCATTAGTGGAATCCATTTCGAACCGGACTCCCATATTACTTATAAATGGAGATATCTCATGCCTGGGGGACTAGATCCTGCTACCTGGCATTTTACAAGGCAATTGAGTTCCGTACAACCCAAAATCCTGCCTATTTTACAGGGCAACTGAAAACTCAGAATCCTATCTAAGTGCTTATGCACCATTCATCTTGCATTTAAAATACATTTAACATATGAGTATGTCAAATAGATATTTCTCATGAGCACTTTAAAACATAACATTTATAACTTCGTGATAAACGTCCGTGTACTTGAAATAGGCAAACTCAGAATATTTAACAAGATTTGTATTTTAACTTAGACATGCTGAAAACACATTTTTAAGAAAACTGTAAAAAAAACATTTACTGAGCATGTCACAATAGGGTTTATAAGAACATAAATAATTTAAAACTGAAATCATGTAATATACTGAATTTGGAATTCAAATACTTCGTATCTTTTGAACTTAAAACCTTTTCAAATTCATGGAGTTAAATCTCCACTTCAAATACAGGGTTACTCACCTTGGTCCCTTAGGGTTAGTGCTAATAATGCGCTTTCCCACTTTCCTTGTAGTTCCTAAGAACAATTCATAAATATCTCATCAACTTTACATTCATTGTACTATAATCTCGATATTTCTTAACTTACGCTTAAATCGTATTAGATCCTAAAACGATTTCATAACTTCATATGTACTTACCTTAACTCGTACTCTTAACCTATGACATAATTTAATGTGTTAGGAATTTAATTCATTTCAATTTATACTCTTCTGGTAGCTCCATTAACTTTAAATTAAAGTTATTTACTTGACATGTTAACGCGTCGCGTCTTCTCGTACTTTACTTCACATGTTTACGTGTCGTGTCTTTCGTATTTCATTTCCTCGTATACGCCTTAGATTAGCACTTTGGCGTTACTTTAATTTATAGTCATCTGACAGATGCTATTCATCAAATTTTATGTCTTTTTATTTTAGACATTTCTTTTGGTCGAATAGACTCTACCATTGAGTCCAGAGCGTCGAAGAAAGTCGGTTTAGGCTTTCCAAGAATTTAATTCGGACTTTCATATGTAAAAGGGCAAATGGTCATTTATCGTTTTACGTGTCACATTTTTCCGTACTTCGTTTCATAATTTGGACTCCATTATTGAGTCTTTCTCTAGTTTCATTTTGGCTTTAGGGGTACTAGGGGTATTTTGGTCATTTAACCCCTTTATGTGTCTTTATTTTTCGGGATCCCGTCTCGTGTCGTGGACCTCACCATTGGACTCAGAAGGTCCGAGATAGTAAGAATACACTAATAACTTGTTAATTTTGGACAAGGGGTATTTTGGTCATTTACTCCTTTACGTGTCTTTATTTTTCGGGCCCCCTCTCGCAAAACGGACCTCGCCATTAGTCTCAGAATATTCAAAATAGTAAAAATACACTATTCATATGTTTAATTTGGACTTTATTTGCTCCATATAGGGTTCAGGGGCAAAATAGTAATTTTACCTCATTTATAAAATAATTAAATAATTATTTAATAATTTAAATATTTTTCCAGGGGTGGAATTGAATGAATTTTCCCTCAGTTGGGCCACAGTAGGATTTTCTAGAAATTATGGGGTCAATCCGAAATTAGAGAAAGTTTTGGTTTATTTTATTTTAAATAATTCAAAGACCAGTGGGTTCGGTTTAAATTCAAGTGAACCGGTCCGGTCTGATTGTAAACCAACCGGTTTAGCCGGTTTGCCACGTGTGGCTGACGTCAGCCCTAATGTTTTAAAAATTAAAACCAAAATGTTACCGTTTAAATAACCCATGACTCGTTGGATCCGAACTAAACCCAGACCCGTAACTGACCCGTTCGCCCGACCCGAACAGTGTCATCTTCCCCACGAGGGTCGACACTGTTCATCCGAAACCCTAAATTTTTACAGTTCAGTTTCGTGATGTTTTGAGAGTCCATTTCCTCTATTTTCTTTTCCAAACACTTCTTAATACTTTATGGCATATTTTTACATCGATTTAGAGCTTCGAGTTTATCTCAGAGGCTCGGTTTAGGTCGCGATAACTAGACCTGTAATACCCACAGTTCATGCTTATTTCTTGATCATTTTCAATGAGGTTAGGCTTGTTTTGTTCCTTAGTTAAAGGGGTTTCATATTTCATTCATAAAGGTAGATTTAACATCGAGTTTAAGGTATTGGGTTTCAAACCCGCAACCTGCAAGTTAATTTTTGGAGGTCATTTCTTGGGTTCTATGATCACGTTGTAGGGTTTTTAGAACCCTCTTGGTCTATATTTGAAGTCTTAATAAGCCAAAACTGGTTTGGTTGTAACGGTTTCAGACCTGCTTCAAGCAAGGTCTTCCATGGCCGTAGCTTCTAGGTTTGGTATTTTTGAGTGTTTTTAAGCTCAGATTTCATGCTTGAATGAGTCTACACATGTTCTACATATCACATATACAAAATCAAAGCTTAAATTAGTTTATACATAGGGAAATTTTAGAGAGAGAAAGTGAAACGTTTTCATGGGTTTACCTTTTTGAGTTGGTTTTCCCCTTTCTTCTACCTCTGTATCCTTTCCTTAGCTCTTTAGTTTCTTCTCCCTTTCTGAATTTCCTTTCGTACGAAGCAAGCATGCATTGCATGTCTTGCTTTAAAGAGAAATCCACTGACCTCTCTCTCTCTCTCTCTTCCTGATTTCGTAGCCCTACACTAGCCTTCACATCTCATCAATTTTGTTCTTCCCAATTTTTGCTTTACATTAAATTTTTGATGATATTTGTATATATGTATATTATATATATATTCACACACCAATACACATGGAGACACACACACACCTCAACCGACACACACACACACATTTAGATATTTTGTGTTCTCCTTACTTTATGCCCATTTATACATATAAAATATATATATGTATATATATACTATACTTGTATACATACATATAGGTATGTGTGTATATACACACTTGACCACACATACCCAATACATTTTAGTGTGTGTATTGCAGGTATTATATATATACTCTATTTAATTATGCCAAGTGATTAATTTATGTTAATTAATTAATTAATTTCATAATTAGTTAATTAATATCTTTTAGTGTATATTCTTTCACACTAATTTTTATAACCTCGTAAAACGTGCCATATGACCCGATATTTTTGGGTCGGGGTATTACAATGTCAGTCTCTCTTTGTGTATCATCCACAATCTCCTCTTCTGCTACTTTATCCTTGCTTTGGCCATTGTCTGCAACTGTAGGGGTGGACTTGGTTTCCTTTGATGGTGACCCCTCAATTTCTCTTCCACTCCTAAGTGTGTTGGCCTTGCATTGTTCCTTTGGATTCACCTCTGTGTTGCTAGGAAAAGTTCCTCTTTGTTGGGCATTGATGGTCGTGGCTAGTTGTTCAATTTGCACTTCAAGATTCTTCATAGTGGCTCCCATATTGCTACAATGAGTCTCAATGTTATCCAACCGTGAATCAGTCTTTTTAAACCTTGCATTTGTCTCCTCAACAAAAGAAATCATGGCATCCTCAAGTGACATCTTCTTCTCGATTGGTTGACTATCAAATCCTGGAGGAGGTTGCAACACATTCCTTGTGTTTCCATAAGACAAATTCTGATGATTTCGAAGCCCTCGATGGTAGTAATTTGGCATAGGATTACTACGATAGTTGTAGTTCCGATTGTTAAGGTATTGAACTTGTTCTTGACTCGCTTCATTACTTGGAACTGTCATACTTGCAGCTGCAACATATTCTGCACGTTGTGGTATCCCTTGGGTTGTCAAAGTTGAAATCTGATGTGATAGAAAAGCAACTTGAGCTGAAAGGGCTGCTAACGGCTCTAATTCATGAATCCCAGGAACTTTCTTAGCTATAGTTCTTTCGGTTGGCCATTGATAATTGTTTGTGGCCATTTCTTCCAAAAGAGACATAGCACCCTCAGCTGTCTTGGACATCAAAGTTCCACCAGAAGCAGCATCAATTATGGTCTGAGTGTGCCCATTTAACCCATTATAGAACATCTGAATTTGCAACCAATCCGGCAATCCATGTTGAGGGCAGCGTCGAATCAAATCTTTAAACCTTTCCCATGTTTCATAAAGTGACTCGAAATCATGTTGCTTGAAGTGATCAATTTCACTCATGAGTTGGGCTGTTTTTGCAGGTGGGAAGCATTTAGCAAGAAACTTTTCAGCCATGTCCTGCCAACTAGTGATGCTTCCCGGTTGTAGAGATTGTAGCCAACCTCTTACCTTGTCCCTCAAAGAAAAAGGAAACAATCTCAGTTGAATGGTATCTTAAGTAACACCATTAATCTTTATAGTGTCACAAATCTCCAAAAACATTGCCAAATGAATATTGGGATCATCAAGTGGCAATCCGCTGAATTGGGCTTGTTGCACCATGTTGATCAAAGCTGGTTTGAGCTCAAAATTATTGGCATTAATGGTCTGGCGTCTTATACCCGAGTAGTTGTCATTCACAACTGGCCGTACATAATCCATCAAGGTGCATGGCTGTGCATTCTGTTGTCCTTCAGCCATGGCTAGTACTTTCTTCTTTCTTAGTGATCTAAGAGTTCTTTCAATTTTCGGATCAAAAGGAATAATGTCACGAGTTCTAGCCCGGCACATCCAATGCTAAGAACACACTTGTAAAACAAAAAACAAAAATAAAACAAAAATAATAATTAAATAAAACAAAAATAATAAATAAATAAAAATAAATAAAGTTCTAAATTAAAACCAAGATTGCTTTGTATTGATATTGGCAAAAATAAGAAGAAATCAATCCCCAGCAACGGCGCCAAAAACTTGATCGGTGCAAAACTGCAAGTGCACAGTATCGTAGTTTTATAGTAAAGTGATAAGAAGAGTATCGTCCTCAGGGATTGGTGTCTTACTTTTTACAAGTACCGAAATTAAAATAATCTCGACTTTATTTAGAAAATTCACTAAGATCTTTGGAATTGCCATTTAAAATAAAACTAATGCAAAGAAAATACTAAAATGAAAAGAGAGATGTTGCTCGAAATTCAAATTAATGGAAGAGAAGAATTCTAGGAAATCGATTTCACCTAATTCCTCACTATGCTTTACTAATCTAATTAATTGAATTTAATTCTCCATGTTAGCAAATCTCCAAATCATCCAAAAGCCTCTTTCGACAGTCAATTAGAAACTATTCTTGTTTATTATTTTACACAAGAGTATGTAAATTAATAAAGCAAGAATGCACTAAGATCAATGATTTTTTAATACTACACGGGTTCATATAAGTCTTTTGATCTCTATATTTACCTATGCCTGAAATATTTAGGATCTATCCTATGATTCCCTCTTTCGATAGCAAATTACAGGATTAAAATCATCTAATTAGTAGCCAGTTAATTAGAAGCATTAAACTCAGAATAAATCAGATAAACATGGAAAAAAATTACTTCAATTTAGCATAAAAAAGTAAGCATAGTTCAAAATTAGACTACATCATTTTTCTAGAATAACACAAATTTAGTTCATGCTAAAAATTAAATTTAACATAAACGAATTCATCATATTTTTCTAAAAGAAACGAAAGAAAATTGAACATTAAAAAATAATCGCAGCGATCCCAGTCGTCCTTCAAGTCCCAGCCGCTTTTGGTTTCTCTTTTACGCCGCCGCCTGCTGTTTTCTTCTTCTTTTCTTCCTGCGCTGCTGCTGGTTCCTTTTCTTTTCTGTCTCTGTTCCTGCGCCGCAGCTTCTAAGGGCTTTTTTTTTTTTTTATTGTGTTGTCCTTTTTGTACCAAGACCCCTTAAGACCTCACACAAGACTCCAAGCTGCACTGCGCAGCCCACCTTTGTATTACAGCCCTAGCCGCACATTTGCTTCCTACTTTTACTTCGCTGGGGCCCACTCTTTAAAGCCACACGCCCCAGCAGCTTTATTTTATTTCTTTTTACTTCTTGCTCCAACGTTTCCCAAGCAAACAGCCCCCAGTTGCTACCTTTTTCTTTATGCTTTCCTTGGCCGCTTGATTCTGCTCTGGTTCCTGTTGCGCCATCCAAATTCTTGCACCGTCATCTTGCGCTGCCCGATTGCTTTGCTTTTGTTTTTGTTTTTGTTTTAGTTTTGTTTTTTTTTTTTTTTCTTTTTGGGCTTTTGCTGGATGGCTTGAGTACAATTATGGCCAGTAATGTGATGAGAACTTATGTTTAATTATCAAGTTGTCCGGCTCAATTAGTCATGAATTGAGCTGCTTCAATTTTTTCAAATCAGCGATAAAATTTAAATGATAAAAATGAAGCCCAAAATCAATAAAATAGACTAAAGTTTTAAAATTAATAATGCAGCTAATTTTGGCTCGTCATGGAATAATCCGTCGTCGTGAACCTGAAAAGAGATGATCTGTAAAAAGCCACCGGGAAAGGTTCCGGTGGTAACCTCTCCGATGGTTAAGTTAGTATTCTTCTGTTTTATCAAAGGTTTGGCCTTTTAATAAAATGTAATTTTGATGCAGATACTTTTACATACCTTCTTCATGGAAGTTATAGCATGGAGAGGCGGTTGGTTTTTCTGACAAGCGGTGGACGTCCTGTTCATCTTAGCTTTTAAAGTTTTACGGCTCCCTTTACACGTGTACCTGTAGAACTGGTTTTCAAACCTGTATCTCCTTTTGGCAGGGTTAGGGCTCACCGCCTGTCAGGCTATATTAATGTAATGATGAGACTTTCGTCATTCTTTTTTGTCTTTTCTTTACTCCATCGTTCCGAGGTCGGTATACCGAGGTACACCTCGGTATATACTTTCCGATCTAAGCTATAAATCGAATTATCTTTACAGCACATATTTAAGTTTGATTAATCAGATGTTTTGTGACGTATCAGTTACTCCCCCCTGAAGCCTTAGTTCTGTAACATGTACAGAACTCTGGTTTTAGGGTTTTTGTAATGGGTGACGTGTACCACCGTTTATATCATATTTCGAGGGGTCCGTAGCTGTCAGGCATAATTACAGCACATATTGCGGCTTTGGTAATTGGAGTAATTAATGACATGGCCGTCACTCTTTTTTAATGGATTTATTTCGAGATTTGAACGGATGTTTGCTTTGTTTAACGTGAAACATTAATGACAAATATTTTTATAAATAGTGGGGTTAATGTAGTTTTTGAATCCGTTTTCGAATTCAAATATTTTTCTCGATCTGGAGTGGGATTTTGAGAAGCGAGTGCGATTTCAAGTTTGTGCTTCTCTAAAACGTGTTTTCCTTCTGTACCTGGTAAATTTCTTGTTCTTCCTCTTTTTCTTTCTCCTTTTTATTCTTCTTCTTCTCGATTCTGTTTTTTTTTTTATTCTACCTCTTCTCGTTTTTATCCGTCGATCATGTCTGACCCAAATAGAGAAGAGGTTAGAGTCGAACCAGGAACCTTCGATGAGGGAGGTCCTTCTCAAACTTTTACGGCCGTGTCTTCCTCTTCCTCTGTTAATATTATAGATTCTAGTGACGGAGAGGTTAATGTATCCACTAGAGAGGAGGGAGCGAGTGCCATAACGAAAGGCATGTTAAAATCAATTATGAAAAAATTTAGCTTCCCAAAAAATATAACCTGTAGGGTCCCAAAACCAACAGACCGCCCCTCTAATATAAAAAGGGGGGAAATCTGTGCCTATCTCGAATGGTTCGAGATGGGTATTCGTTTTCCTTTCCACCCTCTTTTTATAGAGTTTTTTACTTGGTACAATATTTGCCCTGCCGAGCTTAATGTAAATAGCTGGAGGCAACTTTTAGCTTTTCTAGTCTTAGGTCACCTGAATAGGGTTCACATTGATCTAGATCTAATTCGGAGTCAGATGGAACTAAAACATCTGACTGCTGAGGACCTCTACTATACTTGCTTCGATCAGAGGTATAGACCTCTGAATTCAGTACCATCCTCCAACAAAACGTGGAAAAAATGGTATTTCTTTGTTGGAGGAGGTTAGGGAGCGAGAAGATTACGAAGGTCAAATGAGCCTTTTCCCTCGGCATTCCGGCCCTAAGGGTGAGTATGGAGAGGATTCATAGGTTGTGAGTTCAGTATGTTTGAATATAACTGAAACAACTAACAGTTTATACTATATGTTTTTTGTTGCAGACGGAAGGAAGTGGAAGAAAGCAGAGTTTACTCCCGAGATTGAGGAGCGATACCGACGTCTGCTACAACCAGTTCTTCGGCCGCACTATTTGATTCTCTCCCCAAAGAACTTGATGGACGCTGGTTTGACGAAGGAGGAGGCTGCGGCTATAAAAAAGAGCCTTCTCTCGGCATGCGGCCCTCCGTCTAAGAAGGCAAAGGCTGGGGATCCACCTGCGGCTCCAGTAGCTCAGCCAGCAAAGAAGAAGAGGAGGCTAATCTCCCGAGCTAAGCGGGAGACTTCCCGCCCTTCTGCTTCAACCCCTGAGGAGGTCATGCAACCCGAGGAGGACACTGGTGCCGATGTCAGGCCGACGACCGAGCCTTCACCGACTACAGAGGTCCCAACCTCTACCGAGGTTCCTGAGCCCACCGAGATGGGGGAGGCGAGGAATAAGGCCCCTGTTCAACAGACGGAAAGGTCGGAGAGAGCCAGTGCGACCCTTCTTCACCCTTCTGAGGCCTCGTCGGGTACTGAGGCGATACAATTGGCATTAAAGGCGGCCCTCCCACCGGGGTTACCGGACCAAAGCACGAGACGTACTTTGGGTGATCTGATGCTGGGTTACACCAGGGTAAGTGGTTTTTTTTTTAATCATTTTCTTCATGTCGGTAGGGTCTTCGGGCGGTAGGTATCTTAATGGATCGCGATGAGCAAGTTCAGCAAATTGGTGGCCTTAAAGAAGAACTCAAAGTGGCTCGGTCCGAGCTAACTACAACTCAGTCGGAGCTGAAAGCCACCAAAGCTGTACTTTCGACGGCTCAGCTCGACCTAAAGACGGCCCAAGGGTCTCTGAAGTCTGCAAAGTCTGAACTTGAGACCTCCCGAGCCAAACTAAAGTCCTCCGAAGCGGAATGTGTGGAACTCAAAAAAGAGCTTAAGTTAGCGAAGAATGCTACAGAGTCCCTGATAACTCAGAGGACCAAGTTGTCTGAAAATGTAGCAGGACTAAAAGAGAAACTTCAAGTAGCTGAGATGACCGGACTGAAAAAGATTGAAGAAGCTAAGGTGGCCACAAAAGAGGCTACCAAAGCAAGCATGATGGGGATTCTAACGTCCATGGGACAGGAGTTGTCAGCTGCTGGGTATCTCGCCTATATTAAAAGGATTCGAGTTCTATACCCTGATCTGGATATCTCAAAGTTAGATGAAGTGGAGATGCCTGACTCTCGACCGACCTCTCCCGAAGTGCCAACTCAAGAGGAAGTGTTAGAAGGCGTAGTCCCTTTATCTGCTGTACCTCCAAAGACATCGTAATAGATAGGTCGATGTTTTATAATTGTACTTGGATATTTTATGAAATGAAAAACAAGATTTGTTTGTTTCGATTGTTCCTTCATCATTATTTTTTTTTTTATTTTTTTTTTTGAATGCCTTTGATACTTAATACCAAAGCAGTTCATAAATAACAATAAACCTATTTTGCATGAATTTTGGACTTAAATCAAAAGATTATGGACCAAGATATAACAAACATATTTCTATTTATCATCACAAGCATCTGAATCTAACCTGGTTTTCATCCGAAGTGAACCAAGTCGATAAGGGTCTTATGTTTTTCTGAGATCAGGTTGGTGGACCAGTATCTTTACTTGTAGTCATACCCATAGTACGTAGATAGTAGAGGCCTTGCTTGGAGCCATACCTATAACACGTATGCTAGTAGGGGCCTTTGATGAGTTAGAGATCAGGTCTGTAGACCAGCCTCTTTTTTTTTTGGAGCCATACCTACAGCACGTATGCTTGTAGGGGCCTTTGTTGAGTTAGAGATTAATTCTGTAGACCATTCTCTTTTCTTGGAGCTATACCTACAGCACGTATGCTTGTAGGGGCCTTTGATGAGTTAGAGATCAGGTCTGTAGACCAGTCTCTTTTCTTGGAGCCATACCTACAGCACTTACGCTTGTAGGGGCCTTTGATGAGTTAGAGATCAGGTCTGTAGACCAGTCTCTTTTCTTGGAGCCATACCTACAGCACTTACGCTTGTAGGGGCCTTTGATGAGTTAGAGATCAGGTCTGTAGACCAGTCTCTTTTCTTGGAGCCATACCTACAGCACTTACGCTTGTAGGGGCCTTGATGAATTTTGAGATCAGGTCTGTAGACCTTTCGTGTTGAGAAGATATATCACATGAAAGGTAGAAATAATTTTATTGATAATACTGTCTCAGGTGCTCGATGTTCCATGGTCTGGGAATCGGTTTTCCCTCCATATCTTCCAACCAGGAGGTTGTAGGCCTATTAATCTTCACAATTCGGTAAGGTCCTTCCCAGTTTGGGGACAACTTTCCCATCGTAGGTTCCTTGGTATTAGGGAAGATTCTTCGCAGAACCAAATCACCTAAGTCAAAGTTTTTACCTTTCACCTTTTTATTAAAGCTTTTGGCCATCCTTCGTTGACATTCTTCCATTCGGATTGAAGCCTGTTCTCTTTTTCCTTCCAGTAAGTCGAGGTTCTCGATTAACTGAAGCGGATTTGCTTCCTGATTGAAGGCTTCTGTTCTCCATGTGGGCATACCGATTTCTACTGGAATGACCGCCTCGGAACCATATGTGAGTGAGAATGGTGTTTCCTGGGTAGCACTGCTCCTCGTCGTTCGGTAAGCCCAGAGTACTCCAGGAAGTTCTTCTGTCCATTTTCCTTTTGCTCATTCCAGCCTCTTTTTGATACCACTTAATATAGTCCGGTTAGTCACCTCGGCCTGTCCGTTTGCCTGTGGATGTCCTGGCGAGGAAAAATGATGGCTGATATGGAGATCGTCACAGAATTTTCTAAATACTTTTCCTGTAAACTGGGTGCCATTGTCTGATATGATAGTTCGTGGCACTCCAAACCTGCAAATGATATTTCTCCATGTGAAATTTTTTACATCCACCTCGGTAATGTGAGTCAGTGGTTCTGCTTCCGCCCATTTGGAGAAGTAATCAATAGCGATCAACAAATACTTCCTATTTTGAGGAGCTTTGGGCAAAGGTCCAACAATGTCCATCCCCCATTGGGCAAAAGGCCAGGGACTTGCAATGGGTACAAGCTCTTGTTGTGGTAGATGTTGATAGGAAGCAAAGCGCTGACATTTGTCACATTTCTTTACATACTCTCTGGCTTGAATCAGCATACCGGGCCAGTAATAACCATGGGTCAACGCTCGATGTGAGATGGTCCTGCCACCATTATGATTGCCGCATATCCCTTCATGAATCTCGGCTAGTACATACTCCGATTCTTCTGGAGATAGGCACCTCAGTAAAGGTTGGGTGTAGGACCTACGGTAGAGTTGCTCATTTAAAATCAGATACCGAGCTGCTCTGATCCGTAGTTTACGTGCTTGATTCCTATCTTCTGGGAGTTTTCCTTCTTTCAGGTATCTGAAGATAGGAGCTCTCCAGTCATGACATTGTTCCAAGATGTGAATTTTTTGAACTTTGTCAATACTGGGGTGATTTCGGGAGGAGATAGTCAATTCTGAATCCCCTTTGGTACCGAGGTGAGAAGCCATATTTGCTAATGCGTCCGCCCTTGCGTTCTGTCTTCTCTCTATTTTATGAATACGGAAAGTGGCAAATGATTTTTGTAGAAAACTTACCATTTCAGCATATTTGATCATTCTGTCATCTTTCACAGCAAATTCACCCAGAACTTGGCCCACCACTAATTGGGAATCAGAGAAGGCTTCGAGGTTGTGAGCCTCACGTTCTAGGGCTAGTTGCATGCCAAGGATTAATGCCTCATATTCAGCTTCATTGTTTGAAGCCCTAAACCCCAAAGTAACTGCTTTCTCTGTAGAAATACCATCGGGAGATCGGAGGATAAGACCAACTCTGGACCCTTTATCAGTGGAAGAGCCATCCACATATAAATGCCATGTGGCCATGGTTGGGTTAGCGTCTAATTTCTGTTTTAGTGCCGGGGTGAATTCGGCAATAAAATCTGCCAAAGCCTGTGCTTTAATGGCAGTCCGAGGTGTGTATGTGATATCGAATTCTCCCAGCTCTATTGACCATTTCACGAGACGACCTGAAATTTCAGGTTTATGTAGTATGGCTTTTAAGGGGTATGAAGTTGGGACTATGATTGAATGAGACTGAAAATAAGGCCTGAGTTTTCTGGTCGATATGACGAGTGCGAAGGCTAGCTTTTCTATCTCGGGATACCTTTTTTCTGATCCAAGAAGTGCTTTACTTACGTAGAATATGGGTTTCTGAATCCCTTTGTCTTCTCGGAGTAACGCAGAGCTTACGGCATTTTCAGATACCGCAAGGTATAAAAGCAGCTTCTCTTCTTTTATTGGTGTAGATAACAGCTCTGGAGATGCCATATATTTTTTAAGCTCCACAAAAGCTTTGTCGCATTCAGAGGTCCATTCCAAGATCTTATTCCCCCGTAGAGCTTTGAAGAACGGAAGACAGCGGTCCGTAGACCTTGATATGAAGCGATTCAGGGCTGCAATGCGGCCATTCAAAGTCTGTATCTCCTTCCTAGACCTCGGAGGCTCAAGTTCTGCCAAAGCTTTAATATGGGATGGATCGGCTTCAATGCCTCGTTGTGAGACAAGAAAACCCAGGAACTTCCCACGGCTTACCCCAAAGGTACATTTAGATGGATTCAACTTCATCTTATGTTTGTTCAGGATGTCGAAGGTCTTTTTTAAATGTTCAACGTGGTCCTTCTTCTGTTGACTCTTGACCAGCATGTCATCGATATATACCTCCATTGTATCACCGATCAGAGATGCAAACATTTTGTTGACCAAACGTTGATAGGTGGCTCCGGCATTTTTAAGGCCGAAAGGCATTACTTTATAGCAATACAAGCCTCGTTCAGAGATGAAGGAGGTCTTTTCTTGATCAGGAGGATACATCTGAATCTGGTTGTATCCTGAGTATGCATCCATGAAGCTCATCAACTCGTAACCAGCAGTTGCGTCAACGAGTTGATCAATTCTTGGGATAGGGAAACTATCCTTAGGGCAAGCTTTGTTAAGGTCGGTATAATCAACGCATACTCGCCATTTCCCATTTTTCTTTTTAACCAGGACTGTGTTAGCAAGCCATTCTGGGTAAAATACCTCCCTGATTAGCTGTGCATCTAGTAACCGCTGGACTTCATCATTAATGATCTTATGTCTCTCGGGAGCAAATGTTCGTCTCTTTTGCCGTACAGGGTGGTACTCAGGATTTGTTGTCAGTTTATGGCAAATACATGAGGGATCGATACCTTCCCTGTCCTTAGTTTCCCATGCAAAGGTTGATAACTGAGTTTTCAGAAACTCAATTATCACTTCTTGTTCTGGTGGAGATAAGTCGGCGCCCACCTGTAAATAACGCCCTTCTTCCTCTTGTCCTACCGAGATCTTCAGCGGCTCTTGGACCGGAGCAGCCATGCTATCTACGCCACGCGGGCTCAAAGGCGCATCAATCTCGGTAGGACAATACGTATCTTCACCTTGGTCAGACAGGTCGAGAATCATTTGCCTCCGAGATGTCTGTAATTGCTATTGCTGTTTGTTACCTTTGAGTGCAACAACATGGCATTCCCGAGATGATGATTGGGAACCTCGAA
This sequence comes from Nyssa sinensis, assembly GCA_008638375.1. Taxonomy (NCBI): domain Eukaryota; kingdom Viridiplantae; phylum Streptophyta; class Magnoliopsida; order Cornales; family Nyssaceae; genus Nyssa; species Nyssa sinensis. Next base: position 43,668,216 of record CM018031.1, read on the forward strand.
TAGTGCAGACTTGATCGTTCTATACATATTTGAGACACTGGTGAAGGGTGGACGTGACAGCCCCTATTTGATGTAACCACGGTCTTCCCATGATTACGTTGTAGGGAGATCGGCAATCTACAATCACATATTCAGATAACACTGTTTTTTGTTCTTCGCTGACCCCAATAGTTGTTGGGAAGTCAATACCGCCCATAGGAGAACTTAGATGTCCATCGAAACCAGCCATTACTGCCGAGGTGTCTTTGAGGTCAGACACGTTCAACTTCATCTTCTGGAAAGGCTCATAAAATAAAATATTAGTGGAACTGCCTGTGTCCACCAATACTCTAGAGATGTCGAAGTTGGCGACACGAAGAGTAATGACTAGCGCATCGGCGTGTGGGTGATGTACGCCAGCTAGATCCAGTTCGGAGAATTGGATTTGTGGTGAGGGTTTAAGCTTTTTCTCCAGAGTCATGATTTGAACCGGAATTGGTGCCATCTTTGCTTCTCACGCATAGCGCTTCCTCGCCCGATTTGAAGTGCCAGAGAGAGAATTAGTGGCATGGAGGACGAGGATAACATGAGTATTGGCTTGTGATGGCTGATTCGTCCCAAGAGTGGACCCCTGATCTTGTCTTGGTGGCTGAGGCTTAGGCTCCTGCCGAGGTTGTTGGGGTTTCTGAGTCTGATTATTTGGTCCAGATTCCCGTTGAACGAATTCTTTCAGTCGTCCCCTCCGAATCAGCTGCTCGATCTCTTGTTGAAGATGTCGGCATGTTTCCGTAGTATGTCCGTGATCTCGGTGAAATTCACAATACTTACTACGATCTCGGTGGTCCGGATCAGCATATAATGGATCTGGACGCTTAAAAGTTTCATGTGTCTTGACCTGATTATAGATCTCAGATATGGAAGCAGTCAAGGGAGGCAATGGCACACTCAGAGGTGCATATGATCTGAAACGTCCCGATGTTGTCTGATTTTGACCTCGGGATGTTTTCGTCTCAGGACTTCTTTGCCGTTTGCTGGTATTGCCAATATTCTGCATTTGTGACTTCCCCTCATTTTGTACTTGTTCTTTGGCAAGACGAAGGGATGTTCTGGTGTCTTCCAAGTTGATGTGTTTTCTCGCCCTTTCCATCAATGATGCCATATCGACAGGAGGATTTTTTGTCAGGGAATCATGAAAACGTCCTGGCCAGAGTCCAGCATGTAAGGCGGCCACCAAGAAGGCTGCACCACAATCAGTGATCTCGGTCAGCTCGGCATTAAAGAGAGCGATATAATCCCTGAGGGATTCTCCCTTTCGTTGTTTTATGGACAAGAGAAATTTCGGTCCTTTTCTGAGCCGCCTGCTGGTTAGAAAGCGATCAAGGAAGCGCCTGCTGAGCTCGTAAAAGTTGGGGACTGAATTTGGGGGGAGATTATGGAACCATCGAAGGGCTGCCCCTTTGAGACTCGTCACAAAGGTGCGGCATAGAAATGCGTCAGTGGATCCATGAAGGGCCATGGTATGTTGGTAATTTGAAAGATGATCGCCAGGATCATCCAATCCTTCATACGGGGTGAATTTTGGGACAATGAACTTACGAGGACGCTCCTCGGCTAATATACCTGGGGTAAACGGAGTCGTAAATCTTCCGAGAAGCTTTGCTATTTCGTCTTGTTGAGGAGGTGGAAGTCCTTCTCGAGCAGGAACTGCTTGTCTTATGGAGTCTGCCACTTCTTCTGATCGTAGTGGTACTCTGGATGGGACAGAGTGCTGAAATCCTGGTATACCAACCTCAAGCCCAGTAGGTTGAGGATTGTTCTGACTGGGGATTGCATGCTCAGGCTGTCTTTGATTGGACGCAGGTGCCGGTTGAAATGGTGGTCCGGATTGCACCAAGTTAGCACCAGAATTCGCAGGGCTAACAACATGGCCCCTGCTATAAATAACGTTGTTAGGTTGCATGTTGGGTACACTCCCTGGAACGTCATGTCGAACTGGAGTTACACCCTGGGGAGAAAAGGGACGAGCGCTAGGGCCACCCTCCTCATATTGCCTCCGTTGCGGAGGATACACTAATGGATATCCGCTTTCAGGAACTCCAGAGTGAGGGAGAACCGATGGATTTTGTGTCAAAGAGGCCAAGATTTGAGATATGGCTAAGAGCTGAGCCTGCGTTTGATCAGATTGTTTCTGCATCTGAGCTCGAATTTGATCCAGTTGTTGCTGCACAGGATCAGAAGTTGCAACTTCTTTATCCTGAGCTAACTGTTGAGCTGATAGTGGTGCAGAGCGACGGTTGGAGGCCATGACAACCAAATACTTTAAACGGAGAAAACGAGATATAGAAGAACGTTTAAACGTTCCCACAGACGGCGCCAAGCTAATGCAGCTAATTTTGGCTCGTCATGGAATAATCCGTCGTCGTGAACCTGAAAAGAGATGATCTGTAAAAAGCCACCGGGAAAGGTTCCGGTGGTAACCTCTCCGATGGTTAAGTTAGTATTCTTCTGTTTTATCAAAGGTTTGTCCCTTTAATAAAATGTAATTTTGATGCAGATACTTTTACATACCTTCTTCATGGAAGTTATAGCATGGAGAGGCGGTTGGTTTTTCTGACAAGCGGTGGACGTCCTGTTCATCTTAGCTTTTAAAGTTTTACGGCTCCCTTTACACGTGTACCTGTAGAACTGGTTTTCAAACCTGTATCTCCTTTTGGCAGGGTTAGGGCTCACCGCCTGTCAGGCTATATTAATGTAATGATGAGACTTTCGTCATTCTTTTTTGTCTTTTCTTTACTCCATCGTTCCGAGGTCGGTATACCGAGGTACACCTCGGTATATACTTTCTGATCTAAGCTATAAATCGAATTATCTTTACAGCACATGTTTAAGTTTGATTAATCAGACGTTTTGTGACGTATCAATTAAGGAGTGCTAAAATATTCTAAATTATGCAAGTCATCACCCCCCTAACACACACACACACACGACTGAGAACATGTAGATGATACTCAAATGGTGTTTTGGTGAAATGGTGATACACACAAATCATATTGTTTACACCCTACCCAATGCTCAAACTCTAATCACTCGCAATGTGGATATGGCCATGTGATTAACTGTAATTTTGGGCCCAGAAGCTAATGATTTTTCTAATTGTGAGAGTGAACTCGTTAGGATTAATGGCCTGCATATTTCAACGTGGACACATAAGTATAAATACCCAAGGCCATAGGATCAATACAATAACAACCAAGATGACTGATGGTAGGTACTCCAATAAGCATCTAACTAACCTGGGTAAATGACTAAGAGGTGTGACAATGAGAATATCTAATAGTTGGGACGTCTATCATTGAGTAAGCATTGAGAATTACTAAGTCTATAATCAAGGGAAACCAAAGGCTTAAAGCCATCACATCTAAGTAACTAATCTTATCATTCTAATACCTGGAACACATACCAACTATAGCCAAAACCTTAGCAACACATTAGCGACATGTTTAAAGGAGTATAGGCATGGGACATATGGTAGTGATTTAGGATAATGAAGTGGGATCACTTTCTTAGAATGTTGGGCATATGGAAGTCATGGGTGATGTGTTAGCGGTTAGTAGGATGTGGCCTCCATTATGTTATACTACTTCGACTGGGGGATGTGGACGACCTAATGCTAAACATGTAGAACATGGGGGTCACCACTGCTCGTAATTTTGGGAAGCGTGCAAAATTTGTCATAGAAGCTTGGTGGGATATTTTAGAATAAGGCATGTGACATCATGTGATTGGTGGAAAAGGTATCTTTAGGGGAATGTTAGAATGGGTGAGGGTACATCATAACTTGAAAATGTGTGTATGTGATGTGAATGGCGGGACAAGATGGAGACACAAACCTACCCTTCCCCTCATTCTGCCAAAAACACTCTTTCTCCCCCTTCTTTCAATTCAAATTCTATCTTTCTACAAAACTTTGTGTTTTGTATATACAATGGTGTGTATATGTGAGTTTTGGCTATTGAGGATGTTTTGGATGATTTTGAACCTTGTTTGGACACCTAGGAAACTTCTCTTAGCATTTAGAAATTATCTAAAAAAGAACAGAAATGGATAAATAGTGGAGACATGACCAAATGCTAGAAAATTTGTTGTTTTTGTTAGGATTGGATCTTGATGTTTTGATCAATTTTAAACACTAAATCGAGGTGTAGAATGTCAGGAAATAATTTGGAATAAACATGGAAGAAAATGAAGTCAAAAATGGTGAGGAAATCATGAAGGACGAGTCTCGCTAGAAAATAGAACTAGTCTAAAACTTTGTGATTAATAGTGTTTCGATAAGTGAAATTGATCCCAATGTGTGAGAAAGGAGGTCTAATAATGTTTAGAGTGAAAAATGGAAGAAAACACGTAAAAATCACAAAAAATTCAACTACATACTAGGGTTTCGACGATTTTGCTAGAAAAGACAACACATGATCAATGAGTCAATTGTCAACTAGGTCAGGTTCGATCAAATGAGTCAAAGTCAAATCAAGTATGGGTTTAGTTAATAGGTCGACTAACTTGGTATTGGACCTTACAATGGGCTTGGATGTTGGGCTTACTATTTGGGCGTGGGCTTAACAAATTAGGTTCAGTTTGGGCCTCTGGTTTGGGTTTGAGCCAGCACTGTTAGGTTAGTCTGAGGACCAATTTGGTCGTGAGAATTTGACTAAACTATTTTTAGTGACTAAATTGGGCTAAGGATATCCCCATTTGGATAATTTAGAAATTAAGTGAATTGGAAAGTTTGGTTTCAGGAAAAAGAAATTGAATTATGAATAATTATGAAAATGTCGATTAATTTTAAAAAATTACAAATTGGTGAACTTTTTAAGGAAAACTACAAAACGATCCCAATTTGGCTGTGAATATTAGGCTAAATTAGTCTAAGTGACTAAATTGGAATAAAGATATCCCCATTTGGATTATTTAAAAATTGAGTGAATTGGAATGTTTGGTTATATGGATAAGAAATTGAATTATGAAAACGTTGATTAATCTTAATAAATTACAAATTGGTGAACTTTTTAAGGAAAACTACGAAATGATCTACTAGTTTTTAAATTGAAACAAAAATCCAATTAAAATCCTAGAAAGGGGCATAACCAAGAGTTTTGAGCGTTCTGAATTCAATTATAAGGTATGGTTGGACATTCAGGGAAACACATACTTGAGAATCAAAGAAAACCAAGATTTACGATTTTGAATACTAAATTACTACTACATGATAATACTTTCTATTAAACATGATATTGTTCACTATACATGTATGATGCTTATGATATCTCTATTTGTATATACAATACTGAGATGTTGTGGATAAGTATTATACACTATATATTCAAATGTTTTGTACTTGGTTTTATGAAATATGGATGACATTGTGGTATGTATATGGATATTTTACATTAGATCTGTCATGAAATGTTAGACGGATAGGTACAAAATAACTTGTGATTATGTTTCGATATGACATTGTGGATGTTAATGAGATGAGATGTATCAGATGGGATACTTGTAAATGGATTATCAGTTTATTAGAATGTACTCTTGTGTTGGGGATTGTACATGACTTGACAAGGGCCTATGAGTTGGTATTTGATTGTAGATGATCGATTATTTACTAGAGTTGGTATTGATGGGGCACATGGGTGAATTGGTAAGTGTATGATATACACATTCATGGTTGACGTGTATGAAGCATATGCATTATGTTATATGCTATAAATATTGTTGCTATTATTTTTATTTGTTAATTTATACAAGAAATGAAGGTGTATATATGATCAGGTATACCATTTCCTCAACCTTGGTGGTTGATCAATGGGTTAATCCCCACACCATTTGCCAAGAACAACTCTTTGTTTTCTAAACTTGAAACTTATTTTGCAATTTCCAAGGTGTCACATCCCGCACCCCACCCTACGCGGATGCGAAAGATGTGATGCCAGTTAGCCGCCTTGTTAGTCTCCGACTGACAATGCGACCAACCGAAGGCAATCTTCTGAACCGTATAATGAATTGCACTCCAAATGTAGGGTCAGAACAGCGAAAATTAAAACCTTTTTATCGGATGGGAACGCAACTCATCAATATACCACAATTAGAAGTATGTACCACAGAACAAGTCTACAATCAACCAATTAATAACTCTAAGCCACAGAGCACATCTATCACTAGTCAGAGAGCACAGAACATATCTAATCTCTCTAGAGTACCATTACCATGAGCCATGTCCCAATACATCTAATGCATATCAACGAAGTCAATCATAACATGTCACTCACTTGACTAGCCAGAATCAATCTATCAGAACCCAAGTCTCCACAAATCCATGCCATCAGATCCGTACTTGAAATGCCTCACAGCCTACTAGTATCATCTTCTTATACATTCTAGTCCAATGGAGTTATATCTTGAAAAATGTTAAATAAATGGAATGAGCTTAAACAAGCTCAGTGAGTAACATAGGTTCCTGCCATGGGTTTCAAAACCAGTTCATATATATATATATGCATGCTCAAATGTAACTCAGATAGAACAATGCAGCTCAAGTAGAACAGATACAGCTCAAATAGAACGGATATAGCTCAAAGTGCCTGAACCTTCCCTAGGCGATGTGGGATGACATTACTTCCTATCCACCCCCTCCCCTACACATAGAGGGCCCGCGTCCTGGCGGCACATGGAGGGCCTCATATCGCACACCTCCGGCTGGGGTCAGTATCAGAGCGGAACAGATAGGATTGAGCGGATGCTGAGCTCTGGGCGTCCCACAGAGGCAGCCATCCATCCACTGATATACTCAATCCCGGAGTGGGCCCCAGACAAGACAACATAACAAACAGAATCAAACAGACTCCAAAGGATAGGTAACAGAACAATAGACTTCAACAGAATCAACAGGATATATCAGAAGGCAGGATAGAACAAAATCATGCCACAAGTAATGCAGATCAAGAGGTATGCATGAAAGCATATGCATTTAAAACAGTTCAGTGTATAAACAGTTCAGCATATAAAGCAGTTCAGTATACAAGTTTAAGTAATACAGAAAATATACGCCAAGTCAAGAGTCCGACTTACTCACCTGAATGTATGCTTATCTCAAATTACAGACAATCTCCAAATAAGTGATTAGCCACGTCAACGGTCTCTAGATATGTCACTAGCCACGTCTCTGCATATTCTAGGCATTATCCTTCTGATGATCATCATAATTGATTTAACATCCAACAGATCATCCCATAGCTAAAGAAAACACACCGGCAGGTTGATCGAGTCGGCCAACTATTTTAAATCCAGTTTCATCAACTTCTTCAATCTTTTCTCCCAAGCAGATGATGATCCTAACAGATTCTGTCCCTTTATCATCCCATCCATCAGATATTGAAGAACTTTCCCTTCCTCTCATCAGATTACTGTACAGAGTCTTCCAAATCAGTAGCTCCAAATACTACAAGCAAAGTCAGAACCCATAGCCTGCTTCAACCTGAACAGTAAGCTTCATCTATTACTGGATTTTCCCTCTTTGCATATGTTGAATCATATGCACAATATCCCAACAAGAATGGCCAGACCTCATTTGGATTCCATAAATAAATCGCTGCGCAACACCTCAAGGTCTGCCTGGACAATCTCCTCAAATAATTCTGTTAGCAGCTATGACCTATCTTCAAAACCTTCACATGATACTACTTACATATTCAATTAATCCTGCGTATTGCCTAATTATAGTAGCAACCATGAAATACCAACAGGATTTGATTACAGAAATTCAAAGCCAAGATGTCTCAAAACTACAATAAGCTCGGGACAATAATAGAACCCCCTCAGCCAATCTATGAAGAATCACCAATCCAGATTTTTTAAGAAGCCAGAGGAATCAATAAACTTTGTTTCATTAAATGGGATGAGAAACATGTCGAGTTCTGCCTCTACATCAATTACTGAGTTGTCTGCTCTTTCTTTGCAGCGCTTTATTGCCTATGAACTTGTTAGGAGAAGCAAACGGTTTGCCTCTACTTCAGTTGCCCTGTACAATCACCTGAAGTAACTGAGTTCTTGACAATTTACTGCTCCTTAACATCCAACCGTATCAACTCCTGAATAGCCGAAATGGGTACGCATCCACCCCTCAATCATTCATCCAACAATCAATACAACAGGATCCATTCCATGCAGCAAACTGCTCCACTCTACACTTCCATTCCCCCTTTGCACCGTTACACAACACACACATCGTCATCGCCCCAAACAGAGCAGCTCACTGCTGTGCTGTCACCGCTACACACAAAATTTACAACAGCAACAACATCAATTCATTTCCCAATCTGAAACCTCTTTGGACCTGACCAAAATGATAGCAAATTGCCTCCAATTTTTCCATCAATTCAAGCCACAACCCAACATCAACACGCTGCTGTTGGATCAACCAATTTGAATCCTCCAACCAACGATTAATCCAACATGATTCAGCCCCTACAGCAAACTCCACTCAATTCCGAGCCATCTCACAAAACCGATACAACCACACAGTTCAAAGCCGCACTAGCATCTCCCTTGTTACACTGCTACGCAAACACGCATATACACACTACCTGCTGCAGCTTTCTTTTTTCCCTCAATTCAACCCTCAACAAATCAAGCTATACAACTACACAACACGCAACAGGCGCATTCCTTAAACCCACTGAACTGAAGCAGCTAGCAAAACAGGGGCGATTTCTGTACAGCATCCCTCCTTGCGGTGCTCTGCACGGAGTTGAGAGATCAACTCGGTGATGACCCACTGATCTGACACCAAATTGACAAAGACTCCACCATCATCCATTGCATCCCCAGTCGTCATTCAAGCCTCACGGCCGTGCCTTCATCACAGCAACCAAAACGGAACAAAAAGGATAGAGATAGAACCTGTTCACCATTGTTACTGAATTAAGCCACAATATACCATCTTACTGCCCAGACTGAGAAAGGATCAATGGCTTAATTGGCTCCAACGCTACACACTCATAGAGATATACATCTCTGCACCGCTACACCTACTGCCAAACTCCATTCTAGGACTCATCACCATTGCAGCCGTCATCGACCTGTTCTCAATTGGAAACGGCATTAGATGAAACCCCCAAACCAACATCACTACCAACATCAAATCGCGCCCCAACCTTACGAACCCACAAAACACCATCACACCGCAACATCCATACGCAATTTCGAAATACAAAATCGTAACATCCACACACATACCTCTATCAATCTTCAGCGCAACCAATCTCTCTCTCTTTGTCTCCTTTTTCTACCAACTGAGCTACGCATATATGGTGCGTGTATATGTAAGCTTGAAGCTTATAGAAAGGAAAAAGGAGAATCGGTACAAGCAGGGCCTCTCGAAACGATGCTAGAAGCTTCGTGCTTCTTCTTTTTCCTGAATGTCCAACGTATATATAATGTGTGTGTGTATATATATATATATATATATATATATATATATATATATATATATACCTAGAGACTGACCCAACCCCTTCTAGCAGCTTCGGCTGCTCTTCTTTTCTTTTCTTATTCGGTTCCAGTAGCTTCCCTTGAAGCTTTTACATATAATATAATATAATATATATATATATATATATATATATATATTGGTTCCTTCTTCCAACATGTACATATATATGTGTCACTCTCCTTTGCATTATTCTAATATATAAAATATACTTCCATATATTTTATATATATCCTTACAGTTAGTGTCTTTGATCATTTTATTCCAATTATATAAAATATGATTTCTATATATTTTATATATGTACACTATTTCCGTTCCAAACTATTAAATTATGGAATGCCGTCCAATTTGGCATAAAATCGGGATTCGGTTTCATTAGTCTCTATTTTACCAATTTTAAGTCACCGTTCGTGTCTTATATTTTATTTATTTTATTTGCATAATAAATTTTTCTGTATCAATTCCATTTATCCGTTTCGGCACTCGATCGGCTGGGTTAATTGATTCCCAAGCATTTATTATTTTCAATGGTCTGGATTAATTTTATATTTTCTAATAATTAACTCATCAATGGCTCACTATATTTTGAGTTATTTTAATTTATTAATGTCAGATAACGTATTTTCCTTGAGTCGGAATACAGTCTGAATTATGTCGAATTTTGGGGTATTACACAAGGTATGGGTTGGAAGCATAAATAAATTAAACATTATCAAAACTTCTTTGCCTTAACCATGTTAGGTTTATATGTTTGTTTTTGGGTATTTTAGCAATCCTCATGTAATAACCTAGATCTTGTTATTGTCATTACATTCTATAGCCATATTTGAATTCACTTTAAGAATGAATTATGTATGAATTAGAATTAGTCTTAAGTATGTTTATGTGATTAAAGTATGTGAGAAGTTTATTTGTACGGATAGTAGGAAAGGCGATAATCAAAGTCCTAGTAAGAATGAATTAGGAAACAAAATAGTGTTACTAGTAGGGTTTTAAAATGATTATCGGGCTAAAACAAGTTTAATTAGCTTAAACCTTAGTTGATTTTTGGGGTTTTTAAGTCCCTTGTAATGGGTTTGCCCACTTGGGCACCATTTATATACATCTTTACTTATATAAAAAAAGTTTAAACTTTGTTAGATTGAGAATAATTGGAGACTGCTTAACTAACTTGACCTAATTTCAAATTAGTTATTGAAAGGCAATTAAAATGGTTATCTAAACTTATTATGTTTAATTAGAAAGTCTAATGCATGATTAGGAAATTAAGTTAACTCTAATTAGTTTAATTAATGTGATTAAGTGCTATAAGCCTGAATTAATCCTAATTTACAAAGCCTAACCCTATAGTTAGTCAAATTGATTTCAATTACGCAAAGGTAAGTAAGACAAAATGGTCACATGGGCATGGGACCCATGTCACGACCCGAGACCCACCCTCTGCGGATCTCGAATCGCGAGTGCCCCGGCCAGACTCTAGGTGCTGAACCGGGACCTGATCTTAACTTGCTACACAATCAGTGCTACTAACATGCAACAACTAAATAGCGGAAGAATTAAACAATTAAATAAATAAAAGCTTCATGTAATATATTTAATGTTTTCAAAATGCGGAATACAAAATTTCTTAATACAACTATTCATCCCCAAGACGTGGATAACATGGGAGAGCTATAAGATTGTTTGTACTAAATATTACACTACAACTTCAAAAGAAATGTCCACCTCTAACTATCAGGCTCTACTGTCTATTCTCGATCTTTATGCCTAAAATAGTCCAAAAGTAGTATCTGTTCTGAGCTATGAAAACTCAGTAAGTAGTCCTTTACTCTGCTATGTGTACAAGGGTATAAAAGATTGCTAGCCAGTCAATGAATATATATACTCAATATCAGATGATAGAAGTCAAATGATATAGGAGTGAATCTGCTATGCTAACAATGTCATACTACTACAGTCATGAGCTATATCAAGTATGAAACGTAAGCACTCGTCTGAAAGCTGTAAAATCTCATGATCATTCAATAATAATATAACACGATCAAGCTATAAATATCAACAATAAAGATAGTGATATCAACTAAAACTGAGATGCACTGGTGGGGCTTGGAAATCCCCCTGAGCTAGTATTCAGATCCGCTCGGGCTGTATGAATACGGCTTTGTGTACACTGTAACTCTACGTCCCATGCCTCACATAGCAACGCAGTAGATGTTCCACTTGAAACCTAGACCCGAAGGTCATAAATAGCATCAGAATGGAAATGTGACAGAGCATAAATCCAGCACTAATAATATATCGGGGTCATGCTATCTTCCACGAAGAGTATAGTGGAATCATAATTGATTCTAGGCAATCTGACGTAACAATACTTTTTGAGGCAATGGCTACTAGACTACTTAGACTAAAACTGTCTAGCCCTCGCGGCCCAAGGTACAAGTGTACAAAAAAAAATCTGTGCACAAGTGTACAATCATGATCAAGATATATATAGAAATCAATAACTGGTTCCCACATGATAGGGCAATATCAATGTGGTTAAATAAATACTAGTATGTATAAAATACAAATAGCAATATGTACAAGGAACTAATGACATGGCTTGGAAAGTAACACATGTAGAGATCGGGTTTTACTTACCTCTTACTATCTATAAAATAGAAGGATCTAGACTGCTTTCTCTTTGCCCTTTCGTGTTCCTAAAATTCATGAAACATGTCTCAGTCTATCACAACATGAATTATGCTAATCATCAAATTTTATGCCTCTATGTTATAAGTTTCTCTTTTACTAAAATAGACTCTACTATTGAATCCGGAACGTCGAAAAAAGTCAGTTTAGACTTTCGCGGAATTCAATTTGGACATCGGTGCTAGAAAGGGCAAAATGGTCATTTTGCACTTTTACGTGTCTTTTATTTTTCAAGACCCCGTCTCGCAACACGGATCTCATCATTGGTCTTAGGAGGCCTGAGATAGTCAGAATACACTAATAACTTGTTAAATTTGGACATTGGGTCATTTTACCATTATTTAATTAATTAATTACCTTTTACTTTTATATAATATATATATATATATATATATATATTATATGCCAAATGATCCCACGGGCTTGCCTGTCCAAATGGGCTTGGGGGGTTAGGTTAGGTTAGGTTCTTGGCTTGTGTTGGTCGGCTGTTCGATTCTCGTTGCGGCCCTTTTATTTTGTTTTTCTATATTTATTATATCTATAATATATATATATATATATATCTAGGCACACAAAGAAGCACGGGCTTGCCTGTCAACATGGTTTGGGCTTGGGCTTCTATCCAATAGGTCTCACGTTCGACCTGCAGGGGCGCAGCCTCTGCGCATTTTTTTTTCTCTATTTTCTGAAGCTAAACAGTGGCTAGTGACCCAATTCGGGGATAAGGTATCCCAGTCCAGCTTGGAATCCAATTCGATTTCTAAGGACTGTAACCAAACAGTCTGATTTAACTTTAATTTAAAATGACCGAAATGGAAACGACGCAGTATCATGTTATTTAAGCACTAAACGGTGCTGCTTTGGGGGAGACACTGTTCATCGTTTCCCCGACTTTTCGGTAGGGCTATACTAGGGTTCCGTCGCCTCCTCCGGCAACGGTAACCATTTTCCAACCATTTTTCATTACTTTTTTAAATGCAGTTTTATTCTATTTTTCTTAGAGATTTCATTTCCATTTCCATTTTTCTATTTAGACTAACCGAAACCCTCAAATAGAAGGTTTTCAATGGGAATCGATTTTCCGGTGACTCTCATTTCTCCATAATTTCCTCATTGTTTTGTCTCAAATCTTGTTCTAATATTTTTCTACATCTTATAGAATCATATCTAGGTCATTTAAACAAACTTTCATGTATAAAATACCTAGGAACCCGAACCATTATAAAACCTGTAACTACCTTGTTCTACTTCATTTCTGAATCATTTTAATTGATTCTTTTTGCTACTTAATCTATATTTAATGCTTAACAAGGCCCAATAATCATATCTAATTATCATGCTTTAAATCTTAAAGAATGGAACTATATGGACTCACCTATATTTTTTGATTTTCTCTTGCAGTTCCTCTATTTTCTTCTTCCTCCTTCTTGGTTCACGTTTCTGTATTCTCCGAATGCCCACAGCCTTTCTAATCAGTCTTTCCTCTCTGTTTTCCTATCTCACGCAACACTTATATATATATATATATATATACACACCAACTCCACCGCCCCAGTTACTTCCCCTTTTTTCTCTCTTGGTTCTCCCCCTTTCCTCTCTCTTCCCATCCTTTTTCTAACTTCCTTTCTGTTTCCTTTCTTTCCTTCCTGCTTCCCATTTAATGTTTGCTTGTGTTTTATGGTATATATATGTATATTATATTACACACACCAACACACACACACAATACACCAACCGACCCACACTTGGTGACTCATGCATGCTGCTTGGTAGCTTTCTTTTCTTTTCTTTCTTGTATTTTTTATGTAACTACATGTATATATATAACATATAATACTATGTATATATACATATACAATACATTATTTATACACATCGTATATATATATATATATATACTCATATATAGGCGTATACACTAGTTTCTAATTACACATACATACACCGATATTAATTGGGCTACGCATATAGGTATACGTATGCATGCATGGAAATGCGTGTGTGCATATATTACGAGGCATGGTTCTAGGTTGCTCAAGTGTCGCCCGATACTGGCTATATAACTGACACTATTCATATTCCAAAATCGTACAGTACATATGATATCATGATATAGAACTTCAACATCTCAGGTTACAACTGATAATAAACTACCCAACCCGGTCTACCTCGGTATACATGCTAACCCGAGTCAGGGTATTACATTATTTTCCCCCTTAAAATATATTTGTCCCCAAACTTAGTACATACTAGGGTGGAAAATATAGCTACTAAACTGAAAATAACTGAGGATACTTGGTGCGCATGTCGTCCTCTCGCTCCCAAGTAGCTTCCTCTATTTGGTGATGCTTCCACAGAAATTTGACTAAGGGGATAGTCTTGTTCTGTAGAACCTGATCTGGACAGTCCAGAATCTACACTGGAGGCTCTTTGTAACTCAGATTCTCTTGGACGTCTAATGGCTTGTGCTCTACTACCTGATTTGCACTTTATACACACTTCTTCAACATCGAAACATGAAATACACTGTGTACATGTGATAACTCTGAAGGTAAAACAAGCTAGTAGGCTTCTGGCCCGACCCTTTTCATGATCCTAAAGGTCCAATGTATCTCGGCCCTAGCTTTCCCCTCTTGCCAAACCTCATTACACCTCTCGTGGGTGATACCTTTAGAACACTTAGTCACTTACTACGCACTCTAACTCTCATCTGTGAGCATTACCATAGCTCTTCTGTCGGCTCTAAGTCGCTAGTAGTCACTGTTTGATTAGCTATATTTTCCCTGTAATCTGCTCCACTATTTCTGGCCCATACAGCTTCCTCTCTCCCACTTCTGTCCAGCACAGGGGTGATCGGCACTTCCTACCGTACAATGCTTCATATGGCGCCATATTAATACTAGCTTGGAAGCTATTATTGTAAGTGAACTCTACCAGTGGCAGTTGATCTTCCCAACTCCCTCTGAAGTCCATGACACAGAACCATAATAAGTCCTCTAGAGTCTGTATCGTCCTCTCTGACTGACCATCAGTCTCAGGATGATATGCTGTGCAAAGACTCAGCTATGTGCCCATGGCTCGCTGTAGGCCTCTCCAAAACCGTGATTCAAATCGCGGATCCAGATTAGATATGATCGATACTGGGACTCCATGAAGTCTGACTATCTCTCTGATGTACAACTTTGCTAGTCTCTCCAAGGTATATGTCATCTTCGTTGCCAGGAAATGAGCTGTCTTGGTCAGTTTGTCAACAATGACCCAAATAAAATCACTTCCCCTCGATGTCTTTGCAACCTTGACACGAAGTCCATCGTAATATGTTCCCACTTCCATTTGGGAATAGGTAGAGACTATAGAAGTCCACCAGGCTTCTGATGCTCTACCTTGATCTGCTGGCACTTGGCACACCGTGTTATGTACTCATCTATGTCATGCTTCATCCCAGACCACCAATATGTGCTTCTGATAGTGTGATACATCTTGGTGCTCCCTAGATGCAAGGCAAATTTGGAACTATGTGCCTCTTGAAGGATCTCCCTTTTTAGCTTTGGCACATCAGGTACACAAATCCTACCCTGGTAGCATAACATCTCATCTCTTACTAAAAACTCGGAGTCTATGCCTGACTCAGCCTCCTGACGAAGCTTGGAAAGCTTCTCATCCTGAGTCTACTGCTCTCTGATCTTGTCAACAATCGATAAACTGACTATGATGTTGGCACACAATGCCTCAGAGCTGGGCAGAACTACCTATCTCCATATCCTCCAAGTATTTCAGTATCTTTGTCTGAGTGGTCAACAGGCAAGCCAAGCTCTTTGATGACTTCTTACTAAGAGCATCAGCTACCACATTCGCCTTCCCTAGGTGGTACTGAATGCTGAGCTCATAGTCTTTGATCAACTCTAACCAACGGAGCTGTCTCATGTTGAGTTTCTTCTGTGTAAATAAATACTTGAGGCTCTTATGGTCAATGAAAATCTCACACGTGGTTCTGTATAAGTAATGCCTCCATTTCTTCAGGGCGAAGACAATGGCTGCTAGCTCGAGATCGTGTGTTGGGTAATTCCTCTCATGTGGTCTCAACTGACGTGAGGCATATGCTACTACCCTTCCACTCTGCATTAAAACACATCCCAAGCCCTTTAGTGAGGCATCACTATAGATCACAACCCCTCGGTTCCATCTGGCACTGTCAGAATCAGAGCTGTAACTAGTCAGTCCTTGAGCTCTTAGAAGCTCTTTTCTCGCTTCTCTGTCTAGATAAATGGAACGTCCTTCCTGGTCAGCTGTGTAATTGGCGTAGCTATTTTCGAGAAGTCTTTGACAAACCTTCTGTAATAGCCAGCCAATCCCATAAAACTTCGCACTTTCGTGACACTGGTAGGCCGAGGCCAATCCACGATTGCCTCGATCTTCTGAGAATCAATAGAGATCCCCTCTTTGCTAATCACATGCCCTAGAAATGCTATGCTAGGGAGCCAGAACTCACACTTCTTCAGCTTAGCGTACAGTTTCTGCTCCCTCAACTTTAGTAGAACCTTCCTTAGATGTACCTCATGCTCCTCCTAGCTCTTGGAATAAACCAAGATGTCGTTTATAAACACGATCACTAAGTCATCCAGATGGGTCTTGAAAACCCTGTTCATTAGATCTATGAATGCAGCAGGGGCGTTTGTGACCCCAAACAGCATCACTAAGAACTCATAATGCCTGTAGCGGGTTCTGAAAGCCGTCTTCTCAATATCTGCCAATCGTACCTGCAGTTGGTGGTATCCGGACCTTAAATCGATCTTAGAAAAGACCTGTGCTCCCTTCAACTGGTCAAAGAGATCATCTACCCTTGGAAGAGGGTATCGGTTCTTGATGGTGACCTTATTCAGCTCACGGTAGTCAACACATAACCGTATGGTCCCATCCTTCTTCTTCACAAACAACACTGGGGCACCTCACGGTGAAGAACTAGGTCTGATGAATCCCTTCTCTAGCAGATCCTGTAACTGAAGCTTCTGTTTCTTCAGTTCTATAGATGCCATACGATAAGGATTCTTGGATATCGGGGAGGTACCTAGCTATACATCAATAGTAAACTCTATCTTTCTATCCACAGGCATTCCTGAAAAGTCATCTAAAAAGACCTTGGGAAACTTTCTAACAGTGGGAATCTGGTCTAAGGGTGGTTGTTGTGAGCGAGTGTCCAGAACGCTACACAAGAACCCATGGCAGCCCTTACGTAATAAACGTCTGGCCTGGATAGAAGATATAAAATAGGGTGGGGTAGTTACACTCGTCCCATCAAACTGGATGCTCGGGCATCCAGGTCTTTGTATACTGACTATATTGGCCACGCAATTTATAGATACATAATTCACGACCAACCAGTCCATACTGAGTATAACATTAAAATTATAAATATCTAACGGTATTAGATCGGCTAATAAATGTGAGTCTTCGATCTGAACCTTACATGCTCGATATACCGTGTTGCTACATAGTGACTCTCCGAAGGCATATAAATGGTTAACATATAACCTAAGGGTACTGTTTCTATGTTCAGTCTAGCAGCAGATACTGGTGATATGAATGAATGTGTGGAGCCCGTGTCAAAGAGTACTCTAGCATACTATGAACAAATCTGAAGAGTATTTGTGACTACTGAGGTGGTAGCCTGCGTATCTCCGGGTGTCAGTGCAAAAACCCTCATTGAGCGCTGCAGCTCAGCTCTCTGTCCTCTACCTCGAGGCTGTGCTGTAGCTGCTGAGGTAGATGGAGTTTTGATTGTACTCCCAACTGACTAGGTCCTCTAGGGGCAGTTAGTCTTGAAATGCCCTTTTTGACCACATAAATGGCAAGCACGGGAGTTAGCCTAACATGGCCCCTTATGATGTCGGTGGTAGGTGGGGCACTGAACCATACTCCCACCCGTGGAATTGACCCCTGATGGTCTGGGTCCAGAATTCCTAGGTGCTGATCCTGCTCTTGGCCGAGTGAAGGTAGGTCCTATCCCTCTACTCTAACTCCTAGTCGGCCCCTTACTCTAACTCCCTGATGGCCTCGGGGCTGGCTGATTTCCTCTTAGCCTCAGTGCTGGGTTTGCCCTTCTCTTGGCAAACTCCTTGCCGCTCTGCTCTATGATCTTCGTAGTACTCACCACTTTATCATAAGTGGCTAACTGCAGGGGTTTAACCCTTTCTCTGATGTTCCACCACAGACCGCCCTCAAACTTGCGGGCTCTCTCGTGCTCGTCCTCTAAGATGGCAGGAGCAAATCTAACCAACTGTGTAAATCTGGCCTCATACTCCTCCACCGTCGAGTTCCCTTGCTGTAAGACAAAGAAATCTGCGACTCTCTGATCTCTGACTTCCCTGGGGAAGTACTTCTGGTTGAAGACCATAGTGAATCGATCCCATGTCATCTGAGGCTCTATGGCTTTCTCTAGTAGCCACCACTCATGAGCCATGCCTCTGAAAGTGAAAGTAGCAAAGGCTACCTTCTGTACCTCGATGCAATCCATGATCTCAAAGATCCTCTCCATCTCGAGCCTCCACTCTTCAGCTGAAGTGGGGCCTCTAGTGCCGTTGAACGTAGAGGGTCGTAGTGCCTGAAACTACTTATAAAGATAAGCCTGACCCCTCTCGTTCTCCTAACGCACTATGTGTACCACAGGTGGTTCCTGTCTCTCTGGTTGGGCTGGAGTGCTGGAACCTGCCTGGTTTTGAGGCGCATTCTGAATAAGCCTTTCTACTAGTCTCTCTAACCGCGCTATGTTAGCATTAGCATCCTGTAATGGTGTAGTAGTACGAGTGTTCACCATTTTCTATAAATGGTTAGAGGTCAGTTTCATATATTTGAAGAGTCTAATATCACATGTCAGTTTCTATATACTGACTCTACTTAGACATTTGTCATACGAGTACCTTAGTCTATCTCCCATGAACCACTGTGTCACCTAGGATGCTCTGATATCAAGCTGTCACGACCCGAGACCCACCCTCTACAGATCTCGAATCGCAAGTGCCTCAGCCCGACTCTAGGTGCCGAACCGGGACCTGATCTCAACTTGCTACACAATCAATGCTACTAACATGCAACAACTAAATAGCGGAAGACGTAAACAGTTAAATAAATAAAAGCTGCATGTAATATATTTAAATGTTCTCAAAATGCGGAATACAAAATTTCTTAATACAACTGTTCATCCCCAAGATGTGGATAACATGGGAGAGCTACAAGATTGTCTGTACTAAGTATTACACTGCAACTTTAAAAGAAATGTCCACCTCTAGCTATCAGGCTCTACTGTCTGTTCTTGATCTTTGTGCCTAAAATAGTTAAAAAGTAGTATATGTTCTGAGCTATGAAAACTCAATAAGTAGTTCTTTACTCTGCCATGTGTACAAAGGTATAAAAGATTGCTAGCCAATCAATGAATATATATACTCAATATCAGATGATAGAAGTCAAATGATATAGGAATAAATCTGCTATGCTGACAATGTCATACTGTTACAGTCATGAGCTATATCAAGTATGAAATGTAAGCACTCATCTGAAAGCTGTAAAATTTCATGATCGTTTAATAACAATATAACATGATCAAGCTATGACTATCAACAATAAAGATAGTGATATCAACTAAAACTAAGATGCATTGGTGGGGCCCGGAAATCCCCCTGAGCTAGTATTCAGATCCGCTCGAGCTATATGACTGTAACTCTACGTCCCATGCCTCACATAGTAACGTAGTAGATGTTCCACTTGGAACCTGGACCCGAAGGTCATAAATAGCATCAGAATGGAAATGTGACAGACCACAAATCTGGCACTAATAATATATTGGGATCATGCCATCTTCCACGAAGAGTAAAGTGGAATCATAACTGATTCTAGGCAATCTGACGTAACAATAGTTTTCAAGGCTACGGTTACTAGACTACTTAGAATAAAACTATCTAGCCCTCGCGGCCCTAGGTACAAGTGTACAAAAAGGAATCTGTACACAAGTGTACAATCATGATGAAGATATATATAAAAATCAATAACTGGTTCCCACATGATAGGGTAATATCAATGTGATTAAATAAATACTGGTATGTATAGAATACAAATAGCAATATGTACAAGGAACTAATGACATGGCTTGAAAAGTAGCACATGCAGAGATCGGATTTTACTTACCTCTTACTATCTATAAAATAGAAGGATCTAGACTACCTTCTCTTTGCCCTTCCGTGTTCCTAAAATTCATGAAACACGTCTCAGTCTATTGCTACATGAATTATGTTATTCATCAAATTTTATGCCTCTATGTTACAAGTTTCTCTTTTACTAAAATAAACTCTACTATTGAATCTAGAATGTTGAAGAAAGTCGGTTTAGGCTTTCACAAAATTCAATTTGGACATCAGTGTTAGAAAGGGCAAAATGGTCATTTTGCACTTTTACGTGTCTTTTATTTTTTAGGACTTCGTCTCCTTACACGGACCTCACCATTGGTCTTAGGATGTACCAGATAGTCAGAATACACTAATAACTTGTTATATTTGGACATTGAGTCATTTTACCATTATTTAATTAATTAAATTAATTACCTTTTACTTTTATATAATATATATATATATATATTATATGCCAAATGATCCCACGGGCTTGCCTGTCCAAATGGGTTTGGGGGGTTGGGTTAGGTTCTTGGCTTGTGTTGGTCGACTGTTCGATTCCCAAGGCTGTGGCCCTTTTATTTATTTTTCTATATTTATTATACCTATAATATATATATATATAGGCACACAAAGAAGCACGTGCTTGCCTGTCAACATGGTTTGGGCTTGGGCTTCTATCCAACAGGCCTCACGTTCGACTCGCGGGGGGCTGCGCTCCTGCGCATTTTTTTTCCTCTATTTTCTGAAGCTAAACAGCGGCTAGTGATCCAATTCGGGGATAAGGTATCCCAGTCCAGCTTGGAATCCAATTCGATTTCTAAGGACTGTAACCAAACAGTCAGATTTAACTTTAATTTAAAATGACCGAAATGGAAACGACGCAATATCATGTTTTTAAGCACTAAACGGTGCCGCTTCGGGGGAGACACTGTTCATCATCTCCCCGACTTTTCGGTAGAGCTATACTAGGGTTCCGTCGCCTCCTCCAGCGACGGTAACCATTTTTTGACCATTTTTCATTACTTTTTAAATGCAGTTTTATTCTATTTTTCTTAAAGATTTCATTTCCATTTCCATTTTTCTATTTAGACTAACAGAAACCCTCGAATAGAAGGTTTTCAATGGGAATCAATTTTCCGGTGACTCCCATTTCTCCATGATTTCCTTACTGTTTTGTCTCAAATCTTGTTCTAATATTTTTTTGCATCTTATAGAATCATATCTAGGTCATTTAAACAAACTTTCTTGTATAAAATACCTAGGAACCCTAACCATCATAAAACCTGCAACTACCTTGTTCTACTTCATTTCTGAATCATTTTAATTGATTCTTTTTGCTACTTAATCTATATCTCATGCTTAAAAAGGACCAATAATCAGATCTAATTATCGTGCTTTAAATATGAAAGAACGGAACTATATGGCTCACCTATATTTTCTGATTTTCTCTCGCAGTTCCTCCCTGTTCTTCTTCCTCTTTCTTGGTTCACGTTTCTGTATTCTCCGAATGCCCACAGCCTTTCCAATCAGTCTTTCCTCTCTGTTTTCCTATCTCACATAACACCTATATATATATATATATATACACACCAACTCCAGTGCCCCAATCACTTCCCTATTTTTCTCTCTCGGTTCTCCCCCTTTCCTCTCTCTTCCCATCCTTTTTTTGACTTCTTTTCTGTTTCCTTTCTTTTCTTCCTGCTTCCCATTGAATGTTTGCTTGTGTTTTGTGTTATATATATGTATATTATGTTACACACACCAACACACACACACACACACAATACACCAACCGACCCACATTTGGTGACTCATGCATGCTGCTTGGCAGCTTTCTTTTCCTTTCTTTCTTGTATTTTATATGTAACTATATGTATACGTATAACGTATAATACTATGTATATATACATATACAATACATTATTTATACACATCGTATATATATACTCATGTATAGGCATATACACTAGTTTCTAATTACACGTACATACACTGATATTAATTGGGCTACGCGTATAGGTATACGTATGCATGCATGGGAATACGTGTGTGCACGTATTACTAGACATGGTTCTGGGTTGCTTGGGTGTCGCCCGATACTGATTGTATAACTGACACTATTCATATTCCAAAATCGTACAATACATATGATATCATGATATATAGTTTAAACAGCTCGGGTTACAACTGATAGTACACTACCCGACCCAGTCTACCTCGGTATACATGCTAACCCCTGTCAGGGTATTACAACCCACAAAATTTGAAAGATTTAGCTCACAACTATTCTTGAGATCTAGCTTGTGTAGAGAATAAGCTATTTATGTGTGTACATATTGGTGATAAATATATGATTTAAAGCATATAAAAAGAATAAAAATTAGATGAATAAGAGAGAGAAAATGTAGGCTGAAATAAGAGCAAGACACTTCAAATTTTTAAAGATGTATAAGGTGCCACTGAGCCTATCTATAGATACATGTTTGTATCTATTATGTCTTGCAAAATAAAAAAGAAAAATGAAGAAAATGAGAGAGAAAGATGGCTGGATAGATTCTGGACTTGGGTGTTGTCTTAGAAGTCTAGAACGGCTATAAGATTTACAATAAAACCCAATAGAAGTGAGATAAGATTGGAGAACATTAGGATATAACAGAGTTCATTAGAATCCAGTATTAAGTCCATGTGAACCCTAATGAGATAGGAATTGTTGAATGAGATCACATTGATTTAAAATATGAATGTGATGTATATAATATGTATGTAGAATTCATTGAAAGAAAAGAGGAGTTAAAAAAGTGTATAGAGGCACAAGATGAGTAACCTATAACTTTAAAATGGAGTATGTTTTACACTTCTTTTCAAAAACATGTTCTTTGTTGTTGAGATTATTATTCTTTATGATTTCAACTGCAAAATTGTTCAATTATTGGTTTACAAAACAAACATGATTTTGATCATATATTATTCTTTCTATATATCTTTGAAAAACATGTTTAGAAATTATTTTAGCTACAAAGGGAAATGTTTCCATAAATTCCATTATACGTTTATGTTGTGTCTTTTTCTGAGGACCAATGTGCCGGTAGGCATAAGTAGGCTAGAGATCTATTCAACATTACTATAAGTGACTATGTCATTATATATGACACATAGTTCAAAACTTGAGTTGACGTGAGTTCTTCTGTTCCAACCGTAGTGATGGACATCCCATGTTTTTATGAATCATTCATTATGTAAAGATCTGAAAAATAAGGATAAATTTTTTATTTTTGCCGGTAAGGCATTATTCATGCACTATTTGCAGGTAGAGCACTATACATGCATCATTTACACATAATTCATGTTTAGAAGCATAATTTATAATATCCCGACCTGAGATAAGGCATGTAAATTGAGACAGACTGGGTTAAGTAGTGTAATACCTAGTTGTAAACCGAGCTGTTAAGGCTCTATATTATGATATCATATGGACGGAACGATTTTGGAATGTGAACAATTTCAATTGTACAGTCAATGTCGGGCAATGCCAGAGCAACCCAGAACCGAACATCGTAATGCATGTATGTACACAACTCACGCATGTGTATGTATGCATATATATATATATATATATATATATTGTGTATCTCTAAAAATAAGTGTATGTACGTGTGTGTAGAAATATGTATACATGTGTGTAAATGAGTATATAAATATATGTATACATTAAGTATAAATAATGTGTATATATATGTATATATATACAAATACACACGGTGGTATAAACACATATGTATATGTATTGTAAATGTAGGAACATGCATGAGAAGGGAGGGGCAGTATGTCACGACCCGAAACCCACCTTGTGCGGATCCCGAATCGTGACCGCCGCCCTTCGACCGAGGCCTTAGGGCAAGGCGAAACATAAGCAACGGTATCGAATAGATGTGCGACACGTGGTTGCGGAAGCGTGAAAAACTTTTTCTTTTCTTTTCTTATTAAAAAAATTTGCACATCCGTCCGGTACTGCCGCTCTTTGCATTGCGGTACTCATGATTATACATTCAGAGCGTAAATACATTCTAAAGTTTTATACACAATACATATTCGTTTGTTCTTCAAAACTTAACTACATAATATACACAACCAAAAACGACTAACTACTAGTCCGAGTGCTTTTCCACATCCGCTAGTCCTGCAATAACTTCCTATGCCCTTTCACAAAATGAGCATAGATTATACACTTTCTTGTTCAAAGTCAGAGCTTGCCTCCTGACACCTGAAAGGGGGGGTCCGAACAAAGTCCGGGTAAGCTAATCTAAGCTTGTGAGTAATTCGGGCATTTGTCATGGGGTTTCAACTGGCAGTGGTTTAGCACATGAAAGTTTATAAAATACTCACTACCAATTGTTCGTATGCTCGGAATACAGAATATATGCATTCTTCATAAAGATAGCTTTGAACATTTAAAGTATTCAAGCTAAATACACATTTCTTCAATAGAGTATATGCATTTTAAAACATGCATAATCGAAAGAGGTAAAACCTACTTTCATGTTTAATAGTATGATTTCAAATGATAGCTTAAAAACATTTATAGTTAATAAGCTAAATACACATTTCTTCAATGGAATCTATGCATTTCAAAGCATATAAACGTACATAATAAAATGGGGGTAAAAACCTGTTTCCATTTTAAAAGTGTTTGTCATCTTTTCTCTTTGGTTAAGTGGAATCTGTTTCGAACCAGACTCCCATCTTACTGCAATGCTACAATGGGAGATATCTCACTGCCTGGGAGATTAGATCCTTCTACCGGGCATTTACTGTTGAATCCCGAAGGATTTCAACCTTCATGGGGTGCTTATGCACATTTGGATGCCTTTTTAACGAGCATCAAAATACTGCTTCTTCAATAAATGGTTTTTGTTAAAAACATTTACAATATGACTTCTTCAAACATATGCATTTATAGCATTTGAAATATGACTTCTTCAATAGATGCTTTATAAGCATTTTAAATATGACTTCTCAACAAGAACTTCAGAATATGTAGACATGTCAACTACTTTTAGAGAAGACAGTGATAGAAATTATTCATTGAGCATGTCATATCAAGATTTATAAGAGCAAAATGAATCACGAGATATTTGAATTTAATATTCAATACTTCAACTCTTTTGGAAGTTAAAACTTCTTCAAAGCCGTGGAGTTAAATCTCCACTTCAAATGCAGGGTTACTCACCTTATACTCCAAGCTCGGCGTTTACTGCGACGCCTTCCTTTTTCCTTTTGTAGTTCCTAGAACAATTCATAAATAACAGTCTCATTAACTTCACATCTACTGCAATAACACCTGTTGATGCTACTTAGTTCGTATTAGATCCTAACACGATTTCATAATTTCATATGTACTTAATTGACTCGTATTTTTAACCTATAACACAATTTAATGTGTTAGGAATTAACTTCATTTTAGCTATACTCTCCTGGTAGCTCCATTAACTTTAAGTTAATTTATTTACTTCATATGTTCTCGTGTACCGTACCATTTAGTTGGTACTTCGAGCAGTGTACTAATTATAGCCACTGGACTTATGCTATTCATCAAATTTTATGTCTTTTTATTAGACATTTCTTTTTTTGGTCGAATAGACCCTACCATTGAGTCCGGAACATTGGAGAAAGTCAGTTTAGGCTTTCCTAAAATTTAATTCCGACTTTTGTATGTCAAAAGGGCAAAATAGTCATTTACCCAATTACGTACCGTATTTTTCCGTACTTCGTTTCATGTTGTGGATCTCACCATTGGACTCAGAAGGTCCGAAATAGTAAGAACACACTAATAACTTGTTACTTGCGGACAAAAGGTATTTTGGTCATTTTATCCCTTTACATATCTTTAATTTTCGGAGTTCCATTTCGTAAAACGGACCCCGCCATTGGATTTAGAATGTCCAAAATAGTCAGAATCCAATATTGGTTTACTTTATTTGGACTTCATTTACTCTATTTATGGCCTAAGGGTATTTTTGGAATTTCTTTTATTTAAATATTATTAAGTTATTATTAATTAAATTTCAGCCGGGCCATAGTAGAATTTCCCAAAAGTTTTGGGGTCAAATTTCAATTTTGAACTCTTCCGGTTTGAACCAGTGGGTTCAGTTTCAATTTAACTGAACCGGTCCGGTTCTCCTTAAACCAATCCGGTTCAACAACTCATGCTGACGTCATCATGACGTCAGCCCTGATATTTTAAATCTTTACAACATAACCAAAACGTCACCGTTCTCTTAATGCGGTGGACTTGCCCTTTCTTGACACGTGTCCCGAGTTAACTCGGGTGACTCGATTCAACAGCGAGTCGACCCGTCGTCTTCCTCCTTCGTTACCCACTGTAACCCTAATTTCCGAAGCTTGAAAGCTTCATTTTCGAGCTAATCTATTCACCTAAATTCTTCTGTTTTTACACTCATCCATCTCTAGAACATTTCCCAAGAGATTGGCATTCATCTAAGGTTTTAAAACCAGTTCATGAGTTCGGTTTAACTTTTGATAGCCGAACCTGTAACTACACGTTAAATCCTCATTCCATCACTATTTTTGATGAGGTTTGGCCCTGTGTGATCCTTATGACATGGGGATTACATACCCATTCTCAAAACTGAGTTTAAAAGTGTAAAACCGAATTTGGGTTCCACGACTTAAACCTGCAACTAATATTTTAGGTTTCATTTCTTGAGTTTTTGGATCGCGGTCTACCATTTTTAAGACCTTGGGATGATCTAGAACAGGTCCTAATACTCGGATTTGGATTTGGTTTCTCTTATTTCAGACCTGCACCAGAATTTTCTGATTATTGTTCCAACTGAAACTTGAATTTTCTCAGTCGATTCTTGATCATTTCTTGTAATTTCTTTTGTAATTTACAGCTTATATTATGCAGAATAAACCCCTACTATTACATGCTTTAAATTTGTACACAATTTAAACAATTTCCAAACGAAATCTTACCTGTTCAAGTTACTTACAGTTTCCCACTTTTCTCCTACTTCAGTTCCTATCCTTCAATTTCTTGCTACTGCTTGCACACGTCTCCTCTTCCATTACAAGTTCTCTTTTCCTTTTTATTTCCCCTTCATTTACTCATGCAATCGGTGGCCTTGCCACCTGTTGGTATCTGAATTTGCATGGCACACAGCCATGGCTGCCACCTCCCTTCTCATCATTATTTTTCACAAGCAGCTCACATGGGAGAGGCATGGAGAGCAGTGCCCACCGTCTCCCTCTCTCTCAATTGTATTATATTAAATACAATTTCTTTCTTTTGTTTGTAAGTATATATATATATATATATATTACACCCAACTTTATATTCCTATATAAATAGGTATATATATATATGTCTTATATAATCATATTATATATATAATATGTCTTTATATGAATTGAATAGTCACTTATTAATTTAACATGCATATTTATGTATGCATATACATCAATATCTATATTTCACAATATAAATATATTTATATATTTATATATATCCATGTTCATACTTTAATAATCTACCCGACGTAGTAATCTATTTTTGTCACGTCTCAATTCGAGGTTGGCTTCCCAAAATGAAAGTGTACAGTCTCAATGGGATTAATAGAAACAAGTTGGTGATTGAAAACCAACCTTGTTACTTCAGGTTTCAATCACTAGTTAATATTTAGTGACTTGCTAATTCTTCATCGGGTCGGGGTGTTACATCCTTCCCTCCTTAAAAGAGTTTTGTCCTCAAAACTCAAATATTTTTGTTTCGGGAGTTTCAGTCTCCTCCCATTGCTTCTATCTATAGTATTCATGCATCTAATAGTGGAATTTAAATAGCAATTTATTCATGATACTGGAATTGAATAGTAGATAGTGTACCTATGGGCTTTTCGAAGGTTGTGCAGCATCAGCAAATATATTATACACCCGTCCAGATATTGTAGGTTCTTTACCCTTTCCGGTCTTTCCCGTAGTCACAGCCTGCGCATGGGGCGTAGCTGATGAAGCTACTCCCGTAGGTTCCTTGATAGTTGAGTCCCATTTTGGACAATTCTTAACGATATGCCCAATCTGCCCACACTTGTAGCAGCCCCCAGTATCACGCCAACAGGGTGCATGATGTTTCTTTTGGCAGGTAGGGCACACTGGAATCTCCCCCGACTTTTGACTAGTGGTTCCCTTTTTGTTAACCGTAGTCACACTTTTAGCTCCTGGCTTTTTCATTGACTGGGGATTGGGGCTAGTCTTATTCTTGTCCCTCTTTTGAAGTAAGGCCATCCCGGCCCTCTCGAAGATTTTAGCACGCTCCACCACTGCATTATATGTGGGGAGTTCGAATGGTTCAAGTCGATACTTAATGCTATCCTTAAGGCCAGCTTCGAACTTCCTGGCTTTTAAGTCTTCAGTGTTAATCACATGAGGCGCAAAACGGCTTAGATTCACAAATTTAGCTTCATATTCTGCTACCGTCATTGCTTCTTGAGTCAGAGTTGCAAACTCTGCTATCTTCTGGTTTTTAAGTGACCTTGGGAAATATTTGTTATAAAATACTTCCAGGAATCTTGTCCAAGTCATTGGTGGCTCTCTTTCCTTTTCCAGAAGCCACCAGTCGTGCGCTGCATCTTTAAAAGTAAAAGCAGCGTAAGAAACTTTTTGTTCTTCTGAACATGGCATGACTGTAAATATTCGTTCCATTTCCTTAACCCATGTCTCTGCGTCAATAGTGGCATCCAACCCATCGAATCTAGGAGGTTTAAAGCCTTGAAATGTTTTGTAACCCGATGTATCTACCACCTCAACAAGTTGTCCTG
The DNA here is from genome assembly GCA_008638375.1 of Nyssa sinensis. NCBI lineage: Eukaryota > Viridiplantae > Streptophyta > Magnoliopsida > Cornales > Nyssaceae > Nyssa > Nyssa sinensis. Next base: position 43,697,423 of record CM018031.1, read on the forward strand.
GATTATTTGGTATTCCAGGGTTCTGTACCAGTTGCGGTGCTCGGATTTGGGCTTGGATGTCAATCATGTTACGGGCCATTGCTTCCAAAAGATGTCCAACTCGGTCCAGTCTGTCATCAGGATTCCCTTCATTCCTTCTCGTATTCACCATCGTTGCTGAAAAAATACACAACTGTTAAGTTTCCATTACGTACTATCATATAACATTACATTTACCTGCCCTATGTTTCAAGATTTAATACATTATTATTCTTGACTTCGTAGGGTTTATAACCTACCTTTATTTCTTCTCTTTGTTATGTTTCCCCCATGTAACTACGGGTCCCATACCCCGTCTTTATCCCATGTTACGTACCACCCATATCTACCTTATGTACTACGGGTCCCATACCCCGCCTTCATTCCATATCACACATGTCCCATATCTACCTTATGTACTGCGGGTCCCATACCCCGCCTTCATTCCATATCAGCTATTTCACATTTCTACGTCCCATAACGCGAGTCCCATACCTCGCCTTCATTTCACATCACATTCTTCACATCTTAGGTAGTCTAGGATCTACCTAACTCATAGTTCTGTCCCTAATTCTTCCATAATCACTAAGTTGATTAAGTCAACCTAGAGCTAATCTTAGTTATTTCTTAACCTCAATTATGATTTGATCTTTCCCGAAGATCATTAACCTAGAGCTCTGATACCACTCTGTCACGACCCGAAACCCACCTTGTGCGGATCCCGAATCGTGACCGCCGCCCTTCGACCGAGGCCTTAGGGCAAGGCGAAACATAAGCAACGGTATCGAATAGATGTGCGACACGTGGTTGCGGAAGCGTGAAAAACTTTTTCTTTTCTTTTCTTATTAAAAAAATTTGCACATCCGTCCGGTACTGCCGCTCTTTGCATTGCGGTACTCATGATTATACATTCAGAGCGTAAATACATTCTAAAGTTTTATACACAATACATATTCGTTTGTTCTTCAAAACTTAACTACATAATATACACAACCAAAAACGACTAACTACTAGTCCGAGTGCTTTTCCACATCCGCTAGTCCTGCAATAACTTCCTATGCCCTTTCACAAAATGAGCATAGATTATACACTTTCTTGTTCAAAGTCAGAGCTTGCCTCCTGACACCTGAAAGGGGGGGTCCGAACAAAGTCCGGGTAAGCTAATCTAAGCTTGTGAGTAATTCGGGCATTTGTCATGGGGTTTCAACTGGCAGTGGTTTAGCACATGAAAGTTTATAAAATACTCACTACCAATTGTTCGTATGCTCGGAATACAGAATATATGCATTCTTCATAAAGATAGCTTTGAACATTTAAAGTATTCAAGCTAAATACACATTTCTTCAATAGAGTATATGCATTTTAAAACATGCATAATCGAAAGAGGTAAAACCTACTTTCATGTTTAATAGTATGATTTCAAATGATAGCTTAAAAACATTTATAGTTAATAAGCTAAATACACATTTCTTCAATGGAATCTATGCATTTCAAAGCATATAAACGTACATAATAAAATGGGGGTAAAAACCTGTTTCCATTTTAAAAGTGTTTGTCATCTTTTCTCTTTGGTTAAGTGGAATCTGTTTCGAACCAGACTCCCATCTTACTGCAATGCTACAATGGGAGATATCTCACTGCCTGGGAGATTAGATCCTTCTACCGGGCATTTACTGTTGAATCCCGAAGGATTTCAACCTTCATGGGGTGCTTATGCACATTTGGATGCCTTTTTAACGAGCATCAAAATACTGCTTCTTCAATAAATGGTTTTTGTTAAAAACATTTACAATATGACTTCTTCAAACATATGCATTTATAGCATTTGAAATATGACTTCTTCAATAGATGCTTTATAAGCATTTTAAATATGACTTCTCAACAAGAACTTCAGAATATGTAGACATGTCAACTACTTTTAGAGAAGACAGTGATAGAAATTATTCATTGAGCATGTCATATCAAGATTTATAAGAGCAAAATGAATCACGAGATATTTGAATTTAATATTCAATACTTCAACTCTTTTGGAAGTTAAAACTTCTTCAAAGCCGTGGAGTTAAATCTCCACTTCAAATGCAGGGTTACTCACCTTATACTCCAAGCTCGGCGTTTACTGCGACGCCTTCCTTTTTCCTTTTGTAGTTCCTAGAACAATTCATAAATAACAGTCTCATTAACTTCACATCTACTGCAATAACACCTGTTGATGCTACTTAGTTCGTATTAGATCCTAACACGATTTCATAATTTCATATGTACTTAATTGACTCGTATTTTTAACCTATAACACAATTTAATGTGTTAGGAATTAACTTCATTTTAGCTATACTCTCCTGGTAGCTCCATTAACTTTAAGTTAATTTATTTACTTCATATGTTCTCGTGTACCGTACCATTTAGTTGGTACTTCGAGCAGTGTACTAATTATAGCCACTGGACTTATGCTATTCATCAAATTTTATGTCTTTTTATTAGACATTTCTTTTTTTGGTCGAATAGACCCTACCATTGAGTCCGGAACATTGGAGAAAGTCAGTTTAGGCTTTCCTAAAATTTAATTCCGACTTTTGTATGTCAAAAGGGCAAAATAGTCATTTACCCAATTACGTACCGTATTTTTCCGTACTTCGTTTCATGTTGTGGATCTCACCATTGGACTCAGAAGGTCCGAAATAGTAAGAACACACTAATAACTTGTTACTTGCGGACAAAAGGTATTTTGGTCATTTTATCCCTTTACATATCTTTAATTTTCGGAGTTCCATTTCGTAAAACGGACCCCGCCATTGGATTTAGAATGTCCAAAATAGTCAGAATCCAATATTGGTTTACTTTATTTGGACTTCATTTACTCTATTTATGGCCTAAGGGTATTTTTGGAATTTCTTTTATTTAAATATTATTAAGTTATTATTAATTAAATTTCAGCCGGGCCATAGTAGAATTTCCCAAAAGTTTTGGGGTCAAATTTCAATTTTGAACTCTTCCGGTTTGAACCAGTGGGTTCAGTTTCAATTTAACTGAACCGGTCCGGTTCTCCTTAAACCAATCCGGTTCAACAACTCATGCTGACGTCATCATGACGTCAGCCCTGATATTTTAAATCTTTACAACATAACCAAAACGTCACCGTTCTCTTAATGCGGTGGACTTGCCCTTTCTTGACACGTGTCCCGAGTTAACTCGGGTGACTCGATTCAACAGCGAGTCGACCCGTCGTCTTCCTCCTTCGTTACCCACTGTAACCCTAATTTCCGAAGCTTGAAAGCTTCATTTTCGAGCTAATCTATTCACCTAAATTCTTCTGTTTTTACACTCATCCATCTCTAGAACATTTCCCAAGAGATTGGCATTCATCTAAGGTTTTAAAACCAGTTCATGAGTTCGGTTTAACTTTTGATAGCCGAACCTGTAACTACACGTTAAATCCTCATTCCATCACTATTTTTGATGAGGTTTGGCCCTGTGTGATCCTTATGACATGGGGATTACATACCCATTCTCAAAACTGAGTTTAAAAGTGTAAAACCGAATTTGGGTTCCACGACTTAAACCTGCAACTAATATTTTAGGTTTCATTTCTTGAGTTTTTGGATCGCGGTCTACCATTTTTAAGACCTTGGGATGATCTAGAACAGGTCCTAATACTCGGATTTGGATTTGGTTTCTCTTATTTCAGACCTGCACCAGAATTTTCTGATTATTGTTCCAACTGAAACTTGAATTTTCTCAGTCGATTCTTGATCATTTCTTGTAATTTCTTTTGTAATTTACAGCTTATATTATGCAGAATAAACCCCTACTATTACATGCTTTAAATTTGTACACAATTTAAACAATTTCCAAACGAAATCTTACCTGTTCAAGTTACTTACAGTTTCCCACTTTTCTCCTACTTCAGTTCCTATCCTTCAATTTCTTGCTACTGCTTGCACACGTCTCCTCTTCCATTACAAGTTCTCTTTTCCTTTTTATTTCCCCTTCATTTACTCATGCAATCGGTGGCCTTGCCACCTGTTGGTATCTGAATTTGCATGGCACACAGCCATGGCTGCCACCTCCCTTCTCATCATTATTTTTCACAAGCAGCTCACATGGGAGAGGCATGGAGAGCAGTGCCCACCGTCTCCCTCTCTCTCAATTGTATTATATTAAATACAATTTCTTTCTTTTGTTTGTAAGTATATATATATATATATATATATATATATATATATATTACACCCAACTTTATATTCCTATATAAATAGGTATATATATATATGTCTTATATAATCATATTATATATATAATATGTCTTTATATGAATTGAATAGTCACTTATTAATTTAACATGCATATTTATGTATGCATATACATCAATATCTATATTTCACAATATAAATATATTTATATATTTATATATATCCATGTTCATACTTTAATAATCTACCCGACGTAGTAATCTATTTTTGTCACGTCTCAATTCGAGGTTGGCTTCCCAAAATGAAAGTGTACAGTCTCAATGGGATTAATAGAAACAAGTTGGTGATTGAAAACCAACCTTGTTACTTCAGGTTTCAATCACTAGTTAATATTTAGTGACTTGCTAATTCTTCATCGGGTCGGGGTGTTACACAGTATGTTATGCATGCGTGACCATTGTGTGTGTGTTGAAGGGAGGCAGCAAGCTACTGACACCAGGAGGCAAGTGGGGAAATCGAAATATATATATATATATATATATAACAAATATCTTAAAAGAATTGAAACGTGGAGAAAGGAGAGAAAAGAAAAGTCAAGGAAAGAGGCTGCAGCAAGTGGGAGGAAAAGAGAGAGAGAGAGTAGAGCGAGGAAGTGGCGGTTTGATGTTTATATATGTACATGTGAGTGTCTTGGTAGGAAAACAGAAAAGAAAAATGGAAACCAAGGAGCTGTGAACATTAGAAGTGATTCAGAAGTTTAAACAAAGAAAGAGGAGGAAGAAAGGAAGGGTTACTGCGAGCCAAAAGCTCAGTCGGGTGAGTAAACTTGAATTCTGGCTTTTACAATTTTAAGCATGAAAGCTTGTTTAAGTTTAATGGTTTTAAAGAGCATGAAAAATGGTAAATTTAGGAAGAAATCGCAACCCATTTGTTGAAGAAATGAGTGAGAAAAACTAATTTAAATGTTAAAGAAAAATTCCGGGTCATTGGAATTTCGATCGATTTAGCTCGTTTTATGAATGGAGAATTATTGCACATAGGTGCAGCAACTTGTAAGTAAAATTTGGGCTCAAAACAGTGGCTAAAAAGCCATGGAATAGAGAAAAATTAGATAGTCGAAAAGTCACCGGAGTTGGCTGTAACTCCGTTTTTCGAGGCCTTCCGGTGATGCAAATTCAATTCCGAGGGTGGATATGAATTTCCCATGAGGAGTAGAAGAGGAACCCGTCGATTTGGTGTTGAAATATTGTTGAAAAATAGCCGTCGTCGCCGGAGAAGGCGACCGGCGCACGGTCGGAAAGATGCTGGTGCTTTTGTTGTGTGCATGGGGCGATGGGCTTTGCGCCATGGGTTTGGGTCGGGTCGTGTAACACCCTGATCTGATTAAATGATAATTAAGTCACTAATTATTAATTAGTGACCTTAAAAAGAATAATTAAGAAATTTAAACAGGAAATGGATGATGATTTCAAAATAATTCCAAGACCTTAAAAATCAAGGTCGACTCTAGGAAAAATAAAGTACGACTTCGATTTATAAAATCGGTACATGAAAGAGTAACTATTAGATTTAAAATCACAAAGTGAAAATAATACAAAAATTTAAAATAAATGAATTTAATGCCAACTAAGGCACAAAGGGGGAAAATAGCAAAAATGAACCCAAAAGTGAGGCCAAGGGGTTTTGAACCCTTGACCCAATAAAGCAAAGTTTTAAAAGCCCAAAAAATTACCACTTAGGCTGCCCACTTGTTTGTGTCCTATTTTATAACACATATGTATATATACACTTAAAAATATCCCTCCACCTCCCAAATTGTCCAATCACTTTTCATGCAACCAAAAGAATTAATTTAAAAATAAAATAAATAAAATATATGATTATATATTAGTGTTGCGTGTGTGAAGTAAAGTAGAATTCAGAAAGAAATCAGATTGTGATGTGAGTGCATGTGTCGGCTAGAGAGAGAAAGTAGAGAGAGAGAGTGTTAGAGAGAGAAAGTGAAGAAGAAGAGAGGAAAAGAAGAAGAAGGGAGAGAAGAATGCTTACATGGTTGCCTGACCTGAAGGAGACCACAAGTCCAAACCAAGTGAGAAGGAGTAGGGGGCAAACCACTGTTGGGGTAAAAATTTCAAACCTACCATTTTCCTTTCTCTCTAAAATTTATACATATATACAGGCTGTTTAGGTCCTTTTTATGCATGCATACATAGTGAGTTTGGGGGAAACATAATAGAAAATAGATCTTGAAGTTGGAGCATGAGACACACCATAACCATTAAATCCAACAAATTTTCTCTCTCTAAAAACCTTCTACTGTACGAACTGTTTTAGATTCTTCTTAGAGTTATAAGCTTGAATAAAGGGAAGAAATTGAACCCTAGAAAGCCCAAAAACATGGCCGTACACCAGATCCGCCATTGATGGACCTCTGTTGGTGCAGGTCTGAAACATCCACACCAAACCAAGTTTGGGTTGTCAAGACCTCAAATAAAGGCCACAAGGGTTCTAAAAACCCTAGGCCGCGACCCAAAACCTCAAAATAAGGCCCCCAAAAACTTAGTTGCAGCCACGCTTCAAAAAAGTCAACCCTCAAAAATGGACACCAAACCTTATTTTTAGAATGTAGATCGAAGCTACATAATCTAAGGATCAAAATAAGCCAAACATCACTGATTTTGGTGGAGAAATGTGCATTACCTAGGGAAATATTCAGAACGGCCATGGGTGTTGGAATGAGCTCTCTAGCTCAATCCAAAGCTCAAAACCAATGCCAAAGTGTTGCTCGATCACCTAGTGACCCATACCAACCAAGAACAAAGAGAAACACATTCTGAAACATCACGAAATTGAAAAAAATGAAACCTAGAAATTAGGGCTACAGTGAGGGAGAGTTGAGGAAGACGATGAATAGTGTTCAGGTCGGATCCGAGTTCAAGTCGGGGCCCGACCCGTCGCACATAAAGTCTTTAGTGAGACGGCACCGTTTTGTTTAGTTATGTTTTAATTTTTTTAAAACTGAAGTTGGGTTGTTTGGTTACGCGAATAAGAAATCGAAATCAGGAAATAAGGCTGACCTAAACATGGATAAGGAAACCAGTAGGATTATTGCATTCTGGTTTTCTGAAGGATCTTGAACTGGTTGGTTCACAGGGCTACTAGACCGGTTTAGGGTTTTATTCTATAAACCCACTAGTTCTATAGTTAAATTAAAATGAAATAAACCAAAACTTTGTTTATTTATGGTTTGACCCTAAAGCTTTGAAGAATTCTGTTTTGGCCCAACTTTTGAGGATTTAATTCAAAAAAATCCCTGGAAAAATAATTTAAATTAATTAAATTATTTTATAAATAGGGTAAAATGATGATTTTGCCCTTGGGCCATAAATAAAGCAAATAAAGTCTAAATTGAGATCCGAAAAAGGCTATCTTAACATTTTTTAGCATTCCGGACACAATGAAAATGTTAGATTAGACATCCAGGGACTCCAGGGTGGTCCCACCAGAAGAGGTAAAATTACCAAAAATGCCCCTAATACAATACGAAGCCCAAATGAAGTCCAAATTGGACGAAATTGATACCAATAGAAGCCCACATAATTGTGAACTTGTATATATAACTAAATAATGATTCGGGGTCAGAATGTCATAAAATATAAATGACCAAAATACCCCTGAGTACGAGAAATGCAAGCAAAGGCCAAAAATTAACTGTCATAAGCATACTTATGAAAATTTAGGAGTTAAATAAGACTCTAGAGCAGTCAATTTACAAAATGAGAAATGATCGATGTGTCCCTATGATCAAAAGTAGATACCAAATGAAGTCCAAAAGACTTAAAAATTTATATATAAGATAAGTGGAATATTCTGAGGACCACAATAGGTCCGAGACAAGAATAATAAATTACCCTTTTGCCCCTACATATGCCCGAATCTAAATAAAAATTCGAGATGGTCTAAATCGAATTTCTTCGACGTTCCGAACCCAACGGTGAGGTCCAAAATACCAAAATAAGTACTGAAAAATAAGTCACGTGAAAAATAAAAATTTAGCAAGTCACCACAAGTAGACCGGTAAGACCAATCCTAGGAAATTAGGATACGTCGGGTCTAAGATTAATTGAAGAGCATCAATTTAGAGATGATTTGAAGTAAATGAGAAATTAATTAAAGTCTTGATGAATTTGATTTTTAGGAATTTCAAAGGGAAAGGGGAAGCTCACCATTAGTACTGACCCAAGAGAACAAGGTGAGTAATCCTGTACTTTGAAGTGGAGGTTTTAATCTCCATGGATTCTGAAAAAGTTTAAGTTCAAATATTCTGAAGTGTTTCTTTTTATTTATCTGCTGTATTTAAAATTCTAAACTTTCGTATTTATATGCTTTATATTCCACCATTCTATCGTAATTATTTATAAATTCTAACATGGCATGCAAATTTACTTCTTGATATTTCTGACAAATGATATGTTTATTTTCTTCATGTCTATGTAATTGTCAGTTTTATAAAATGCCTCTTGAATTAAATATTTTCATTTTGTCTATGCTTTAAATAAATTCATGTACAACATGATTTAAATTCCTGAAACTCATGTGTTTCAAGTATTGGCCTCCAAGTATTTCAAAGCTCCGTTAAATTGTCCATGTTTTACTCATAAAAATTCATTCTTTAATTGAATCCATGTTTTTAAATGTTCATCAAAAGCATTTCTTGAAGGAGCCACATTTTTATACTCATGAAAAACATCTATTTGAAAAGTCATGTTTCAAACGTTCATGAAAAATTTAAAAAAATCATGTTTTCAATGTTCATGAAAAGTATTTATTTGAAGAAGTCATATTCGATGCTCTTTGAAAAGCATTCAATGAAGAAGTCATGTATTTTTAAATGCTCATAAAAAGCATTTCAAGAAGAAGCCATGTTTTTGCAAAATAATTGTGCATAAGCACCAAGTAATGATATTGGGATTCCTTCGAAACTCAATTGACATGAAGAATGCCCGGTAGCAGGATCTGATCCCCCAGGCATGAGATATCTCCACGTGAAGTAAAACTGAAATCTGGTTCGAAACAGGTTTCCACCTAATCAAAGTGAAAAGATGACAAATGTTTTCAGAAATGGTAGTAGGTTTTTTAAACCTCCATTTATTTGAATTGGGTTTTTACATAACCCCATGTCTTAAAGAAGAAGAAGTTCGCATCCTCCTATTTTCATGGAAAGGATTTCATGCATTTTGTTTACAAGTAAGTGTTTCAAACATTCATGGCCACTAAATGGTCACACTGTACATATTGCAAGTTTCAACTACATATTTGATACCTCACTCGAATGCTTTTAAATGCTTCGTGTTACAAGTTCCATGAAGTTCCTTGTACTTGCATACGTGAAATATCTATTTTTACTCGAATGCTTTAAATGCTTCGTGTTACATGTTGTGAAGATTCCTATACTCTGGAGTTAAAGTATATGTACAATTGGTAGTGTATGTTATATGAAGTCTCTCTTAAACTAATCCATTACCAGTTGAAACCGATGACAAAGTACTAGAATTACTCACTGGGCTTTTTGAAGCTCATCCCATTCCCCAACATTTTTTAGGTGATGATGATGGATGTGAGCCTTGCCCAATTTGAGGATTGGTGATTGGTAGCTCCATTTTGATAAGGAATTTTGGAAGTACTAGGGCTCGTAGTTGGTCAAATTTTAATGTAGTAAATTTTAGACAAATATGTACTTAAGCCCGAGAGGCAACGGATATGTAACATGTATAACTTTAAATTTTTAATATGCTCTGAATGTTTAATATTTGTTTACCACTCCGAAGAAGAAGAAGAAGCGATGGTACCGAGCAAGCGTGCCAAAGAAAAAGTTTTTCACGCTTCTGCAATTTGCCAGTCCTGGCCCTATCGCACAGCCGTTCGGCGCCGTTGCTCACGTGAAGCCTCACCTTACGGCCCCCGGGCCGAATGGCGGCGGTCGGGATTTGGGATCCGTAGAGGCCGAATTCCGGGTCGTGACAGGTCGACCCGCCCAGCTGCACTTGGGTAGAATCATAAAACGGTGTAGCTTTGATTAATTTTTAAAAGTTTAAAAAATGTGATTTGGGGCTGTTTGGATGCAAGGATAGTAAATTAAAATTCAATTGAAATTAGAATAGGGATAGCTTATCCCTGATTTAATTTCTTACCCACTGTTTGGCTATTCCAAATTGGAATAAAACTTTCTGAAATTATAATTTAACCCAGAACTTATGGTAATTACGATTTGACCCAAAGTAATAAAATAATGTTTAATTTAAATAATTATTAAAAAGGGAAATTATCAAAATGCCATTAAGTCAAAAAGAAGTCAAACGGACTCCGATTAAAGTAAACAAATAGTAAATTTTTATTATTTTGAGCAATCCGGACTGAAAGGTGGAGTCCGATGAAAAGAGGTCTCGAGAAGTAAGAACCCGTAAAAGTGTAAAATGACTGTTTTGCCCTTTTTAGTACAGAAGTTTGAATTGAAATTTGTGAAAACCTAAACTGACTTTCTTCGACATTCCAGACTCAATAGTAATGTCTAAATTAGTAATAGAGATACTTATGGTAACAAGGCATAAAATGTGATGAATAGCATTATAACTTAGACGTGTTTATTGATATATAAGAACCTCGAAAGGAAAGGGAAAGTCACGGGATACTGATCTAGGAACACATCTTAAGGTAAGTAAAACCTAATCTCTCACATGTGGTATTTGCAAGCCATATTTCTTCCATTACTGCCAAACTTGTACTCTTGAACGTACCAGATATCATTGTTTTCCACAATGTGATATTATTCTATCGTGTGGACATTTATTGACTGCTATATCATTGTTATCATGTTATACCATACCTTGAAAGGCCTAATGTTATGTCTTTACTGAATATATGATATTTCATCTTTATACTCTTATGGAATCACGAATGATCATGATATGTTATGAATGTCGGATTTGTGCTCAGTCACAATATCCATCCGATGCTTTCTGATTTACTAGAGACCTATGGGTCAAGTCCATAGACGGACATATGGCAATTCATTGGAGTTTTCATTGGGGGGTATGCTGGGCCCTAATAGATCGAAGGCATGTCGAACCTTGAAATAGTGTAAATGCATCTCTTATGTGATTGATATGACTGCGATTGTTGAGTGACACTATTCCCTATGATTTATCTTATACTGAGAGAATATTCCTTATTGAATTGATTGTGATCGATTTATTGTGGCAGTACTTTCATGTTGATACATTGTTATTGAGAGTTTCATGTTAATGTTATATTCACTACTCCTTATCGAACATTGTGACCCCCACTATTTATTGGCCATTATGACAATTGTTCTCATTGGCTATTACAACATCTCATTTCTTATGATTGACTATCATATTCATATTCATGGATCCATGTTCTTTTATGATCACCAATTCCAGTGTTAGAGATGGGAATTTACTTGTTGAGCTTTGTTAGCTCATTCCATATTACTTACCATTTTTTCAGGTAGTGACGCTGCAAGACCTTAGTAGGAGTCTGAGAGCGTAAGAGGACATTTTGAGAAAATGTACTAGTCTACGATATAGTTCTCCCATGTATTCACCACCCACGGGTGCTGTTGTGTTTAGTTCTTAAATTGGCACTTGTAGAACCATATGATATATTACAGACTTTCGCTGATTATTGTTTTAAAATTTTAGTACATTGCACATTATTACTATGATACAGGAATGGAAAAAGTAGGGACGACCTTAGGGTCAACCTTGCAACATGAGATCCGCATAGGGTGAGTTTCGGGTCATGACAACTTGGTATCAGAGCTATAGGTTTGGATTGTGAGTCATGGAAAACAGGACTAGAACTAGAATCGATAGATAAAACTGACATTTCTATAATATAGATTTCATGCGATCATTGACTATTATCTTATACATTGACTGGACATCTTACTGGTTATCTTTACAGATATGGTTAACACGAGGAACAATCCGATACCTATAGATCGCTTAGAGCGACTGAAGGAAAGGATTATTGAGGCTTTACCGAGGAGTTAGCCTCTAGATACTAAATGCTGACTGCCTATCTTACGTAAATGCTAACTGTTATCTTTCACAGCAAATAGTAAATACCAGGAAATGATTAGGCTACTATATTGGTAGTCACAAATACTTTTCTAGTTATTCATAACATTTATAGACTACTTAGATTTTATGTTAACTCTACGCACTTATTTATGTCCCCAGATTCTATTGAACTGAACTTAGCAAGTGAACGCTTAGACTATTGATTTACTGATTCCATTACATCGGGAAAGTTATTGTTGGAGAATGTTAGAAAGAAAAACATGTGAACTCTAGGCTATTTATTGAAACCATTTTTATATTACCATAAGAATCATTGTTTAGAAATGTTAAATGTAAAACACACGAGATACAGATCATGAGCACATGTATTCTCAATGATTGGCCTATAGTTGGAAGTTAGGCTTAGTAATATAGAAGAAATGACATTTAGAAATCAACACAGATACTACGAGTTCCTTATGATACTGTTAGGACGACGTATGCCCAGATGTATCAGTGGACTTAATGAATGAAATTCTACAACCCCAGTACACCTATCCTACCAAACCCAATGATACCAGGAGATGAGCAGAGCATTAAGTTTGAATTATTTGACTCAGCTGATATCAAAGATTTGGTGTTAGAATAGATTAGTAATAAGTGGTTCATGGGAGATAAGACTAATGTACTGGTATTACCAAAGTAGAGTAAATCCTGACATGATAGATAGACTCGTATATGAATTTTGACCATTGATCTTTTACAGTGAATAGTTTTGGGAGATAATTAGGCTACTGTACCAGTAGTCACAGGTATTTTTTTAGTTGTTTACAAATGCCTAATGTTATTAAATGTTAGCTCTACATATTGATTTATAGCTCTAACATTTACTACTAGCTGAACATAGAAACAGAACTCCTAAGTTATATGTTAACTGTTCAATTTTGACCAAGATAATGATTTATGAGAAATATTATGCATGAAACAAGTAAAGTAAGTAACATAGATACATGATTATTAGTTAATCTAATACTCATAGAATTTTAAAGACATTGATGAGTTAAGTGATTACATGATTGATAACTTCGAAGGGCAATAACAAATTTAAATGCTAAGATTTATAATCTTTAGAATGAACTACATACTGTTATAGATATGAATGATTACTTGACAAACGAGGGAGAATGAATAGCGACTCTTGGAAGAGTCATTATCACTGAAAGTTATACATTAGAGGAATCATTAGTAAAGAATGATAGACATAGAGTATAAGAGATACGGATCATAAGTGTATAGTTATTAGCTGATCTGAGAAAGAATTGATGATTTAAAAATAATTAAATAATTTGTGACTGCTAGAAGATGAAAGCAAGTTAAGATACTAAATGTTAACTAGTTTTTGGAGAAAGGCTATATGTTATGATAGAAGTTGATGATTTTTGGAAAACTAAGATGAGCAAGTAAATAGTGATCCTTAAGAATAGTAGTATACGTAAAGGTAAATGATGAGAATGCTTAAAGATTATGACAGTAGAAGTATTGAAGAAAGTTTCGATGAATGATATAAACAGATAAATGAGGTTTGAATGGGAGATAGTAGTTATACTTAAGAAAACTTGGAAGAAATCATAGTGATATTGAAATTAATAATCCTTGATGATTATTCTATCTTATGGAAGCATGTACTTGATATCTATTGAGTTACGGTTTGATGATTGTTCTATATTGAGGGAGCCGTTAAGAACTAAATTACTATATCTAGACTATAGACTTGATGTTTATGATCAGACGATCGTTTTATATTGCGAGAGTTATTGAGAATTGAATTCCTATTTACAGATTATGAACTTGATGTTTACGATTAGATGATTGTTTTATACTGTGAGAATTAGTGAGAGTTGAAATTACGTTCCACAATGAATGAGGAAAATGGTTAATGCTCATTGGAAGATAGAAAGTAACATAGAATTGGAAATATGACACTTTGAAAAGCAGTGAATTTGACAGTAATATCTAAATGGAATGGTAATACCCTAGAAAGGTAGTAGAATTCATAATGACATCTAGACAGAATGGTAACACCTTAAAAGGCGATATATGTGACAGGTAATAGTTAATTAGGATACTTACACTTTGAAAGGCAATAGAGATAGCAATGAATCAAGATATGAGAGATAATTTGAAGGAAACTTAAATGGGTAAGTACAAGAGAGATTGATGACGTACCAGAAATGTGAAAAGTCTTGAGTAAGTTATAGAGAAACCCTGATAAGGTAAAAAATGAATAGAGTTTTGAAGACATTTACTAAATAAGCAAGACGGGTAGACTTTGACATTATGAAATGTGATAATTTTGACAAGAGACTGATATATGATGAATAGGTGTTAGAAACGATTTGATAAATCTTAGAACTGATCCAAATAGTAGATTTGATATGAATAAAGAATGGTACTCCATCAGGTTAAGTGAAAGTAAGTAATAAAAAAATCCTGAGCAACTTTTAGGAAGTAATGTGATCTAAATGATTGCAAAATGACTGAAAGAGTAGTAAATCATTTAGAAGAGTCGTGAAATAAAATGAAACATGAAATTGTAGAAAATACTACAAGAATGCTTACAAGTATGGAAGAAGTTAAAAATCTGTGAACAGTAAGGGAATTATGAACTATATCAATTTTAAAAAGCTTAAACCATTTTGATAAAATCTCATACAAGATTTAATCATGTAATTATGACCCCGAAGCGACATGAAGTATATAAAAACTCTTAGTATTGTTACAAGAAATTCTCTAAAGAAAAGAATTAGTTGAATAATGATGAAGGAAAAATGTAAAGTGTGATAGAAACAGAATGTAGTGCAAGATGCAGTATACCCACGATCAATGTTAGAATTCATACAGGAATATAAGACGATATGAAAGAGAATGAAGTACATGACTAAAAGTAGTAATCATAAAACGAGATTCAAGTAGAAATAGTATAAATCCAAAAGACTGATGAAAATGAGAATGGGGTTTTCTAGATTATGAACATTCGAGTTTTGCGGACAAAACTCATTTTAATGAGGGGAAGAATGTAATATCCCGACCAAGGATATGGCACGTAAATTGAGGTAGATCGGGTAGAGTAGTGTAATACCCAATTGTAAACCGAGTTGTTAAGGCTCTATATTATGATATCATATGGACGGAAGGAACGATTTTGGAATGTGAACGGTTTCAATTGTACAGTCAATGCCGGGCAATGCCCAAGCAACCCTGAACCGAACATCGTAATGCATGTACATACACAACTCACGCATGTGTACGTATGCATATATATTGTGTATCTCTAAAAATAAGTGTATGTACGTGTGTGTAGAAATATGTATACATGTGTGCAAATAAGTATATAAATATATGTATACATTAAGTATAAATAATGTGTATATATATGTATATATATATACAAATACACACGGTGGTATAAATACATATGTATATGTATTGTAAATGTAGGGAAATGCATGGGAAGGGAGGGGCAGCATGCTGTGCATGCGTGACCAGTATGTGTGTGTGTGCAATCCAGTGTGTGTTTGTGTGTGTTGAAGGGAGGCAGCAAGCTGCCGACACCAAGAGGCAAGTGGGGCAATCGATATTGTAATACCTCGACCCGAGAATGTCGGGTAATAAGGCACGTTTTACGAAGTTATGAAAAATGAGTGTAAATATTATGCCCTTAAGAATATGATAAATTAATTTAATAAAATTAATTTATTAATATGAGAAATTAAGTATTAGTTATAATTAATATAAAATGTGATGATTAATTTATAAAATATAATTAATTGAATAACTAATTTGTTAATTAATTAAACATAAGAAATTAATTAAATATATATATATATGTGTGTGTGTGTGAGTACCTAGATCAGCCGTGTGTGTGTGGTGCGTAATGTGTATAAAGTATATATATATATATATATATATATATATATATATATATATAAGAGAAGGAACATGAAATTAAGAGGAGTAAGGTCACTATGTACTATATGTATATATTATATGTCATTAGGTGAAGAGGAATAGGAGGAAGTATGGCTACTGATCTGATGGAGTAAGGGGGTGAAGTGAAGGGCAATTAAGTGAAGTGATGGCCATTAAATTTCTCACTTATACATATGGGCAGACATTGTATACACACCAAAATCTCCACCCGATCAGCCATAGAGAGAGAAAGAGAGAGAGAGTTCAGAAGAAGAGAAGGGAGATCTCGGAGGAAGGAGGAAGAAGAGGGAGTCACGGTTAGAGGTAAAACACAAAAAACCATCACTTTCTCTCTCTAGAAAATTTTTCTATGCATGAACTGTTTTAGCTTCTAGTTTTTGTATATATGATGTTTAAAGTAAATAAACATGATTAAGCATGAAATCTAAGCTTGAAAACGGTTAAAAACATCCAACCCAGAAGTGGCAGCCATGGATGGACCTTGCTTAAGCAGGTCTGAACCGACATTTACCAAATCCATTTTGGCTTATCAAGACTTCAAACTGAGGCCATGAGGGTTCTAAGAACCCTACTACGCGACCAAAAATCACAAGAAATGGCCTCCAAATATCGAGTTGCAGGTACGGGTTTCAAAACCCAACCTCGTAAACACACTGTTAAAACTACATCTGTGAATGAGGAGGGCAATGTTAGTCAAATGACTATTGAGGTCCCAGTGTGCCCCACATGCAACAAGAGACATTATGCGCCCTGTCGTCAGGGTATCGAGGGTTGTTATAAATGTGGGCAGACTGGGCATCTTATCAAAAATTGCCCGAAATGGAGTATGGCTTCTCAGGAGTCTATAGCGGTAGCTTCATCAGCTACACCACGAGCTCCATCCCTGACAGCTGCAAAACCTGGAATGGGCAAAGAGCCAATGAGGTACGGACGAGTATATAATATATTTGCTGGTACAACACAGACCCCTGATGATCAATTAGGTACACTACAAAAAAAATTTTAAATTTTGAGATGTATTCTTGTCATTTAAATTGACTATCTGAGATGTGAGCATAGTAGATAGAGATTATGAAAAAGAAATAGAAAGGAGAACCTTGAAAGTAAGGCACCTCGAGTTTTGAGGACAAAACTCTTATAAGGAGGGTAGAATGTAATACCCCGACCCGAGAATGTCGGGTAATAAGGCACGTTTTATGAGGTTATGAAAAATGAGTGTAAATATTATGCCCTTAAGAATATGATAAATTAATTTATTAATATGAGAAATTAAGTATTAGTTATAATTAATATAAAATGTGATGATTAATTTATAAAATATAATTAATTGAATAACTAATTTGTTAATTAATTAAACAAAAGAAATTAATTAAATATATATATATGTGTGTGTGTGTGTGAGTACCTAGATCAGTCGTGTGTGTGTGGTGTGTAATGTGTATAAAGTATATATATATTTATATATGTATATATATATATATATATATATGTATATATATAAGAGAGAAGGAACATGAAATTAAGAGGAGTAAGGTCACTATGTACTATATGTATATATTATATGTCATTAGGTGAAGAGGAATAGGAGGAAGTATGGCTACTGATCTGATGGAGTAAGGGGGTGAAGTGAAGGGCAATTAAGTGAAGTGATGGCCATTAAATTTCTCATTTATACATATGGGCATACATTGTATACATACCAAAATCTCCACCCGATCAGCCATAGAGAGAGAGAGAGAGAGAGAGAGAGAGAGAGAAAGAGAGAGAGTTCAGAAGGAGAGAAGGGAGATCTCGGAGGAAGGAGGAAGAAGAGGGAGTCACGGTTAGAGGAAAAACACAAAAAATCATCACTTTCTCTTTCTAGAAAATTTTCCTATGCATGAACTGTTTTAGCTTATATTTTTTGTATATATGATGTTTAAAGTAAATAAACACGATTAAGCATGAAATCTAAGCTTGAAAACGGTTAAAAACATCCAACCCAGAAGTGGCAGCCATGGATGGACCTTGCTCAAGCAGGTCTGAACCGACGTTTACCAAATCCATTTTGGCTTATCAAGACTTCAAACTGAGGCCATGAGGGTTCTAAGAACCCTACTACGCGACCAAAAATCACAAGAAATGGCCTCCAAATATCGAGTTGCAGGTACGGGTTTCAAAACCCAACCTCGCAAACACACTGTTAAAACCACTTTTGTGAATGGGGATTTAAACCTTATGAAAAATGAATCATATCAGAACAAACCCCATGTGATTTGGCTCAGAAATGAGCCTTTACGATCGAATTGCAGGTTTAAATTATCGAATCCAAAACCGAACATGTGAACTAGTTTTAATTCCAAAAATGAATGCCAAACTCTTGGAAAACGTTCCAGAAGTGGATCGGGTTAAAAACAATGAAGATTTGATGAACCAAACTTCACAAAATTATGAAAGAAATTCTGTAGAAATTAGGGCAACCACGGGTTGATGGTGAAGAAGACAATACTGGGTCGACTCACTGTTTGAATCGAGTCACCGAGTGGACCCGGACACGTGGTGTGTTCTGGAGCTACCACCGAATTAAAAATGACGGCGTCGTTTTGGGCCTTTTATATGTAACCGTTTTGAATTTTAAAAAAGAAAGAAGAAGAAGAAGGAACGTTTGCTGCTATGGGGTTTCGAACCCCTGACCTCACGCGCCCCACGCCCACTCTTACCACTCGGCCACGCGCTTGCATGTGTCTAATATGGCACCATATATATATATATAATATATAAATAAAATCAGAAAATAAAAAGGTGCATTTTGCACCTTACAGGATTCGAACGCAGTATCTTTTGGGAGGGAGGTGGCCAGCGTGCCACCCTATTCGACCGTTTATAATATGCAAACTAAATATATATATATATATATATATATATATACACTATACTTTATTAATTTAATTTGATTAAATTTATTTAATTAAATTAAATACTCCAAACTGGTCCGGTGTCCAAATAAGATGAGTTATATATGTAATCTTACTATCTCGGACCTGCTGAGTCCATTGGTGAGGTCCACGACATGAGATGAGGTCCCAAAAAATTAAAGACCCCTAAAAATGTCAAAATGACAAAAATGCCCCTACCCCATAAATGAGTCAAACGAGGTCCTAAATAAATAAATAAATAGTGGATTTTGACTATTTTAAACATTTTGAATCTAATGGTGGGGACCGTTTCATGAGACGGGACTCCAAAAAATTTAGACACATTAAGGTATAAATTACCAAAATGTCCTTTTTCATACAAAAGTCCGAATTAAATTCTAGGAGAGCCTAAACTGACTTTCTTCGACGCTCCGGACTCAATGGTAGAGTCTATTTGACCAAAAGAGATGTCAAAAATAAAGAGACATAAAATTTGTTAAATAGCATCTGTTAGATGACTATAAATTAAAGTAATGCCAAAGTACTAACCTAAGGCGTATACGAGGAAAATGAATTACGAAAAGACACGACACGTAAATATGTGAAGTAAGTAAATTTAAATTAAAGTTAATGGAGTTACAAGAAAAGTATAAATTGAAATAAATTTAATTTCTAACACATTAAATTGTGTCATAGGTTAAGAGTACGAGTTAAGTACATATGAATTATGAGATCATTTTAGGATTTAATACGATTTAAGCATAAGTTAGGGAATATCGAGATGATATTACAATGAATGTGAAGTTGATGAGATATTTATGAATTGTTCTTAGGAACTACAAGGAAAGTGGGAAAGCGCATTATTAGCACTAACCCTAAAGGACCAAGGTGAGTAACCCTGCATTCGAAGTGGAGATTTAACTCCATGGATTTCAAAGAAGTTTTGAGTTCAAGTCATGAAAAGTATTTGAATATCGAATTCAGTTTTCATACGCCTTCTGTTTTAAATTACTCTGTTCAGATAACGGATTTACTTATAGTTTCCTTTAAATATGCCTTAGCATGTTTGAGTTTTTATATTGCAAAATCTCTAAGATATATTCTGAATTCGTATATTCTAAGAATTGAGAGTTCTATTATAAAGTTATATACTTTGTGTTTGAATACTCTTAAATAGTATTTATGAGAAGAAGTCATGAGATAAAAGTAGTTTCTTGAAATACAAGATAATTGTGCATAAGCACGAGACAGGGGATTGGGGTTCGCAAGGGACTCTGTTATCCTGTGGAGCCGACAAGTTTTTGGGTTCTACGGAATTCAATGGATTGTCAAATGCCTAGTAGCAGGATCTAATCCCACAAGCAAAGAGATATCTCGACGGGAGTAAAACGGGAGTCTGGTTCGAAACAGATTCCAAGAGTTAAAGTGAGAAGAAGAGATATTTGAAAATGAAAGCAGATTTTAAATCCTCATTTTCATATTTACATGTTTGAGTTTATACGTACTCTATTTAAAGAAGAACACATTTTTAGCTTGAGCATTTCACATGTTTAGAGCTATGAGTTTTATGGAATGCATATATTATGTATTCAGAGTTACGAGTTTTATATGAAAAAGCATATGTTAGCTTGAATATTTTAAATTTTTCAAAGCTATGAGTTTTATGAATGCATATATTCTGTGTTCAAAAGATACGAACAATTGACAGTGATTGATTTATAAACCTTTATGAGCCAAAACCACTGTTGATTGAAACCCCATGACGAATGTTGGAATTGCTCACAAGCTTAGATTAGCTTACCCGGACTCTGTTTGGATCCCCCTTTCAGTTGATTGACAATAGGGCTGATTTGAAGACGATGAGGATGAGCCTAGCTGTTTTTGGAAGGGACATCTAAGTAGTTCTTTTGTTAAGTATCATGAACTTAAGATGTAACCTTTGTTTTAGTAAGGTAGTGAAATGTTATGTATTAAGCCCCAAGGGGCAACTGAACATGTATCTATTATAAAAGCCTTTAAGTTTTTAGTTATGCTCTGAATGTATGATCATGTGTACCATTGTGAATAGCAGGCAATATCGGACGGATGTACAAATTTTAAAATGAGAAAAGAAAAGAAAAAGTTTTTCATGCTTCCGCAACCACATGAAGCACATCTATTCGATACCGCTGCAGATGCGAGCGTTGTCCTGAGGCCTTCGGGTCTTGGGGCGACGGTTGCAACTCGAGATCTGCACAGGGTGGGTTTCGGGTCGTGACAGATATATGTATATATATATATATATATAATATCTTAAAGGAATTGAAACGTGGAGAAAGGAGAGAAAAGAAAAGTCAAGGAAAGAGGCTGCAACAAGTGAGAGGAAGAGAGAGTAAAGAGAGGAAATGGCGGTTTGATGTTTATATATGTACGTGTGAGTGTCTTGGTGGGAAAACAGAAAATAAAAAGGGAAACCAAGGAGCTGTGAACATTAGAAGTGATTCAAAAGTTGAAACAAAGAAAGGGGAGGAAGAAAGGAAGGGTTACTGCGAGCCAAAAGCCCAGCCGGGTGAGTAAACTTGAATTTTGGATTTTACGATTTTAAGCATGAAAGCTTGTTTAAGTTTAATGGTTTTAAAGAGCATGAAAAATAGTAAATTTAGGAAGAAACTGCAGCCCATTTGGTGAAGAAATGAGTGAGAAAAACTAATTTAAATGTTGAAAGAAAATTCTGGGTCATTGGAATTTAGATTGATTTAGCTCGTTTTATGAATGGGGAATTATTGTTCATAGGTGAAACAAGTTGTAGGTAAAATTTGGGCTCAAAACAGTGACTAAAAAGTCATGAAATAGCAAAAAATCAGATCGCCGAAAAGTCGCCAGAGTTGGCTACAACTCCCTTTTCCGAGGCCTTCCGGTGATGCAAATTCAATTCTGAGGGTGGATATGAATTTCCCATGAGGACTAGAAGAGGAAACCATCGATTTGGTGTCGAAATATCATTGGAAAACAACCACCGTCGCCGGAGAATGCGACTGGCGCATGGCCAGAAAAACGTTGGTGCGTATGCTACGTGCATGGGGTGATGGGCTTTGGGCCATGGGTTCAGGTCTGGTCGACCCGTCCAGCTGCACTTGGGAAGAATCATAAAATGGTGCAACTTTCATTAATTTTTAAAAGTTTAAAAAATGTGATTTGGGGCTGTTTGGATGCAATGATAGTAAATTGAAATTGGAATAGGGATAGCTTATCCTTGATTTAATTCCTTACCCACTCTTTGGCAATTCAAATTGGAATAAGACTTTCTAAATTATAATTTGACCCAGAACTTATGGCAATTACGATTTGACCCAAAGTAATAAAATAATGTTTAATTTAAATAATTATTAAAAGAGAAAATTACCAAAATGCCCCTAAATAAAAAAGGAGTCAAACGAACTCCGATTAAAGTAAACAAATAGTGAATTTTTATTATTTCAAGCAATATAGACTCAACGATGGAGTCTGATTTATTAAAAGAGATCTCGAGAAGTAAGAACCCATAAAAGTGCAAAATGACTGTTTTGCCCTTTTTAGTACAAAAGTCCGAATTGAAATTCGCGAAAGCCTAAACCGACTTTCTTCGACGTTCCGGACTCAATAGTAATGTCTAAATTAGTAATAGAGATACTTATGATAACAAGGAATAAAATGTGATGAATAGCATTAAAAGTAAGACGTGTTTATTGATATATAGGAAACTCGAAAGGAAAGGGAAAGTCATGGGATACTGATCTAGGAACGCATCTTAAGGTAAGTAAAACCTAATCTCTCACATGTGGTATTTCCAAGCCATATTTATTCCATTACTGCCAAACTTATACTCTTGAACGTACCAAATATTATTGTTTTTCACAATGTGATATTGTTCTATCTTTTGGACATTTATTGACTGCTATATCATTGTTATCATGTTATACCATGCCTTGAAAGGCCTACTGTTATGTCTTTACTGAATATATGATATTCCATCTTTATACACTTATGGAATCACGAATGATCATGATATGTTATGAATGCCGGATTTGTGCTCAGTCACAATATCCATCCGATGCTTTCTGATTTACTAGAGACCTACGGGTCAAGTCTGTGAATGGACATATGGTAATTCATTGGAGTTTTCAATGAGGGGTATGCTAGGCCCCAAAAGACCGAGGGCGTGCCGAACCCTGAAACAATGTAAATGCATCTTTTATGTGATTGATATGACTGTGATTGTTGAATGACACTATTTCTTATGATTTATCTTATACTGAGAGAATATTCCTTATTGGATTGATTGTGATCGATTTATTATGGCAATACTTTCATGTTGATACATTGTTATTGAGAGTTTCATGTTGATGTTATATTCACTACTCCTTATCGAACATTGTGACCCCCACTGTTTATTGGCCATTATGGCAATTGTTCTCATTGGCAATTACAACATCTCATTTCTTATGATTGGCTATCATATTCATATTCATGGATTCATGTTCTTTTATGATCACCAATACCAGTGTTAGAGATGAAAATTTTCTTACTGAGCTTTGTTGGCTCATTCCATATTACTTACCATTTTTTCAAGTCGTGACGCTACAAGACCCCAGTAAGAGTCTTAGAGCATAGGAGGATATTTTGAGAAAATGTACTAGTCTACGATGTAGTGTTCCCATGTATTCACCACCCATGGGTGCTTTTATGTTTAGTTCTTAAATTGACACTTGTAGAACCATATGATATATTACAGACTTTCGTTGATTATTGTATTGAAAAGAGTTCCGCTGATTGTTGTTTTAAATTTTTAGTACATTGCACATTATCACTATGATACAGGAATGGAAAAAGTAGGGATAGCCCTTAGGGTCGACCTTGCAACACGAGATCCGCATAGGGTGGGTATTGGGTCGTGACATAATTTGAATTTTTCATAGAAGGAAAATATGCTTAGAATGTTAAAATACACATCCTTTGAGAATTTGAGCCTAATCAGAGATAGTTTGAAAAATGGACCCGAAAATGGCATCCCGGGTGGCCCGAGTGGGCCCGGCCGCAACTGCCAACGAGCGAAAATAATTTTTTCAGAAAAATATAATTTAAAATAATTTTAGGAATTTTGGTTAAAGCAGAATGTCAAATTAAGGCATTTCAAGACGGGTTGTAGTGTAACGGGGTCCCGCGACTTATTAAGGGCAAAATGCTCTTTTTACCCCTTAGGACCTTTAGTATAAATACAGCTCTTGAGAGTTAGAATTATCAAATATTGTTGGAGAAAACACAACAGGTCGTGCTTGGAGAGAAAAGGTGAGAAAAACCTAAGTTTTTCAACTTTCTACCTTCTAAAACTCATCTCTAGCCTTGGAATTTCACAAGGCTTCCTTCTAGGAAGTTGTTCCCCACCATAAGGGCTACAATCCTACCAATTGGTTTGGCGTTGAAGTGAACACTAGTCCCTAGGGTTGAGAAAAACCCTTCTAAGTATGATATTTTGCTAAGTAAAGAATAGAGTTAAGTTTAAGTGTGTTTTTATATGTTGATTGTATGACTTACATGCTTCCTTGTTGTTAGAAAACCACCTAGCATATAGTTACTTCAAAAACCTAGGGTTGGTATCTTGTGTATTTATGTATTCTTTTTGAATTTCATGAATTGATGAACATGTAACATGAATATATGTATAATTCATTGCATTCTACCTTATGTTCATGTAGACAAAATCTTGTAGTTTAAAAGTTATGGTTTGCTCAATGTATTGATATTTTGTGTACTTGTGTAATCTTTGAGAATTTGGTAAGGTTGTGAACATGTAACATGATTATATATGTAATTGATTGGATTATATGCTATGTTCATATAGAAAAAATTTTGTGGTTTAAAAGTTATACTTTGCTTTATGTATGATGCATTATTTAAGGTATACTTCATGGGTTTGATAAATGCCTCATTGAAATTGCATAGAAAAATCAAGGCATCTTGGCATACATGAATCTTTAAAAACATGGCATGTGTTGAGCACTTTTGTACTATGCATTATGAGGGTGTAGATCCTGTGGTGAAAAACCCAAAATCTAGCCAATGATTGGTACTCGCTAATCCAACAGGAGCGCGCCCGTGAAACAAGACATATAAGTGGTACTCGCGAATCCAACGGGGAAGGACCATGAAACGAGACATGTGTTGGGCATAGAGTCACATGTGTGTGTCATACATGTTGCCATTGCATTGCATTAAGGAATTGGAAAGATCATAGCTCAGAAATGTTCACTTTGCACATGTCACGCCTTACTTTTGTGCTTTATATTAGCATTATGTCATACAAGCAGTCGTGCTTACCCTATATGGGATTACATATTACAGATGAGACTTCTGGCACTTGAGACTTGAAGAAGTCTAGGAGCATGGAGGAGGAGCAAAGTGGATTTTGATGTATATTTGGCCTAAAGGCTATATCTTGTATGCCCCATGAAGTTTATTGTATGTTAAAAAACAACTTAGACCTTGTGTAAGCTATGAACTAAATTTTATGTTGGATCGTATGTAATTGAGTATCGAATATAAACGAGGAGCATGGAGCTCCATGTAGTTACCTGTTTTTAAAATATGCTTGTGAATGTTAGAATTACACAATTGTATAAATAATTGTTCATTAGGTGTTGTGTTGGGGTTGAGGAGGATGATGAGGAGGAATGAGATGAGGAAAATAGGTTAATGGACAAAGGAGATCATGTCAAAATTTTGTGAATTAAAAAGAGTCATTGGATGTATAAAATGCCCCATATATCGGTGGGAAGAGTGCCAAAAAGTGGAGGTTAAAAACTTTGAGGAAGTAGGCTAAAAATTGAAAAAATTAGCTTGCAGCACTTTGAAAAAAAATTCAGAAAAAGAAGAAATCAAGTTGCAGTAAATACACTATAGCTACAATGAAGCAACCAGCAGCCCAGCCCCCCACGCACGCTCGCGCGCGTGCGGGACCCTCGCGCCTGACACCCTCACTGCGCGCGCCTGCTGCCTTGCCCATGCGCACTTGCTGCCTTGGGCATGTCATGGGCATGTCATGACTTACCTTCCAAGGACATTTTAAAATCATTCTCTCCTATGTTTGATACCACCTTTTGAAGCCATTTTAGGCCACTTTAGGCCAATCCCTAGGCCATGTTTGGCCACCCTTTTGGACCATGTTTGGCCACCCTTATAGGCCATGTTTGGCCACCTTTTGGGACCATGTTTGGTCACTACTTAAGAAAATATTTGACCTTTACTTAGGCCATATTGGGCCACCAACCTTGACCATACTTTGTCATTAATTTAGGCTATGCTAAGCAATTACTTAGACCATACTTGGTTACCATCTTGAAGTTGGGTTATGAAAGCACCTAGGCTATGTTTAGCCTACACTTTAAGCTATTATAAGACATAATATTGGAGATTAACAAGTAAAATCCAATTAGAAACAAATACATTAATTTAATTATTTTATTTTATTATTCTCATTCACACCTCGGGTTTATGAAAATTCGAGACGTGACACATTATATGCTGATTACCTTTTTGAAGGTAGAGTGACTACAAGTTATCACGAAATGATGATTTATCATGATAACTTTATTTATGAGATTTCATGAAATACTATTATTATGCAACACTAATATCAGTATGACAATTTTATTATGAGTTTTCATGAAATGTTGATTTATCAAACATTATTTAGGAAGTCAGCTTAACTAAAATGATTTTGACTATGATACAGTCAATTTGAAATTATAAACTATTTGATATCATGTTGATATCCAATGAAAAACTTTGATACTCCTGGTTCAGAAAACTCATGTCATAGTACTGGATTTACTTGTTGAGCTTTGTTTAGCACACCCCATCCCCTTCCCAACCTTTAGGTATGTTGAAGGAAAAGAAACTAAAACAAAGATGATAATGAGATAGGAGACAAGAAATAGGTAAATGAGGAAGAAATTTTGTAAGAGCTGAATATAGCTAAAGATAAATTGGCAATTTAAGTATCAAATGTAAGGCCATGTAGTTAAAGGATTATCTCTTATATATTTCCAATAAAGGCATGTAAATATAGTCATGTTGAGATGTATGTAAATAAGATTTGATCAGGTGAAATAGAAAACGAATGAGAATTGCTCCCACTTATTATTTGATGTTGTGAATTATCACATGGTTTCATTTTATTGATTTCGTGCGGCCTTAGAGGTCGGTCATGGCACATAATTCCATCCAATGTATGAGGATATGAATCGTGACAGAGTGGTATCAGAGCTATAGGTTTAATAGTCTTTGGGAGACTAGGAACTTAGTTGTGCTAAGAATTAATGGCACCTAATGAAATGATATTGGGGCAAAGATTAAAAGATTCTTAAGAAACTTGAGGTTGAAAAGAATCGTATCATAGTAAAGGTTGATGTTCCAAGAGAATTTATTTTTTGAGATAAATAATTGCTAACAGTGACTAGATATAGCATTAGGGCAATGATTGTGATTGTGGAAGAAAGAAGAAAAGGTTATGAGAATAATATTTATGACTATAAGAGAATTAGTGATCCCTGATGATTTGATATACGAAAGAGCTCAAATTTTTGAAGACCTTGGAAGCTAATCACGATAGTTATAGTGCTGAAATGATTGTTAAATCTGGAATAACTTTGAGGGTTTTTCATAATGGAACATGGTCCTTAATGGACTATAGTTGAAAAGAATTGTTGTTAGAATGAGCAGTGGAGCTGGTGGATAGTGGTAGACACTTGAATGCTCATAGATCTGGTGTTACCAGTGTGGTTAGCCACCTCACCGTGTAACTTAGGAGCTAAAAAACATGTACGGACGCGTCTTATCCAACTAAATGGTGGATATTGCTTGAGGAATAAAACTCAGTAGATGATAGAATACTGGATAGTGATTATGATTAAAGAAAACGTGACTTGGTAATTTTGCCATACTAGTGAAGAATGGTATTGAATATGCAAATTGATGATCCTTAAACATGTGTTATGATTATTAACTTTGGATTGTAAAATCCTAGAAAGAATAGTAATAGATATGAATTAAGTAATATCGAAAGTAAATGAATAGAACAATGAATTCTTGAGATCAGTAAAAAGTTGAATCCTTAACAGTAAGAATAAATCACAAAACCCTAAATTTAGGGTTGACATGAATAAAATAAGTAATGATCGAGGAGAACTATGTTACTCATGAAAAGTATATATATGTTGTTGCAGTAACTAAAAGACTATGAGATATGATATATGGTGTAACCTTGATAATTTGATTAGGTTTAGCATGTCTGTTTTTTACATAGACAGGTACGATAAGAAAGAATGGAAATTTATGATTTTCAAAGGATAAATTGGGTTCTAAGAATGAAAATACGTATATTCCGTGAGATAGAAGGATTCATGACATATAGTAAGTAATACTTTTGATAAAGGTAGATTGCATTCGGTGAAATATATTACAAATAGATAAATGAAAAAACCCTTCAAAAAGGAATTAATTGATAATGATTCTGAATTAGTAGTGGAGTTGTTACTCTTAGATTCTAGAAACATTAACTGTGCAAAAGAAACTGTGAAATATATATATATATGCTAATGGAAAAAGTCAGAAACAATTATTTGCTTAGAAAAGAACATAACATGAGGTAGTTGAAGTAGTTAGCGTGGAACAGGAATGACGATGTGAATGTGTAGCATCACATGCAAAAGGAAAGTATAGTAGCTAATGCGTTAAGTAGGAAGTCACACATTGATTTTTCTTACTAGTAGAATTTGGAGAAATGAAAATAACTGCAGTTTTAAAACTGTGATTATGAAATGCATGATTTAATCTACAATGATCAAGACGTAATGACTAGTTAGAACATAGATATTATCCTTAAATGGTTGAGGAAGGGCGTAATTGTACGTAAACAACTTTACGATGTCATTCGAAATAGAACATTGGTGTTGGATACAAACTTAAATTTTTATGTATTCTGGAAGCACAATAATGTAAAGTAACGATTAACGAAAAGTATGAGTGATTAGGAATAAAAAAATTATTTTTGAAATTATATTACGTTATTTTTGAAATTAACGAAAAGCACTATGATCATATGTGAATGCACTTTAAAGAATGAATTATGTATGAATTATAATTTTTCTTAAGAATGATTATGTGATTCAAGTATGTGAGAAGTTTATTTGTAGGGATAGTAAGAAAGGCAATAATTCAAATCCTAGTAAGAATGAATTAGGAATAAAATGGTGTTACTAGTGGGCTTTTACAATAATTATTGAGTTAAAACATGTTTAATTAGCTTAAACTTGGTTAGATTGAGCATAATTAGAATATACTTAACTAACTTAACTTAATTTCTATTAAGTTATTGAAAGGTAATTAAAATGTTTATATCTAAACTAATTATGTTTGGGCAACTCTAATACATGATTAGGAAATTAACTTTAATTAACTTAATTAAGTGCTATAAATCTGAACTAATCCTAGGTTACAAAGCCTAACCCTTTAGTTAGCCAAATTGATTTCAATTAGGCAAAGGTAAGTAAGACAAAATGGTCACGTAGGCATGGAATTCACAAAATTTGGAAGATTTAGCTCACAATTATTAACTATTCTTAAGGAGCTAGCTTGTGTAGAGAATAGGCTATATATATATATATATGTGTGTGTATATGTAGGTAATATACATATGATTTAAAGCATATAAAAGAATAAAAATCAAATTAGTAGGAGAGAGAAAATGGGGCTGAAATAAGAGAAAGACACCTCAAATTTGTAAAGATGTACTAAGTGCCACCTAGAACACCTATAGATACATGTTTGTATCTATTATGTCTTGCAAAATAAAAGAGAAAAATGAAGAAAATGAGAGAGAAAGATGGCTGGACAAATTCTGGACTTGGGTGAAAAGTGAGAGAATGTTTGGGAAAACAAGAAGAAAAGAAGGAAATCCAAGGGGTTGCACTACTTGAGGTTTCAATTCTAAAGTTAAAAGAGGTATGAATCTGTCCCCATATTTATGTTCTTGTGACTACTAAAAAAAAGTAATTTTTCTCAAGAACAAGAAAATTGAATTATAATAAACTCTAAGGGAAAGTATGAAATCCTAACTAGGTGGAATGAATGGATGATTATATGATTAGAAGTTTACATATATGGTGAAGGACTTGAATTCATGTTCAATTAATGGTATATGATATGTAATTAAGTTAATTCAGGTTTGATTTCACTAAAGCCCTAAAACTAATTTTGGGAGATTCTAACTAGTTTGTGTAAAATACTAATCACACGTGTGTACAATTCATATATGTGTTGTTTTATGATCAAATAATCCTAATTGGGAGTTAATTGATGTTAAGTAGAGGTTGAATATCCCATTACATTCTAATTATGAAATTAATCATGATTAAGCTTAACTATGTGTACTAG
This sequence comes from Nyssa sinensis, assembly GCA_008638375.1. Taxonomy (NCBI): domain Eukaryota; kingdom Viridiplantae; phylum Streptophyta; class Magnoliopsida; order Cornales; family Nyssaceae; genus Nyssa; species Nyssa sinensis. Next base: position 43,728,044 of record CM018031.1, read on the forward strand.
TTTGTAATTAGGGGGTCTAAAGTAACTATAATGCAACTAAGATGATTACGAGCATGTTAAACATGTAATTAAGGGGTCTAAAGTAACTAAAATGAAACTAATATGATTACGAATATGTTAAGCATCATAAAAATGCCCTAAATATGGAAAATAAGAATGAAAATTTCTATTAGAGTTTCATGTAAAATGTATTAATCAAAATTATTTAATTAAGTCAAATGTTGTTAGAGAATGCTGAAGATAAGTGGTAAATTAAACCAAAATAAGAAGCTGGAAAAGTAACATGAAATGGGACTAAGTGGGGAAGATAGTTGTTGTCTCAAAAGTCTAGAAAGGCTATAAGATTTATAATGAGACCTAGTAGAAGTGAAATAAGATTGGAGAACATTAGGATATAATGGAGTTCATTAGAACCCGGTATTCGTCCATGTGACCCTTAATAAGACAAGAATTGTTGAATGAGATCATATTGAGTTAAAATGTGAATGTGATGCATATAATGTGTGTTAGCCCTAAAGGTTTTCAACCAATGGCATCTTAGTAATTTTGATGATTACAAGACTTTGTCCGTGGGAACTAATGTTTTATTTAAGTGACAATGCAAATAGGTTATCTAAGTCAAAGAAGCTTGTTGACCAAAAAGTGACAAAGTCCATCAAGTTAAAGGATTCCACTCAAGTACATGCTTCAAGGCTAAAATCAAATCAAGTGGAACGACCTCATTATGAATCAAGTAAATGGACACACTCAAGCCCAAGGAATCAAGACAAGTTAAGAGAAGACTTTTTATTTTCACTATTTTGGATTTTGGGTGATTTATGATTAGATTATCATTGGTTGTAAGCTCTTACTATTTAAAATGATTAACTAAGAACTAACCTCAAATGATTTTTCAAAATAAAACATTGTCATATTTTAAATTTTAAAAGATCAAAAGGTTTTGATAAAATTACACTGAGAAAAAAAAGCTAGAAGACATCTACTATCCAAACCACTCAACCAGTTCATAAAACCACTCGACTAATTCTTAAAGCTTATTTTCACACTAAACAAACTAGTTGACCAATTCCTAAAACCAATTGACTGAGTGGCCTTTTTCATAAACATTCTGAACATAATGTCCAATACATTTGACCTCAATGTTGAATTAGTCGACTATTTTTCAAAGGTCAAAATAGTGTGTATCAAAACCCCCTGGACAATTAAGTTGATCTAATTAGTTGGCCAAATCTTAATTTCGTCATCTGGTCAATGATTTAGTCGATTGAATTCGTCAATCTAGCATTTCAAAATTCAAATTTTGAACAGATAAAAAAGAAGGAGAACGACTCTATTTCAAAATGTAACAACCATATTCTTTTGAAAGATATAAATAGAGGTTCTCAAAAGCATTTATTACTATCTCTTTACAAGCTTACACTTTTACATCTCTATTATTCACTTTAGATCGATCTAACCATTGAAAACCTAGATGTAAAAGTTCTACTCATCTTAAATACTTTGAACTTATACTAGATCTACCTATAAAGAGAGCATATATTACTCCAATCTACTCTTAAAGAGAGTATTTGTTGGTAAAAAAATTTTGTATCTTTTTATTGCAGTGAGACTTGTATGTAGACCCTTGCGAGGCAAAAAGGGATATTTTATTGGGAAAAGAGTAAGGAGCTCTTGTTGTAAAGGTTTGACATCCACTTGTAAGGAGATCAAGATAGTTAAAAAACTCAAGTGGGGATGCTTGAATTGAGGACATAGGAAGTTTTTTGAATCTCGTAAAAATTATTGTGTTTGCTCTCTCTTTCTCTCTCTACTCTTTTACATACTTGTGCATTATTAGCATACATTTTTAAAGTTTATAAAAGTTGTCAATATTTGCTAAATACCCTATTCTTCCAACCCCCCCTGTAATATCCCGACCCGGGATACCGGGTCACATGACACGTACTACGAGAGAAGAAAATCATATATATATATAATTAATTATTACATTAATTAATTAATTATAAGACTTGATATATATATATATATGTATTAATTAAATGTATATATATGTATATATATATTAAATGAAAGAAATATGAAAAAGTTAAAAAGTAAAAAGAAAAGATAACAAGTGTGAATGTGTGTGTGTGTGTCGGCTAGTGTGTGTGTGTGTGTGTCTTGTATATATGTGTATATGTATATATATGTATATAATATATGTAAAATATCTTATGAAAATTAAATGCAAGGAAGAAAAGAGAAAAGTAGAATTTATGAGATGGGAAGTCTTGTGTAGGGCTAGAATTCAGAGTGTAGAGAGAGAGAGATAGCTGTAGAGAGAGAGAGAGAGAGGTCGGCTACCTTGCCTTAAAAGCCAAACATGCAAAGCATGTTGATCTCTCACGAAGAAACCAAAAGAAGAGAAAAACTGAGGAGAAGAGAAGAAGGATTAGAGCAAGAAAGAGGAGGAAAACCAACCAAAAAGGTGAGAATGTTCAAAACTGTCAAAATTCTCTCTCTAGAATTTCTCTACATATGAACTGATTTAAAGCTTCCATTTTATATATATAATGTTTAGAACACATCCAAACCTTAACAAGCATGAAAATCTAGCTTAAAAACACCTAAGATTGCATGACCCATAAGCCACGACCATGGATGGACCTTGCTCAAGCAGGTCTGAATCCGTGATGGCTAAACTATGGTTGGAGTTTTGGAACCCCAACTAGACACCAAGGGTGTTTTAAAAACCCATGTACGCGATCACGAAGCTCAAGAAATGGCCACCAAACGTAGGTTGCAAGTTACGGGTTTCACAACCCAACCCTTTAAAACTTGGTTTAAATCGACACTAAGGAATGAAAACTTGATCCCCATGAAGAGGGGATCACAACAAGCCAAAAAGCATGAAAAACCATTGAGAAATGAACCTATACGACCGAGATGACAGTTCGGGTTATCATGGTTTAAACCCAATGTTTTAACCATATTCGAAGCCCTAAAGTGATGCAAAAACATGTATTTAGATGTTAGAAATTGATTGGAAAAGAAAGCAGAGAAAATGGGTGTCCAAAACACCACGAAATTCAAAAGAAAAAAATTAGGGTTTCGGTGTGAACAGTGTCGATCTCGTGGGGAAGACGACACTGTTCGGGTCGGTCTACGGGTCGGCTACGGATCCGGGTCAAAACCGGGTATGGGTTCAATTAAACGGTGACGTTTAAAGGTTTTAAACTTTTAAAATTTTTAACCCTTAGGGCTGACGTCATCATGACGTCAGCATTACGTGGCAGACCGGCTAAACCGGTTGGTTTGCGACTGAACCGGATTGGTTCATTTTAAATTGGACCGAACCCTTTGGTTTATTTAATTAATTAAAAATAAAATAAACCAACACTTTACCTATTTACGGATTGACCCCAGAAGTTTTTAGAAATGCTACTGTGGCCCAACTGAGGGAAAATTTATGCATTAAGGCCCCTGAAAAATAATTAAATAATTAAATTATTAATTTAATTATTCAATAAATAAGGTTAAATTACTATTTTACCCTTGGCTCAAAAATAGGGCAAATGAAGTCCAAATTAAGCTTATGAATAGTGTATTTTTACTATTTTGGACATTCTGAGACTAATGGTAGGGTCCGTTTTACGAGACGAGGCCCGAAAAATAAAGTCACGTAAGGGATAAATGACCAAAATACCCCTGACCCAAAATTTACAAGTTATTAGTGTATTCTTACTATCTCGGACCTTCTGAGTCCAATGGTGAGGTCCACGACACGAGACGGGGTCCCGAAAAATAAAGACACGTAAAGGGGTAAAAGACCAAAATACCCCTGGTACCCCTAAAGCCAAAATGAAATCAGAGAAGGTCTAAGTTAACTTTCTTTGACATCCCGGACTCAAAAATGGAGTCCAAATTACGAAATGAAGTACGGAAGGATATGACACGTAAAACGATAAAATGACCATTTTGTCCTTTACATATAAAAGTCCGAATTAAATATTAGGAAAAGCCTAAACCGACTTTCTTGGACACTCCGGACTCAATGGTAGAGTCTATTCGACCAAAAGAGATGTCTAAAATAAAAAGACATAAAATTTGATAAATAGAATCTGTCAGATGACTAAAAATGTAAGAAATACCAAAGTACTAAACTGAGGCAAGTACGAGAAATGAAATACGAAAAGACACGATACGTAAACATGTTAAGTAAATAACTTTAAATTAAAGTTAATGGAACTCCCAGAAGAGTATGATTGTAGAAATCTATATTTCTTGACACGGTAAATTGTGTTTTAAACAGAGAATTAACTAAACACAAAAATGAGCCAAGAACGAGAAGTTACTCCTATGATGACGAGGGCACAACTAGCAAAGGATCCCAGGCAAAAAGTTTTCCGGGAGAAACTGGAAAAACAGCTCCAGCTGATTCAAAATCGCATTCGGATTTCCAAAACGAACGAAGTGTGCTGTGTTAGCCCCTTTATTTATAAGACAATAACTAAAGAGCAACTAGCAGCAAGAAAGCTTAAGAAACAGGAGGATACGGAAACGTTGGAAGAATGGCGACAAAGGTTAAAGAAAGCCAAGGGAAAAGCGCCCAAATAGAGCAGGACTAAAAGTACAAGGTGAGTAACCCTGTGTTTGAATTAGAGATTTAACTCCATGATTTAAAAAGAGTTTAAAGTATAAGATATGAAGTACTTGAAGTTTCAAATTCAGTATTTACATGATTCAGTTTTTAATTGTTCTGTTTTAGAAATTCATTGTGACATGCTTAGTGATTGGTTTCTGCAACAGTTTTTCCTTCAAATACTTTCCAGCATGTCTAGTTAAAATGCAATTATTGTTAAATATTCTGAATTTGCTTATTTCAAGTATACGAATGTTTATTACGAATTTATGAAAAGTATCTACGAGACAAGTCACATGATAAATGTTTTATAAGATGAATGGTGCACAAGCACTTAGACAGGATTCTGAATTTTCAGTTGCCCTGTAAAATAGGCAGGATTTTGTGTTCCACGGGACTCAATTTCCCTGTAAAATGCCCGGTAGCAGGATATAATCCCCCAGGCAGATGAGATATCTCCATTTATAAGTAAAATGGGTGTCCGGTTCGAAACGGATTCCACTAACGGAAGTGATAAGATGACAAATGATTTGAAAATGGAAGCAAGTTTTATTCTCATTTTCAATATGCATATGTTTGAGTTTTATATACTCTATTTAAGAAATACATGATATGTATATGTTTTAAAGTTCATATGTATAAGTTTAGCTTAAATGCTTTAAATGTTTTAAGCTACATGTTTTAATGAATGCATATATTCTGTATTCAAGTATACGAACAATTGGCGGTGATTTTTTTTTTACCAACTTTTATGTACTAAACCACTGCTAATTGAAAACCCCATGACGAATACTGGAATTGCTCACAAGCTTAGATTAGCTTACCCGGACTTTGTTCGGACCCCCCCTTTCAGGTAATTAGCAGCAGTCTTGACTTAAGGACGACGATGACGAATCTGCTGATTTTGGGAAGATATGGTTAAATAGTTCTTTTGATAAGTCTATGAACTCTAATAGTACTTTTGTATTAGTAGACATAGTAAGGACATGTAATAAGCCCTCTGGGCAAATCGAACATGTATTGTAATTAATGTTATAAGTTTTTAAGTTTTTAGTTATACTCTGAATGTGTAACCATGTATGCTATGTATGGAGCAGCAGTACCGAACGGATGTGCATAATTTAAAAATGAGAAAAGAAAAGAAAAAGTTTTTCACGCTTCCGCAAAACGTATGTTGCACATCTATTCGATACCGCTGCATATGCGAGCCTTGTCTCGGGGCCCTCGGGTCTCGGGGCGGCGATCGCGATCCGGTGATCCGCTTAGGGTGGGTTTCGGGTCGTGACACCCCTCCCCAAATTCTCTAGGGTAAATGTCTGGGCAGCAATATGTATGTAGGATTCATTAAAAGAAGAGAGGAGTTAAAGAAGTGCATAAAGGCACAAGCTGAGTAAACTAGAACTTTAAAATGGAATATGTTTTACTCTTCTTTTCAAAGCCATCTTCTTTATAATTTCAACTACAAATTTTTTCAGTTATTGGTTTACAAAACAAGCATGATTTTGATCAGATACTATCCTTTCCATATATTTTTGGAAACCATGTTTAGAAATTGTTTTAGCTACAAAAGGAAATGTTTTCATAGATTCCATTATATGGAACCCTTCTTGTTATGTCCTTTTCGGGGGATCTGTCATGACCCGAAACCCGGCCTATGTAGATTAGGAGTTCGTGATCGGCCACTGAGGCCTTTTTCAATGATCACAATATTTTTCTCGTTTCCATTTAATCAAACGCAGCGGAATAAAATTCTTTTTCTATTGCGGAAGCGTCAATATACCATTCAACATCAGTCATTCATATATATTCCATAATAACCACAAAATACATGATGTAAATCCTCAAAATCTGTTGATGTCATATTCGATATACATTCCACACTTACCAAAAGTAACTAAATCATGTCTAACAAAATCTTAATACAAAAAGGTTAATAGTTATGAGCTTTCGGCTATCCTGGCTGAACTTGATATTTCCTTGCCAATATCTTTACCTGAAATGTATTGGATGAAAATCCGTATGAGCTCGACAGCTCGTGAGTATTCCATAACATGCCAAGGGTTTCAAAACTACTACATAGTACATTCTGAAATATCTATACTCATATGGAACTAGAATACATCATATCAAAGTACAACAAATCAGAAACTAGTATCAAAGTCATTTTTAATAAATCTCAGTTCAATCACAGTTGTAAATCAAAATCGATAACATAGCACAATCATAATAATGATCACATAACATAGTTTGATAATGATGATTAGTATTATAATTTAAACATGGTTCAAAGTCATTTTCGATATCAATAGTCATAGTCAAATCAACATCATAGGATAATATTGTAACTCCATCATAGTTACGGTTCAAAGTCGTTTTCAATATCAAAAGTCATAGTCAAATCAACTTCATAGTTCGGTAACATAGTTCGATAACAATTTCATAGTTTGATAATCAAAATCATAGTTCAATAGTTCTCAGTTTGATGATTCAAAGTTCAATCATAGTTCATATTCGATATTAATAAAAGTTCAAATCATTAAAATTTCTCTTCTATGGCCAGCAAATTAGAACCTCGCTAACTGAGATCAAATTCAATAGTACCACCAATATACCTTGTGGTTAGGGTTCAATGGCCAGCAAATTAGAACCTCGCTGACTGAGATCAAATTCAATAGTACCAACAATATACCCCGTGGTTAGGGTTCAATAAGGTCACAATCTATTCAATAATGACCAATCATAGAAGGGTGTTTCATTCAAAACGTCAAAATCATATCCAAAATCAATAACATCAATAACAATCTCGATTTTTCAAATAAGAGTTCCATATTTAGCCTTTAGTCAAAACATTTTAGAAATTGATAAGAAAAATTGTATAGTATCATGAGTATTTTACAGAATATGTTCTTGAATTAGAGGAAAGACAGTATAGATATCAATGGGTCATTTAAAACATATACTAGGTACAATGTATTTTTTTACAAGCTATCAGGAAATGGCAATATCAATAAGTCATTCATATCGATATCAAATGGAAGGAGTCTATTTTCAAATCATAAAAGAGTTCGATATTTATATCTATAATGAAAATCTACCTCAACATGGTATGAAAAACTAACCTGAAGTCCCAAAAGCAAATTCCAAAAATCCTTCCTTAACGAGGGTCCCTATAATCACAATTCAAGATCCTGTTACTTTCTTGTTCAAAGTGTCACATAATTTAACTGTCAATTTAGAGCTCTCTTTATTCCAATTACCCTCTCCCTGTAGCTTCATTAATTCTTAGGGACGTGTTGGTCATTTTTTAGTTTGTTACCGGGTCTTATTTTCCCCACAAGGATGTCACCGTTAGGTTCAAAGTGTCGAAGATAATTGGTTTAGGTTTTTCTAGATCTAAATTTGCGTATCTGTAGTTTATCTTAAGCCTAGGGCATTTTTGTGATTTTATGTTTTTACGTGTCATATTTTTCGGTACTTCGTTTGCCAAAATGGACTCTACCGTTGAGTCCAGATTGTTCAAAATAGTCAAGATGGACTACTTTTTATATTCAATTGGCCTCGGGTATCATTAGGGGTAAAATGGTAATTTTATATTTCACGTGTCTAAATTTTTGGGACTTAATTTCATAAATCGGACTCTGCCGTTGAGTCCGGAATGCCCAAAAACATTGGGTTACATTATTCTTTTATTTTATTTGGACTTCGTTTGACTAATTTTTGGCTTAGGGGTGTTTTGACAATTTTCCTAATTTAAAAAGGATTTTAAATTAATTTTTATTTAATTTTTTGGGTCACTTCATAATTAACCGAACGTTAGGGGGTCAAAATCAAATTTTAGAAAACTTTATAATAAATCAACCGGTTCAACCCCTATTAAATCGAACTGGTTTAATTTGGTTAAAAACCAAACAGTTCGGTTTGGTTTAACGCGTCATGCTGACGTCAGTGTATTATTTTTTTTTCTTTTCCCAGTCCAATACGACGTCGTGCCACTTATCCGGATCCATTTTTATAACAGTCGGCCCGACCGAAACCGGATCCAAACCCGACCCGAACAAGGTCGTCTTCCCCATCACGACAGCCACTGTTCGACTGAAACTCTAGGAATTTTCCTTCCATTTTGTGAGTTTTGAAGCTAGTTTTCTCCTTTGTTTTCAGGCCTAATCAATTCCTGCAACCTAAAATCCATTTTAGCGTTGGTTTGAAGGTCCTAAATCCGACCATGGAGCTCAGTTGACTCCATTATCGTCTTGCCTGCAACTCAGTCATACCATTTTGTTTCTTGATGGTTTTGTATGGTTTTTGTCTTGTCGTGATCCTAGGGATTTGAGGTTTCATATTCCATTCAAAAAAACAAGGTTGGAGCTCAAATGGTGAGATTGATTTGGGTGGCCGTGACCTGCAAGTTTGCTTCTCTCTCATCGTGCGTCCATTTGTTACAATTTTGGTGGATTTGAAATCCTCATTGTCACGACCCGAAACCCACCCTGTGCGGATCTCGGATCGCGACCGCCGCCTTTAGGCTCGGGAGCCTTTGGGCGAGACGAGACATAAGCAACAGTATCGGATGGCGGTGCGGCCTGTGGTTGCGGAAGCGTGAGAAAAAAACTTTTTCTTTTCTTTTTAAAATCTGTCGCACATCCATCCGGTACTGCCACTCTTCATAGCAGTACACATGATTATAAAATCAGAGCATACTAAAAACTTAAAGTGTTATACATAGTACATCTCTGAATGCCTCGAGGGCTTAAGTACATGTTGTTCAAAATCTATTACACTTCAAAATTCGACCATCTACGGGTCCTTAGTACTTCCAAAAAGTCCTTGATCATATTAAAGCCACTAGTCGTCATCCCCAAATGGAGCAAGGCTCCCATTCATCATCATTAGTATCTGAAAAATGTTAGGGAATGGGGTGAGCTTCGAAAAGCCCAATGAGTAATTCCTGCATCTGTCATGGGTTTTCAATTGGCAGTGGTTTCGCACATGAGAGTTTATAAAATGCACACTACCAATTGTTCGTATATTTTAAACACAGAGTACACAGAGTACATGTATTTTTTTATAACAGATAGCTTTGAAACATTTAAAGTATTCAAGGCTAAATAAGCATTTCGTCAAACAGAGTATATGCATTTCAAGCATATAAAGAGGCATAATAAAAATGAGGATAAAACTTGCTTTCATTTCTAAAATCATTTGCCATCTTTTCACTTTTTAACTGGAGGATCCGTTTCGAACCAGACCCTAGTCTTACTTTCTGAGAGATCTCGTTGCCTGGGGGATTAGATCCTGCTGCCAGACATTATTCTGAATTGAGAACCCGAAGGGTGCTCAATAACTGGTGATGCTTATGCATCATTATTATCTTGCAAAACGTTAGCTTCTTCAGAAATACTTTTTATAAGCATTTAAACATGACTTCTTTAAGAAATGCTTTTATGAGCATTTAAAACATGATGTTCTTGACAGAATCTTCACATAGTTGGAATAACATTTCAAAACAGATGACATGTTAAATACTTTCAAAGAGAATAGTAACAAAAATCATTCACTGAACATGTCGCAAGAGAATTTTAAGAGTGGAATATTTCAATACCGGAATCATGAAATATGGAATTTAAACATTCAATGCTTTAGATATTTTGAAGTTTAAAACATCATTTATTTAAATCGTGGAGTTAAAATCTCCACTTCAAATGCAGGGTTACTCACCTTGATTTCCTGGATTTGCACTATTAGTTGGTTGTTCCCTTGCCTTTGTAGTTCCTAGAAACAATTCACAATAATCTATTAACTTCAATGTACTTCAAATATCTCCTATTGATGTTTCTAATTATGTTCAAATCGTATTACGTCCTAACGTCTTATCGGGAGCCTTATTTTATTGACGCATCATATTTTTTTGTACTTTATTTCGTAATACGGACCTCACTGTTGGGTCCGGAACGTCGAAGAAAGTCAATTTAGACCTTCTTGGCTTTTAATTGGGCTTTGGACATGTCAGGGGCAATTTGGTAATTTATACTTTAACGTGTCCTAATTTTTTGGAGTCTCGTTTCATAAAACGGACCACACCATTGAGTCCGGAATGTCCAAAATAATCAGAATCCACTATTTGTTTACTTTATTTGGACTCCGTTTGACTTGTTTGAGGACTAGGGGCAATTGCGTAATTTTTTATTATTTAAATATTATTAAATTAATATTAATTTATTTTAGCTTGGGCCACAGTGGAATTTCATTGAAGTTTTGGGGTCAAATTACAATTTACTAACTTCCGGACTGAACTAGTGGGTTCAGTTGCATTGGAACTGAATCGGTCCGGTTTTAGTTGAACCAGCCGGTTTGGTTCGGTTAAACACATAAAGCTGACGTCATGATGATGTCAGCCCTAATTTTTTTTAAATTTAAAACCAACCAAAACGTCGCCGTTCTAATAATTCGGTGGACTTGGTCTCGTCCTGACACGTGTCCGAGTTAACCCGTCTGACTCGATCTAGGTGGCGAGTCCACTCGGTCGTCTTCTTCACGATTTTTACCAGTGTTGCCCTAATTTCGAATTTCTTTCCTTTCGATTTCGTGTGTTTTGAAACACTGATTCTCTCTGTTCTTAGTTGATACACATTCCTAAGGGTTTGGCCTACATCTTGGCATTCATTTGAGGTCGTGTAGCTAATCCAAATGCTCGGTCTAAGACATGATAGCCGAACTGGATAATTTGGCAATAAATCCTCATCTCGCAACCATTTTCAACGTGGTTTGGTGCTACGTGTTTCTTATGGCATGGGGGTTCCTTCCCTATCCTCAAAATCTAGCTTAGGAGTTTCAAACAAGAGTTGGATTTCACGACCGAAACCTGCAACTAACTATTTGGGGTCTGTTCCTTTAGGTTTGAGGTCGCGCATGTCGGTTTTTGAGATGCTAGAAGTGTCTAGTTCTAGCCTAAAGTAACCAAAATAGGTTTGGTGTAGGTTGATTCAGACCCATCTCAGTCAAGGTCCTTTAATGGCGGCTGGGTGTACGACTTAGTGTTCTAGGCTGTTTCAGGCTCTAATTTCTTGCCTCATTCAAGATATTACATTTTAGGTATCATGCATGCAGTTATTTAGGTTCAACTAGCGTCAAAACAATATCAAAATTTAAACAGAAAATTTTGCAGTTTTGGGTTTATACCTTTTGGCAGTGGCTGCTCTCTTCTTTGGCTTGGTTCAGGTCTTCTCAATGCTCCTTAGGGTTGCCCAGATTCCTTCACGTGCACTTAGGTGGTACTCACATGCATACACACACTTGCATATACACCTTCCTCTCACACAATGCCCCTTCCTCTCTCTCTCTCTCTCTCTCTCTAACACGTACACAAGACTAAGAACTTCTCACACACTAGTCTGGGGGCAGTACACAGATTTTTGGAGGGTCAAAATGTGTGGTGGGCATATATATTTTAGCATTTCTCTCACATACAACCTATACATATACATGAATGTATATATATGTATTAGACTTAGTGGGTTCGGTGGCTGACATGAGGTGAAAGGAGGTGATGTGGGGTAATGATGTGGGGATTGCATGCATAGCCATTGGCCAATTTGGGAGGTGGCCTTGGCTAATTTGGATTTAAATACAATTTGGTTGCATATATAGGCACAAAGATGGTAGCAGCCCACTTGGTAATTTTTTGGGTAATAAGAATCTTGTCCCACTTGGTCAAGGGTTCAATTCCCCTTGGCCTCGCTTTTGGCTATTTTTCCCTATTTTAGGCTTAGGCCCTGTTTGGTTGGCGCAGAATTCCATTTTGGCTATTTCCTAAATATTTTCTTTTCCGTTGCTTCTTTTTCGACGCGGTTTCTTCCAGTCATTTCCTATTTAGGTTAGCTTTAATCTCCAAGGTCTAGTGTCGGTTATTAATCCCTTGGGATTTCTGTAGTTCGCTAACTCGAGTTTTCTTAGTGTTAGAATAACATCATTTCACCTAATTAATTGGTAATGAGGTTCAGACATTATTTTATAGGTCTATCATGAGGTTCTCGATTAACTTCTAAATTATTTTTTATGTTTGGTTCAAATTAATGATTAGTAACTAATCATTTCTTAATCAGGGTCAGGGTGTTACACTCATAATATCTAGTTCACCCCCAACCTACCAAAACTCATTTAGTTTCAATCATCACAGACCTATTCCTTGAGACCCATCAATGGCGGGTTTGAGTTTTTGTTGTTTAAACCCCTCTCAAGTCTCCTATTTCACTCCTAAATGATAACAAAGGATCAATGGAGTTCATGCATGCACTTTAAACACGTCAAAGCATTAGTTTTTGTAAGGTTTTTAGAGAGAGGAATTCTAAAGAGTTTTTGGGTTTGGTGGTTATACCTTGACTATATCTCTCCCTTGCCCGATTCTGAACTCCTTAGGGCTCCTCCAATGCAGCCACAATCTCCTTTCTTCTTCTTCTTCTTCTTCTTCTTCTTCTTCTCTTTCTCTCTCTCTCTCTCTCTTGCCGAAACCCACATGCACACACATATACCATTATAAACCAAACACCATCATCACACACAGGTCATCATGCTTGTCTGGTTGCCCTCCACACAATCAAAGTCAGACGCATCATGAGGGTTAAGTTGCATGTACTTTCATTGGCCAAAGTGGTGGTGGGGCTGTCACATGTAACCCATATATATATATATATATATCATGTACTTTTATTTTTGAGAAATAAAGATTGCTGCATGAATGGCCATTGGCCAATTTGGGAAGTGGTGGGAAATTTTTATGTGTATAGATATATATTTGTTGCAATATTCTTCACAAAATGTGGGTAGACCAAGTGGCTTTTCTTTTTGGGTTGAAATTCTCCCTTGCTTTTTGGCTCAAGGGTTCAAATCTCATGAGTTGCACTTTTTTGTTCATTTTTTTTCTATTTTCCTTATGCCTTGTTTGGTATTTTAAATCATCCATTTTATTTTATTTTATTTTTTTATTTTATTTTATTTTATTTTATATATTTATTTATTTTTATATCCCGGTTTAATTCCCGTAACTTTTTATTTCATCCGTAAGATTTCTAATACCTAACTTAGTGACTTAATTTCTCGATAAACGAGTCAGGGCATTAGAGGATCAATGTGCCCGTAAGCTGCTAGAGATCTCTTGAGTGTTAATATAAGTGACTATGTCGTTATATATGACACCCAATTTAGAATTTGAGTCTACGCGAGTTCTTCTATTTTGACCGTAGTAATAAGCATCCTATGTTTTTATGAATCATGATATATTGATTGGTTTTTAAAGGTAGATTGATTACGAATTATCACGAAATAATGATTTATCAATTATGATCTATCATGACAACTTTACTTATGAGATTTTCATGAGACGTTGTTTATTATGTAACACTTATCTCAATATGGCAACTTTATTATGGGTTTTCATAAAATGTTGATTTATTAGACATTGTTTATGAAGGCAGCTTATTTAAAATGCTTTTGACTATAATATAGTATATTTGAAATTATAAACTACTTTATATCACGTTGATATCAAATGAAAAACCTTGATACTCCTGGTTTAGAAAATCAATGGTAGAGTACTAGAATTATGTGTTGAATTTTGTTTAGCTCACTCCATTTCCCTTCCCACTTTTTAGGTATGCTGAAGAAAAAGAAACTACAACAAAGATGACAAAGAGAAACGAGACAGGAAAGAGGTAGATGAAGAAGAAATTTTAAAGGAGCAGGATATAGCTCGAGATAGATTGGTAGTTATGTATCAAATATAAGGCTATGAAGTTAAATGATTCTCTCTAATATCTTGCCAATAAAGGCATGCAAATATAGTTATGATGAGATGTATTTAGACAAACTCTAATTATGTGAAATAGAAAATGAATGAGAACTGTTTTCCCTTATTATTTGAGTTCAACTTGCTTACAACGGTGGGATACTATTATAATACAGAGAACATGTATATATTCATCGGTGGTACATACCCATGTTAGCTATATACACAACATATATTCATCGGTGGTACACACACTATGCCCATTATTTGAGTTCAACTTGCTTATAATAGAAATTAACGGTGAACTCATGCTCAAGTTAGCTATTCAAAATCATAAGAAGAAGCTTGGATGAAGTTCATACCTGCTCAAGATCCTCCGGTGGCCAGTCCTTCTCTTTCTATCCCCAAGAGAGATCGTCATCCTTACACATGCAAGTGTGTATACACATTGCAATTTCTCTCTCTCTCTCTCTCTCTCTCTCTCTCTCTCTCTCTCTCTCTCTCTCTCTATATATATATATATATATATATATATTCTGAGGTTGTGCATTATGTAATTGTATATTAGTCACAGCCATGGGTTATCCATCTTTGGCGGTTTCTAGTCAACCAAGTTCTGATACCCCATTCCAATAGATGACCTTAAAAGGAGGAAATTACACTACATTCTCACCCGTGCACAGAGATTGTACATACTGTTTATATTCATGACGTGTGTGAAGTTTTGAGTCATGAAGAATTTCATAGAAATGCCCGTAGATCTATTTAATGCTAAGGATTATAAATTATTATTATTTTTATAAAAATTAGTTCAAAGTGTAATAATAAATTTGCAGAAATCTAACCCAAGGGGAAAATTCACTTCAACAATGGTGATAGCCACATAGCTCCACCAAATCCTTTGGTGTTTTCAGTTTTATCAGTGAAATCACCAAAAACAAATGAAAGATGCAAAATATCACATCCTTTTTTTATCTTTTTTCAAATGCCCAAATGTGCCTACTGGTCGAAAGTGTTCATTTCCCAAAAAATTATTAAAATTTTCCCAAACATACATTATATTGAGTTCAGCTGCTTATATTCTTCACCAGAAGTCACCAATCAAAGACTATACTACTTTGAACCATTCAAAAATGTTAATCAAATTATAGGTGCATCTACATTTCCAATTTGTAGAAAGATCCGAACAATAATGAAAAATTAGAAAATAAAATATCTATAGGCAAAATACATGTCAAATAACACAACTTAAAATCAATATTCATCCCTCGTTGCCAAGTTTTCCCTTGAGATCATATAAAGCAAAATCTCAACTCAGCCATGAAACAGTGAAGAATTTTAAAAGAAGAAAAAAAAAAAAAAAAACAAAGGCAATACCAAAGACATTTCAGAATTCCCTTTCAAAAGCATATATACATACATTAAGCATTTAACGGTACAATGAATCAATTTGGCTCACGAATTAATAGAACCAAAATGATGAAAACAAACTGTTCCAACTTGTGTACTAAAAAAACTGATCCAGAAAATTTCAGCCAACCCCATGTTGATCAAAATCACTTCCAATTGGACGTACTAGAATTTTGAGGCTTAGGCTTAGCATCAAAAATTTATTATTCACTACAAGGACAACCAACCTCCATGACCTAGTACTGGATTGATTCTGATAAATCTGCAAATAATAACTTGAAAAATTCCAGTTGCTCCAAAAAGTAAAAATAAATTATAAGGAAAGGGGAGGGGGGGAGAACAAAAATAACTAAACTAAAGAGACTGAAATCAACAACCTAGAACCAGAACCTGCAAATCCATGCTGATTTTTGCACTTGTTGAACGGGGAAGTGGACAGGAGCATCCACTATTTCCTGTCAATGTTTTTTTCTCTCAATAAATTTCTATTATAACAATACATGAGAATCTTTGGGCACTTAAAAGGAGTCAACCTGGATCATAGACACCCAGGGCCGCATGAGAATAGAATATAGTTTCTCGAGTTTTTGGTCAGATGTAAACAGGTTTCACATCATTAGCCCCAAAACTTGAAGCACATACTGGGCACTTGCGATGACGACTTTCAATTATTCTTTGCACACAAGGATTGCAAAACAGGTGGTAGCATTTTGTAATGACGACCTGAGGAACCAAAACATTCCTAAGCATCAGACCAAAGGGGATACAGAAGCAACGAATAAAAGACCAGGCCTTTATATAAATAGAGATTTAAATGTGTGTTTATGTAACACAACTAAATCTTTTTCCTTGCACAAAATGCAATAAAAACATAATTAATTATTTAAAGCAGATCGCTGTTACGGAAGCCCACTATGATTGAAGGACACTGTTTCTGTTGATATTCTATTCTAGCCCCAGCTTAAAATGGTGTCTTATTTTGGAGACCAAAATGTCTCTGCAAGTACTGATCACAAGGCTTGCATAGATGAGGCTCCTAGTGTATCAATATTAGAGAAAGTAAAATCCGAGGCCATTAAATGTGGCTTTAAAGAGGGAAAACGAGAACAATAACTGCTGCCAGTCGGATGCAATAGTCACATTCTCTCTCAACTGCAGCTTATGTTCACGCATTTTGAGTATTTCATTTACTTGAAGACATCCTCCACTATAGTATTATATGCTTTCTATCTATGTAATTTTTGCTTCTAAACCATAAGAAAAAAATGGTTGGTCATCAAGTATACCATAAATGGGACCTGAAGAAGATTTTCCGATATAGTTCCTAATCACAAAAATAAGAAAAGGAAATGATATCCAGGATACTTGGTGTCGGACCCTAATTTGCTCGACATTGGTGGCATGGGCATGGGGAGACATGCCATCAACATGCCATGCCTTCGTGATGACTTATTTACCAAGTTTGGCGGGCACTTGTAACATTGGCAACAACAATGGTGTATGAAGGTGTAATATCATAGATCTTATTACTTTCATTATACTCTATTTCTATATGTGAATCAACTTCAAAGAATGATAAAGTGTGGATTAGAGTATGCTTTAAGCATAATTATGTGATTCAAAATGATGAGTTTACTAATATGGATAGTAAGGCAATAATTAAAATCTTAGTAGGAGAAATTAAGAACAAAACGATATTTCTAGTAGGCTTTTAAAATAATTCTTGAACTAAAACATAATTAATTAGGTTAATTCTTATTATAAAATTAAGCATAATTAGAGCATACTTAGCTAACTTAAACTATTTTGTGATAGGTTATTGAAAGGTTCTTAAAATTGTTATATTTAAATTAATTATGTTTAATTAGTAACCTTAATACATGATTAGTAAATTAAATTAATCCTAATTGAATTAATTAGGTTGTTTAAGTGAGGGAGACTTGTACTAATCCTAAGTTAAAACATAAACCTTATAATTATCCAAATTAAGAACGGCAGTTGTTCACATGAGCAAAGGACCCACAATTTGAAATATCTAACTTACCATTGTTGATTATTTTTGAGAAGCTTATGTAGAAATTTGTCTATATATATATATATACACACACACACACACACATACATTAAAAGGACAAAAATCAGATTAGTAAGAGAGAAGAAATACAAAACTAATAAGAGCAAGATACTTCAAATATGTGGGAATTCACAAAGTGACACCTAACCCACATATAGATACATGTTTGTATCTATTATGCCTAATAAAATAAATGGTAGAGACAAGCAAGAAGCTTTCTAAAATGTGCTGGACAGAATAATAGAGCAAGAATGAAAGTAGAGAAAACAAGAGAACAAGGAGAAAGAAAGAATCTTAAGGAAGACTAACCTAGAGGTCGAATTCTTAAACAATCAAAGTATGAATTCTGGTCCTAATCTCTCACTCTTTCATTTAATCGGAAAAGAAACATTTAAAAATGATTAAGAACTCAAATTCAATTAAGAATTGAATGAAATTTTAAACTAGTCTTGAAGTCCTAACAAATTTTGCATGGAAAAGTAATCACATGGATACAAGAACAACATATATAATGTATAAGGATAAATCATGATTAATGAGTTTTGATTAAACTAATTGATTAATGATGAATGGTGTTAAAACAACCCTAGCACTACCTAGGTTATAATTAGAATGATTAGATTTTCAAAGAAACTCTAAATGTGAGAAACGATAAGGAAAAATGTTGCTGAAAATTAAAGGAAAACATCTTAATTAAAGTTTAATAATTAGTCTAAATGATGATTCAAGATGCTAGATATAAGTGTTAAAACAACCAACACTTGGGAAGTTAAAAATGAAGCTTATATTGAGAATAAATAGGGATGGTGCAGTTGCTGTCTCAATTGTTCAAAAACTTTATATTTGATGTAAATGAATTCTAACAAGAGCCAAAGGAAGCACCAACGAAATTAGAATATGAGAGATTTTATCAGAATCACAAATTGTATTGTTTGAACTATAATGGGACAAGCATAACTAAATAATGTTACATTGCATTCAAATATGGTTCTAATATAAAATAAATGTATATACGGTTCCTTAAGAGAGAAAGAGAATCAAAGAGCGTTTTAAGAGCACTAGGTGAGTAATCCGGTTTCCTAAAATGGTGAATTGAATGTGATATTGTCAAACATATTATTCTGTGTTTTAACAAGCAAAGCATTATGCTATATTCTCTATTGATGAAATTGAAGTACATTTTACAAGTATGTTTAATAAATAGATTTGCAAATCCATAAATAATCACATGATTTAGAATGTGTTTCTATAGATGCCATTACATGGGCTCCTTTTATTATGTCCTTACCGGGGGACCAAGAATCAGTAGGCTCGTAAGGAGGCCAGAGATCTCTTTAGTGTCACTATAAGTGACTATGTCATTATATATGACATTCAGCTCAAAATCCGAGTTGACGCAGATTCTTCCGTTCCAACCGTTGTAATGGACATGCTAAATAATATTTGATATCTGTTATGAGTTTTAATGGGCTACTTATTGCTATTCAAATGTTTAAATAGCAATTCTGTTTCTGAAAATAAATTTGAAATGTTTCGGTAATGCTTGATATCCATGATTTTATTTAAAATTCTTTGGCTATAAAAACCCATAAACAAGGCATTGGTATTATTCATCGAGCTTTGTTAGCTCACCCCATTTCCCAACCAATTTTTCAGGTAATGAAGCTTAAGATAGGGAAGGAACTTAAGGAAGTAGAGTTTGTAAAATTATATAGCGAGACTTGCAAATATTTCTTTTAAGCCTATGTAGGCTTCTATATATATACAATGACCATTTTATGTGTTGGCCAGTTGTAGATGTAAATAACTTGTAATAAATTTTGCAAGTGTGAGTTTGATATTAAACTTAGATTTGCTCTGATTGAATGTAGTTGGTATGAGTTTGATGTGAACTTAACAAGCTAAAAATCTTACGCTTTGCTATATTAATAAACTATCAATTATACAGCCCATTCGATTCTGTATGAGGCATTGGTGGTCGCTCATGGACCATAACTCCATCCTACGTGGGGTGTGGGTCATGACAGAGTGGTATCAGAGCAATAGGTTATGAAACCTTAGGTTTGGAGTTATCCTGGGTAGCAAGGTTTAGAATTATAGAAATTGACATGAAGATGTTACCTATTCAATGTGTATTACATATAAAGGTATATATAAAATTCTGTGTTAGAATATGCATATAAGAAATTATGTCTAATTTGGTGTGAATGTTTGAACTTTTATATGCTTAAACTGGTTTATTGTATGCTTAGCTAAGATGGTGAAGAGAAAAAGTAAAATTGGAAACTTACCAAAAAAGAGTAAAGTTGGGCCTTCATGTGCTACTTTAGAGGAAAAGGTAGACAAACTTGAAAGAACCATTGAGGGTTTAGCTCAACTAGTGCAACAAAATAACCACCAGGAGAATAATCAGAATCCTCAGCCTGAACCCCTAGTGGTGCAACCAGGAAATGCTACTTTTGAGTGGTTTAAGAAGTTCAAACCACCTGTATTTGAGAATACTGCTGACCCAATGGTTGTTGAGTTGTGGGTGTTAGAAATGGAAAGGATTTTTGAACTATTTCCTTATAATGAAGAAGAAAAGTGAACTTACTATGTTTATACTCGAAGGTGAAGCTTGTAAATGGTGGCTTACAATTGAAGAAGAGGAACAACACATGAGGTGGAGAAGATTTTTAGAGGTATTCTACGATGCATATTTTCCCAAGTCAATCAAGGGGCAGAAGGTTAAAGACTTCGTGAATCTAGCACAAGGAAGTATGATTGTGGTACAGTATGCAGCTAAATTTAAAGAACTGTCCAGATTTTCGCCGTTCATGGTACGCACAGAATTCAAGAAAGCTTAAGAAATTTGAGGATGGCTTAAGGTGGGGTATTAAGAACAGGTTGAGTGCATTTGAGTTACAAACTTATATAGAGGTGATGAACAAGGCACTCATAATAGAAAAGAGTGGTGAAGAGTTTCAGAAGACCCATGATAAACAAAGAAAGAGACAAGATGGATTTCCGAAGGAGGGGCAGAGCTTTAATACCTTTAAAAGGCAAAATACAAGAACATTTAAGTGTAGGTTCTACTTCTTAGAAGAGTAGAGGAAATCAAGGGAGTGGCAACTATCCAATTTGTCCTATTTGTCAGAAATTTCATCCTGGTCCTTGTCGTCGAACTAGTGGTGGTTGTTATAGATGTAAACAACTAGGTCATTTTATTAAGGATTGTACTATGCCAGACAAAAGTATTGGTAGTTCTGCACCAAGTACTTTTACATCTGTTCAAAAATCTGTATATATGACATTTCATTCAGAATCCGAGTCGACACGGATTCTTCCGTTCCGACCGTTGTAATGGGCATACTAAATGATATTTGATATCTGTTACGAGCTTTATTGGGCTACTTATTGCTATTCAAATATTTAAATAGCAATTCCATTTCTGAAAATTCATTTGAAATGTTTCAGTAATACTTGTTATCCATGGTTTTATTTAAAGTTCTTTTGCTATAAAAACCCATGACAGGGCATGGGTATTATTCATTGAGCTTTGTTGGCTTACCCCATGTCCTAACCAATTTTTCAGGTAATAAAGCTTAAGATGGAGAGAGAACTTAAGGAAGAAGAGTTTGTATAATTGTATAATAAGACTTGCAAATATCTCTTTTCAGCCTATGTAGGCTTCTGTATATATACAATGGCCATTTTGTGTGTTGGCTAGTTGTAGATGTAAATAACTTGTAACAAATTTTGCAAGTGTCAATTTGATATTAAGGCTAGCAATTATTTGGGCAAACTGCCCAACCTCTGTGGCAATTGCTGGTTGGTGCCAGCATACCCTAGTAGTTGGCATTGTCAATTGCATAACATTATGTGACATTTGTTGGGTCAGTCCCACACACCTAGCAGTTGGGGTTATCAATTGCAAAGCTAGGTGACTACTGCTGGTTGGTGCCAACAAAACCCTAGGCAGTTGGAGGTGTCAACTGTATTTATTGGTGGTAAGGTCTCTACAATGGCAAGCGTGTGGGGTAACACTGTGCATGTTGTGTATGAGCCTTGTGTGCCTAAGTTGGTGAATAAAGGGTTGGGGGTGTTTCCCTATAAAGCTTGTGTGCTATTTCTTGTATTTCCGCCGTGCTAAAAATTGACAAATGATACAGGCATAAAAATTGGACTTCCAAAAATATTTCCTTGCTAACCAAGGCCACCTTTTGAGGATCAATGTCTTTCAAAGAGGAGAATACAAAAGTAACCTAGGTATTTGAAGCAAGAACATCCACGAAGCCTAGTAGGACTATCAGGGCCCGGTAAAGAGTCATTTTCATTTTTATCCAGTTCAAGAAAAAAGTCATTTCATATTGTGCACAGCTTTCAAAGAAGATTAGTAAGTTGAAAGAGAGAATATCTCTTGAAGGGAGACAAGATTATATTGATAAAAAGTATGCTTATGAGCATTCTAACTTATTTTATGTCTTTGTTCCTTATGAAGGCGTAGGAGGAAAAGATGTTGGACAAGCTTCAAAGGAATTTCTTATTAGTGGAAAAGATGAAGAAAAAGAAAATTCACTTGATAAATTGGGGCATAATCCGAACTATAAGAAAGGAGGGAGATTTGGGATCAAGGAGTTGAGGGTCTTTAATAAGGCCTAACTTGTGAAGTGGCCTTGAAGATTTATGTAGAGCCTAATGCTTGTGGAGAAATGTCATAGCATCTAAATTTGGGTTTGAGGAGGTAGGCTGGGTGTCTAAGGAGGTGGGATTATCGAAAACCATTACAAATGGGTCTTTCAATATGCTAGATTCAAGATTGATGATGGCAAAAGAGTGAAGTTATTGGATTGATGTTTGAAAAGGAGATACGACTTTCAAGGTTAGATTTCCTCTTTATTTCATATTTCTTCATATCAGGAGGCTTATGAAGTAGATTGTGTGGCTTCTTCAGAGAGCAAATGGTATGAATTCCTTATTTAAGAAAGAATCTTCAAGATTGAGAATCGGAGGCGACATTGAGTTTGATGGAGCATCTTCAACGCTTAAAGTCCATGGAAGCTATGGATGATTCCCTTAAGTGGAAGATGGAGAGTACTAGAAAATTTATTATTCTCAAGTCAAAGAGTCAATTCATGTGTGTTGATATATGAGTGACAAAAGCACAGTTGTAATTGTAAGTCATGGTCCACGTGTGTCAAGGATATACAAAGATTGTTGTGCATCGTTAAATATCAAGTGAAAGCTGATCACACTTAGGATTACATGGTAAGTGGAGCTAGAAACCATACTCGTGGGTATTTTTGTTAAAAAATTTATATTAATTTTTAGTAAATCAATCTAATGAAGTCTGTCATAAACTAGGTTTTTTTGTGTGTGTATATATATATATATATATGTGTGTGTGTGTATATATATATATATATAAGTAAATAAATATTATTCAATGAGTCCCCAACGTATCCATATCTTACTTTTAAAAAAATCTCATGTCATATCCGTGTCCGTGTTTCCTAGGTAGCATAAAAGCAACAAAAAATCTTTCAAGGAAAAACAAATGGCCCCTTGTAGATTTCCTTTTTTTTTTTTCCAATAAGTAATGTTAATTCTGTTAATGAATGCACCAAGAAGGTGCACCCATGTTCCAAAAAACACTAATTTCTTTGTGTACGAAAAAGAAACGAAATTATCTATTAACATAGCTAAGCCCAAAGTAATGGGTATTCAATAACACCAACATTCCAAACAGGGTCTACGGTTCCTCTCCTTCAAATGGTCTACCAAAGACACAAAGGAGCTGTTCCCCACACTTAGCTTTTCAATTTACTAATTGACCCTTCCATGTAAACACCACCTCCGAGGTTGTGCGAGAAATGACCCAATGAACTCTGAACAAGCCAATCAACAATATCCAGACTGCCATAGTTAGATAGTAGTGAATTAACAGAAAGTTAATTGTATACTCATTGGCCATGTAAAGGCAACACCAATTAACAACACTTTGGTGCCTTACTTCGCAAATTGTCCATGGCAATATTACCTGGAACATGGATTGCTACAGTACGTGAAATGGAAACGGGGAACGTATATCATTACTTGTCATAGAACGTGGTACATTCGGGATAGACTTCTTTAAATTATTTTATTAGAACAAAATACGTTTATTTGGAACATGATATGCTATTTGTGATAATAAATATATATATATATATACACACACACACACACACACGAAAAAAATTCGGATGAATCCAAGCAATCCTAAAATAAAACTTTCAATGATTTATGTACGTAATTTTTAGTTTGTTGTATGATTGTTTTTAGGGCTTTTGATATTTTAGATTGGAATGCTAAATCTTGTATTCCAAATTGCTAATGATCCACACTTTAGATTGTGCAAGACGTTAGGGATAGGCTTCTTTGAATTGCTTTGTTGGAACAAAATACGTTTATTTTGAACATGATATGCTATTTGTGATAATATTCACATATATATATATATATACTGCAAAAATTCCAACGAATCCAAGCGATTCTAAAATAAAATTTTCAATGATTCATGTATGTAATTTCTAGTTTGTTGTATGATTTTTCTCTAGGGCTTTTGACATTTTAAATTGGAACGCTAAATCTTATGTTCTAAATTGCTAATGATCTATGCTTTGGATCGTGCGATCCAAATCGCAATTCGCTTGGGGGAATTGTGGTAACTATGGTCCATGGTCAAGATATTCCCTTCCTCTGGGATTCGTGCCTATACAACAAACCATCGAACTCACCTCCTAATCTTGTTATTGCCTAACAAATCTGATGTCCCAAACTATCTCTCTCCATGTTCTTCAGAAGTAGTCAGCCACTATAACTTTTCTGTTTGATGCTATGTGGAAGAGTTGAGGGAAAACTATCTGTAGAGCCCCTTTTAGATTTAAAGGGAAGTTTATTTGAAAATATTATACTTTTTGAGTTTTAGATTCATCCCCTCTTTATATATATTCTTTTGTTAAGTTTCGAGAGGTTTGAACTTCTAAATTTGTGAGCTGGCTCCTTTGTATATATGGGTTTTCCTCCTCAGGTGGTTCTATAATTAAAATTTTTCTTGGTCATCCTTCCCACTTCCCATATCCACACAACCTCACTCCCCAAACTGACAAAGTGTGAAGACTACCAGTTGCTACAAGTCAAACAGTGCAAATCATTCATAAAAGACCAAAAAATAAATTGAATATTTACCTCTTTTGACCTGTCAAGACAAATACTGCACTTGAGAATTTCCCGATATTCTCTGAGTTCCTGCTGAAGCTTTTCAACTACAGATGACCCCTCAATTTGTGATCTTAGACGTGAAGCATTTCTCTTCACAACTTCTAAGTCCTCTTCTGTTCTTTTCTTCTCAAACCTAATTAAGAGTGAAACATGGGTCATACCTATCTTTATAGGAACAGAAGGAAAAAGGGAGTACATTTTCTATTACCTCTCTTTCTCTAGTTCTATCTGCAGCTCTACAAGACCCACTCGACTCTTGCCAACCTTGGACTGTGATTCCTCCAGTGACTCCCTCAGTTGCAGAGATGATTTCCTCACATCCAAAAATCTCTTCTGGGAATTTTCCAAAGTAGCTGAGCTTTGAAACCTATCTTCAGTTAGTTTCTGAACTTGGTCTGAGCATACTTTTAGCTGCAAAGCAAGTACCGTTGATTCAATGTTCATATTCTAGGATGGAGAATTATTTTGCACTAAAAAAATTTCCAATACCTGGTCTTCAATTCTTGCAGCTTTCATGTCATAGAAATCCACAGATGTATTGGCTTGCTGAATTTCCCTAACCATGGTATGTTTTTCCATTAGGAGGGCATCCCTCAACTGTCTTGCCCGCACTCCCTCTAGAACAAGCTGAAACAGGATGCCAAAGACATTGGATCATGTTCTAGTTATAGAACATGCATGCATGAAGTCTTAAAAGGAAAACACATTATATGGATGTATTGGTTTCTAAGACGTGGCGACAAAAATTCAATCATAAACAAGCAGGAAGAATTGTAAAACATGTTAGATGATGTTATCACAATGTAAAGAAAAATGATAATTTGTTTAATTAAATGAACAAATTTATTGTTACAATTTCTTTCTTGCTTCTAACCAACCATGTACAAAAGGAAGAAAAATGACCAAATAAAGCATAAACTATTTAAAAGGGAGAAGCAATGATTAAAATCTCATCAGGATATCAAACCTCAAAGGCAATCAAAAGAGAGTGGCATTCAACTCAACAAAGCCTAGTCCTAACTATTTGGGCTCGACCACATAAATACTGATTCGCCATTTCTCATTATCTTAAACATATCAAACGCAATGTACAGTTTCCTCAATATGGTCATTTTGGCTTTGTTTGTAAACATGGTTACTGATATTGACAATATAAAAATAACTGACATGTTACAAATTTGCAGTCTCAGATCGTTAAGAGATTAGTTTGAGGTTTGGATGTTCCTCAGAAAATGAAAGAATTGAAAATTTTAAGGACAGTTATTAACTATTTTGGGTATATTTGAAATTTATAAAAAAAAAAAATGAACGAGGATGCAGCCAATATATTAGAGTGGAATGCATGACGTGGAAAAGTACTTCTTGAAGTGTTAACATAATTACAGAAAAACAATCAACTTGAGAAAAGTTATGAGATGGCTAAAATATGGGCCTGTAAACAGATCGGGGTTTGGATTGGCTCAAGGGTTATTTAAATCATATCTGTTAAGAAAATTATCAGATCCAAAAATCCGAAAAATATGTGAACTCCTAATCCAAATCCAAATCTATTATCAGATTTGATCAGATAAATTGTATATATATCACTACATAAAATATTATGTACTATATATATATATATATATATATATATATACTATGAAGCACGAACACTCTATTTTGACTCACATGTCTGTGTTGAACACCGACATTCTTGGACACTTTCCGGACACGTGTCAGACAAGCGAAAACAGAGTCCAAATTTGTATTTCTTCTGATTTCGGACACGTTAAGACATGTTAGTACACATTTGGACACTTTCTTTTTTTAATTTTATTTTTTTCCTCCTCCTTTCTTCTCCTCAGTTTTTCTTTGGTTATTTATATACATATATATGTTTTCTGTAATAGTTAGTAAATTTGTTTTGAAACTTGAATCATGGATGTTGATGATTAAATGAAGAAGTGCTTAAATTTTTATTTAATGACTTTGTTATTTTAGTATCTTAATAATATGCTGTGATTTATGTTTTTTTATATGAATTTTAATTGAAATAGTGTTAGGTTTTTATTATATGGTCAAATAAAAAATATTAAAATATATACATATATTCAATTGTGTCCCTGACGTATCTGTGTCATATGAAAAATATCAAATATAAAAAAAAAAAGTGATCGAGGATGCAGCCAATATATTAGAGTGGAATGCATGACGTGGAAAAGTACTTCTTGAAGTGTTAACATAATTACAAAAAAAAAAAAAAATCAACTTGAGATGAAAAATTTATGAGACGGCTAAAATATGGGCCTGTAAACAAATCGGCTTCGGATTGGCTCAAGGGTGATTTAAATCATATCTGTTAAGAAAATTATCGGATCCAAAAATCCAAAAAATATGTGAACTCCTAATCCAAATCTATTATCAGATTTGATCAAATAAATTGTGTGTGTATATATATATATATATATATATCACTACATAAAATATTATGTACAATATATATATATATACTATGAAGCACGAACACTCTATTTTCACTCACATGTTTGTATTGGACACCGATACTCTTGGACACTTTTCAGACACGTGTCAAACAAGCAAAAAAAGAGTCCAAATTTGATTTCTTTTGAATTTCGAACACGTTAGAACATGTTAGTACACATTTGGACACTTTTTTTTTAATTTTATTTTTTTCCTCCTTTTCTCTTCTCCTCCTCAATTTTTCTTTGGTTATATATATACATATATATGTTTTATGTAATAGTTAATAACTTTGTTTTAAACTTGAATCATGAATGTTGATGATTATATGAAGAAGTACTTAAATTTTTATTTAATGGTTTTGTTATTTTAATATCTTAATAATATTTTGTGATTTATGTGTTTTTATACGAATTTTAATTGAAATAGTGTTAGGTTTTTATTATATGGTCATATGAAAAATATCAAAATATATACATATATTCAACGTGTCTCTGATGTATCCGTGTCTTACTTTTATTAGAAATGTCATGTCTATGTTGTATTCGTGCTTCTTAGAGTGTGTGTGTGTGTGTATCATATGTAAATTTCAAAATATATAATTTCAATATAATATAATCAAATTTAGATCAAGATCCAATTCTGATACATTGACAGCCCTACTATAAGGTTAGTTACGCCCTTATAAAATAAAATGTTGCACCACTAAATATAAGCAAAATAAGCATACTTACATGGTAACATGGATAAGTAGCAATAACACATTAAAGCTTAACAGGTGGCAGAATCCCCCATTTTTTTTTTAGGTAAGACATACATCCACTATATCCCAATTGGGACTCGAACCCTCAACCTCCTCTTTGGAAGGTAGAGGTAATACCATTCAAGCTAAAGCTTGATGGTGTGGCAGAATCCATTATGGACAAATAAAACTCGTCTTCGTCTTAGAGAGTTCAGGCAGGTTTAACAACAACCAATGCACAATGGTGTAGAACATTGAAGAAACCCATCACAACCTAATGATGTATCAGAGGGTATGGATCTAGACAACAAAATGGTGAAAAAAGAATTAATCTACGTCTATCTAGCCCCAACTCCAAGGAGCTGGGATCCACAGCTTTTTGAATCGAATTTTAGAAGGAAAAATGGAGGCGGCAAAGCAGTTGTCTATCTACAAAGCCTAGAATAAAAATTAAAGAACAACTATGGGGATCAGGCTCTAATTCAAAAGGGATTTCCTTAGGCCCTTGCATCCAAATAGGGATACTTATCCAGGTTGTCTGTGGAGCCTCTTTTCTAATCCTCCTACATCTTCATAGATTCTTTGATGCTAGGCTTCTTTTGTTCCTGGCATATATTGCGTTCACTTTGTCTGTTTGGCTCATAGGGCAGAACTATAAACATTTGGAAATTCAACTTACACAGAGTTACAAAATGAAAAGGGGAACAATGTAACAAAACAAGACAAACCAGAAATATATAATAGGCTACCAAATCCAAAGATAAACAAATCTCACTGTCAATATTGAAATTGAAGGGAACAATTTTTTTTATTTTTACAGTTTTCCTAATTTTTTCAACTGTTCATTGATGTTAATGTTTAAGTCCAAAAGGAAAAATTTAAAATTTAAGAGTACACAATGCATACAAAACAAATGACATAAGGTGTGAACCATGTGCCACATGATAGCATTCCCCTTCGAAGTATAGGTCTAGAGGGAAACAAGGCTCCCATGCAATTCTCACTCCAGCCTCACCATGAGGTCCAAGCCTCAAATTCTGTGACAACTTTCCAAACAGGATTAACTTTGGAGGGGTATGCAATGGAGAGCTACCAAAATTAACTTTGGTACAGATAGTAAAAAAAAAAATATATATATATATATATATATATTATAACGTATGATCTAACTGAGCGGATAATCCAAAATAGCAAGACAAGATTCATGCGGCCAATAACAAATAGTTGGGATCTAAGAAGCACAGATACGGACACACGATACGGATGCGATACTGATACGCAGCCATGTTATTTTTCAAAAAAGTGGAACACGGACATGTCAAGGACACATTGAATATATATGATTTTTTATAATTTTTATATGACTATAATAAAAACTTAATGTTATTTCAATTAAAATTGGGATAAAAATACACAGATCACAAAAATATTATTAAGATATTAAAATAACAAAACCATTAAATAAAAATTAAAAAACTTCTTAATCATCAACATCTATTATTCAAATATCCAACACGTGTCCGGAAAGTGTCCGACACAGACACATGAGTCAAAATAGAGTATCCGTGCTTCATAGGTTGGGATAAGCTTCGTTGAATTGATATCCCAAACCAGCTCCACCCATGTCCTCCTCTAGCACTTACCCATTAAAGACTATCTAATCGAAGCAGTTCTAAAAAAATGAGGGAGCACTATGTGAAGAGTCCCAGTCTCACACTAGTGATCTTTCCCCACTTCCCCTCCATAAAAAGTTCCACGTACCTTCTCCAATTTGTTAACTAACGACACACGGATGCGGAATAAAGACATGAAGTAGCCAAGCTGGATAAGGTGTTCTTCATCAATGAAAGCCTGTGTCCTTTGGAAAGGTATTGGTTCTTCCACCACTACGTCCCACACTCCTGTGGCTCTGATTGAAGACTCGATCGGTAACTCCAGATAAGATACTGGAGAAGTTCTGTTCAGATTCCATCAGAAGCTTCCATATAGTTTAAAGATTGCATTATTACTACAATAAATGCAATAGGATTGCTGCTAAGCATGCAATCCTTACCAAGGACAATCTTCAAAAGAGGGATTTTAGAATGGGGAATTGCTATTTGTGCTACAGAGTAGGAGACCATCAGTCATCTTTTTCCTCACTGCTTGTTTGCTAGGGAGTTTTGGAGCCTTTTGCTCTCTCTTTTCATATGCGATTGAGTCATGCTATATTTGAGGATGGAGTTTCTTAATAAGTGGTGCAGTTACCATGAAAAGCATAATGTTAGGAAAACCCGGGATGTTGCACCTTTGTGCCTTTTTTGGAGCCTTTGGCAAGAAAGGAATAGTAGGGCTTTTTGGGGGGAAGGAGACTCCCCAAGTTAAATTGAAGGAACTGTTCTTGAAAAAATTAAAATTTTGGGTAGTTAGTAATTTCCTTTCATATATTGATTTTTTCAGAATTTTCTTTTCGGAATTGCAAACTATAATTTAAAGTTGATCTTTTGTACATGGGTTCGCCTACCTTAGGTGCTTTTTTAATTAATACTTACTCATCAAAATATATACACACACACACACATATATATATATATATATGCAATAGGATATTATGGTGCCTCCAAAGTAAACTATAAAATTAAAAATATATAATTTTGCACTAACCCAAATTTGAACAGATGTTTAAGAATCAAAAATAAACTCCCCCCCCCCCCCCCCCAAAAAAAAAAAAAAAAAAAAAAACAAATGTTAGACCTAACTAACGAGTAATGAAGTAACCAATCAACCTTCTAATTTCCAAGCTAAAAAGATAAACCATCAAATAGCAGAAAATGTCAGGCTACATCATAAATGTGGTGATACAAACTAATCACCTTAATGTTATAGTCATCTCTCTCTGTGATTTGCTGCAAAAGGTGCTGGTTTTGTGTCTGCATGTCATCGTATGCTTGCCCAATTGTCTGAAGATAAACAGGACCAGTAATGTTAGGCTACTTCATAAATGCAATAAAGACAAGCTCCCATCCAACAATACAGCAAGAAACTGACCTCTATCTCAGATAGGTAGGCTTCATTCTCCTCATGTTTGGATTTCAGAACATCAGAAAGTCTGAACTTTTCCCTGAAATATTGAAATATTCACCATCCTTCAAGGCCTTTTTTTTGTACATATTTATCATGCTCAAAGGATAACAAAGGATTGCAAGAATGTTATAACTCCCGGATTTAAGTCACTGAATAATGCTAATACCCAGCATGCTATGAACTTAACCAAGCACCCATAAGAAAATTTCGATGAAGCAATCAACAAAGAAAACTGCAGCATAAAAAGAAATGATAAAAAATCAATGTAATTTCAGATCAAGGTCTTAAATCCACATAAGAAATTCTCAATTAGTAGCAGAACTAGTATATATCGAACTGCATTGCACCACATAATATATCACAGAAACTAATTAATTCGACTTACAAACTGTAATTTTTTCTTCAGTTTTTTTTTTTTTTTTTTTTTGAGGAATTGGGGGTGGGGAGGGGTATGCAGAAGTTCAAGAATATCTATCTATAATACTAAATGAAACAGCCGTGTAGCACCCTCACAGCACACCATGTGGCAGTAAGCCAAAACACGGGAACATTGCATGTTAGCCTCTTGAGAGTAGGACAAGAGAGACAGATTGGAAGGAAAGTGGAGAGGGGAAGATAAAAATAATAGGATGACGGACATGTGCGACCCACTCATTGAGAGGAAAATACAAAAAACTCTGAATAGAACCCCAAACAGAATGACCACTTAAGATGGGACTAAAAGGAAAATATAAAGGAAAAAATTTGGGTAAATTATACTTACCTCCCATGAGGTGTCGAAAATTACACTACACTCCTACTTTTACTAACAAACTACAAATACCTCCCCTCCAGTCCTCTTTTTCAAAATGTCAAAAGTGCCCCTTTTATTTTATTTAATTTTTGCTTTTTTTCAATTTTGACCAATTTTTTTTTTAACTTTTTTTATTTTCAAATAAATATTGATTAAAACATTCTTGATCAAAGATAAAAATATAAGTTATTTACTTAAAATTTATTTTTATATAAAATGAAAAAAAAAACAATTTAAAAGAAGTTAGAAACTTTTAGTCAAAATTTTAAAAATGTAAAAAAAAAAAAAAAAACATGAAAGGGTGTTTTTGTCAATTTGAAAACAAAATGAGAGAAGAGGGGAGATTTGTGTAGTTTGTTAGTAAAAGTAAGGGAGAGTAGTGTAATTTCATAAATATGAGAAGAGGTCTATGTAGTTGTCAGAAACCTTTGGGCCTTTGGGGATCAATGTAATTTACCGAAGAAAAAAATTTAAAGGAAAGGGGGCAACAAGAGGGAGAGAGAGAAGTGGATTGGGTCCTTTATTTTCTCTCCCACTTTATGTGCTTTAAGCTTTTAATTAAAACAAGCATTGAGGCCTACTAGGAAACAATTTTTCAAGCATTTCTAGAATAACCCAGGCCACATGTTAAGGCTTACTTTATTTGTTTACTTGTTTTACGTTGTTAGGGAAAGGACACTGACCAGAATAAAAATTATTTTAAGATAATTTTCACAATCAAGGATCACAATATCATTTCAATAACCCAAGAAATTGAAATGTTTAGGAAACATTTTGAAAAAATTGTGGAAAAGATTAAAAAAAAAAAATTAAAACGCATGAGAAATTGAAGCATATTAATGTGTGAAGATAAATATTATAATTAACTAGTTAGAAATATATTAGATAGGGATCGTAGCGGGGGCAAGTTGGAGTGGTGGGGGTCCCCTTCCCCAACACTATCTCGTTTAAAAAATTGTTTAAACCACGTGACAATGGGGTGGGTTCATGTCGGGTTACCCATTTAATTATTAAACTTTTATTTATTTATTAAACTAATCACAATTAATACATTTGAAACTAGACTTCATGTGTGTTAAAATAAATAAAAAATGCATATCAATAGAGAATTAAAAATAATATTGTTTCCTTTTATAAATGTATAACTCTATCAAGTTTATCTGCACTTTTAATGCAAGACTAAAAGATGTCATTATAAATATTGAATATATAGTAAAAGAACTCTTCTATTATTTTATTGTACATAATAGGGTCGAGTAGGGCCAAAGCCTAACGTAGTTTATAGAGATTTCTCCATACCCCTCCCAATAGGGGTTGGCTGTATGGCGGGCTCCCACCTTATCGGGTTAAATTGTCAACCCTAGTTACCCTAGTCTTAGGCTTACACACCCACCAACACAGCAGGTCATTCAGGTGGAATTGAGACGTAAATGTAAATGTGAATTAATCATTAATACCAAACAATTATTTACTAGTAATAAACAAGTAAAAAATATTTTCAAGCTAATTTTTTACATATAACATGAAATTATAATAAAGTCTATTAAAAGTGTATCGAATTATTATAATCAATTATGATACTATAACATAATAGGTAATGAGGTTGACAATTGAACACAAGTCACATGCAAAATAAACAAATATCAAATTAAGCATCATATTTTTTTGATAGGTAAGTTAAGTATTAGAATTAGTGACTAAGTAATAATAAACTATTCAACTACCCCTCATTTCGATTACTTCTCCTTAACAACTATTTATGGGAAAAAAGAATGAAGATATCTTCTTATATTTTGGAATTTTAATCCCCCCATCTCCACCTTCATTTGAGAAAAAATGGATAACACATTTTACCAATTTATGGAATTATTATTGATATGAAGGACAAAGTTTGACCGTTTCGGGATGCTTCAATAAAAAACAACTTTGTTTCGATAAAACATGTGAATTTCGATTTTTCACTTGTGTTTCAATTTGGTTCATTGAGAATGTAGAAATTTTGCCTATTCCGATGGAAATAAAAGGAAATTTTGATCCTTGCTCACAATCCAAGCAAAGATATTAAACATTTTGGTCATTTTGATGGAAACAAAAAGAAAATTTTGATCCTTGTTCACAATCTAAATATGTTAAATCTAATGGTTACTGCCACTAATAGTTATCCTGATTTTTATCAAAAAATAATTTTAGCATATAATGGTACCATATGAAAGGCTTGGATTTTGCTAACCCACATGCTAGTAGGTTCCATATGAAAGGCGTGGATTTATCTTAACCCACACATGTAAGTTGGTTCTTAAAAAGGAAGAACCATATAAGCATAGACTACGAAGCACGTACACAGGACACGGATACAACATGACACGACACGGACAAGTGATTTTTCAAAAAAGTAGGACACGGATATGTCAGTGACAAGTTGAATAAAATATTTTTTTATTTATATATATATATATATATATATATAATCATATAATCAAATTTTATTCTTATATCAATCAAATTAGGTATAAAAAAATCAACAAAACATAAGAGATCAATTATCAATTTGTCAATTGTAATTAATAATGACTCAAAGCTTTCAACATTCCAATATGATGATAATTATTCAATGCAACATCTACACAAGTAACACATCCAACATGAAGCATCATAAAGTGATAAACTTAAAAATAAAGTACCAAATACTTCAATAGTCAATAAATAATAAATAACATAAAAAAAAATTGTCATGTTCGGACTCATTTCTCTTTTCAGAAAGAAGTTAGTTTTTAATGAAATTAAAAAAAAAAAAAGAAGCTATTTAGAAAAAAGAGAGAAGAGATTGGGAAAATAAAATATCATAACAACAATTTTGTACCCAAATGGAAACCGTAGCTGTGTAGCACAATATTAACCAAATGCCATCTTTAATAGAAGATATGAGAGAAACCAAGGAAAAGGAGAAAAAAAAACGAAGGAAGAAATAAAGAAGAAGAAAAATAAAAATATCAGGTTTGGGGTTATTTTATTGAAATTAAAATGTTAAAATTATAAATAGACACCTCCACTTTTTTAATATTACAAAAAAACCATGGTTTCAAAAAAAAATTAAAATTTTGACTCACACTGTCCGGATGTATCCCAGCGTGTCCTAGACGTGTCGGAAATTAAAAAAAAAAAATATTAAAAATTAGGACACTCTTTTGGACGTGTCAGACACATGTTTGGGACATGTCGAAGCGTATCCTATCCCAAACATATCCAATCCTGGTACGTTGGAAAAAAATTGAGTGTTGTGCTTCATAGAGCGTAGACACATACACTATGACATATTTAGGCCATTTTTAATAGCAAATTATGATAGCTTCTTAAATAAACATCAGCAAAGCATAAAACATACCTTTTGGAAGCTTCCGATTTCTGTCGTAGGTCAGCAATCTCAGCTTCTGCAGCAGCTAGCCTTTGCTGGGATATGGCCTCAGCTTCAATTGCTGTTTTAACGCGTAATTCTAAGTTGTGCTCATCAAGAGAGGACTTCAGGCTCTGAACATGAGCCCATGCTTTGTATTCAGAATCCCTAGCTTCAAGGATATCCCTGCATTAGCCAACTTATATACTAAGGACAACAAAATTATTTTGAACCACATTAACCCCAAAAAACTACAACTTATCTGAGCAATAACCTAAGAGAAATAATGGAATATGTAAGATCATATCAAGATTAGTGAGTACAAGAGGAATGTTTACCAAATAGACATTATAAATATAGGACCAGTAATTAGCAATTGGTATGCATAGAGATCTTAAGCTAAGGAAAAGAATGCAATAGGAAAAATTATATCAAGATTAGTGAGTACAAGAGCACTGTTTACCAAATAGACATTATAAATCTAGAGCCAGTAATTAGCACCTTGTATGCGTAGATATATTGCAAAAACCATAAA
The DNA here is from genome assembly GCA_008638375.1 of Nyssa sinensis. Lineage (NCBI taxonomy): Eukaryota > Viridiplantae > Streptophyta > Magnoliopsida > Cornales > Nyssaceae > Nyssa > Nyssa sinensis. The sequence continues at coordinate 43,764,153 of CM018031.1, forward strand.
GAATAGAGTAGTTTCGTCACCAAAAAAAAAAATAATAGAGTACTTTAGTAACGATACGGAAAATTCTAATAAAATAAGACATGGACACAACAAAGACAAGAAAACAAAGACACACAGTAAGGTCAGAAGACACGTGCATGTGTGCACGCATATAGATACATGCATATATTTACACATTGATATAATGACTCCTCTCTTCATCCCATGCCCACTTTTTTTATAAAACCTTGGTCATACTTTTCTTTTGAATTTTTTTATTATTATCTAGAATAAGTTTTTTCAATTATACACTCCATGCTTGAATGCTATACCCAAATATCCAAAATTCATTGGTCATGTATGGAAAAGTGGCCAAGAAGTGTCGGTGGGGAGTCCAAAATTAAGAATTTTATTTTTGAATTATGGATACATTCAAGATATGTCAGATGTGAGCAAGAGTGTCCAACAAGTGTCCGTATCTAACATGTGTCCAACATAGAGTCGGCTCCTTCTTACAAGTGTTTGTCCTCAGGATAATACCCTAACAGGCCTATTCGTACATTGAACAAAGATTGCTCAATCATCAATCGAAACGGGAAGTCAAAATCATCTTAACAAGGAATGTCTTGTTCATGAATCATTGAACAAAATCAATGCATTTAATCAGTGCTTCCACAATCTTATAGAAGCACAAAAGATCCCACACACTATATAACCTCAAAAAGAGGCAGCAAAGAACCAATTACTAATATAATACCAGTAAGATGTGTTTTAATATCACCATAGGAATTTGCATCTGTATTTACTTATCCATGTAGATGTGACAATGAGTACATGGAGAATTCTTTGAAAAGAAATAATTCTCTGGTTGTTACAAAGTAGAAAAGTTGTGATGGTTTTGAAACATATCAACCGCTATAACACAATTGCAATGTTTCAATTCTGTCCTTCAATAAATAATTCCAACTTACATAATAAAAAGGGAATATGAAGTGTGTTGAGCATACCACCAGCATTCATCCTAAGCCAAGATCAAACTCTCAATTAAGTCACGTAGGACTCCTCAAACCAGAAGAATGAATCCCTCAATTAAATCTATAGGACAACCTAAATTCCTTCAAAATCCTCCTGTTTTTAGCACAATTATTCTTGAAGTTGTACCAAATACACCAAATTCACTTCCTCATATTCAGCAAAATAATCCAAAGCCCGAGAAAAGTTATCTCAACAGAACTTATAGCAGATATATTGAGGTGAGTTTTAAACAAAAAAATACAGTCAAGTACACAAAAAACCCCCCAAACAAAGTTTTTCAATTTAATAAAAATTCAAGAGAAATCATTGATCGAAATTGATATTCAATTTGATTTTAATTCAATTATTTGCTTCTAACAAATCAAATATACCAAATATCAATTAAGGGTGGAAGAAATCACACATAGAAGCAAAACAAGCCCTAATCCAGGAACCTAATCCTTAGACTTATACCAGTGATTATGTGTGCTATATGCTATGCAGAGCTTATCAGGAACCTATTCCTTAGAATTGTACCAAAAACACTACTTTCCCAAGAGTTCATGGATGACAACATACACTATAATATCTCAATAAGTAAATACATAATCATTAGAGAAATACAATAACCATTAAGATCATTATAAATAGAAAAACTGAAACCTATACACTTTAAGAAACCAATTTCCAAAACTGTTTACAAAACAAATCAAAACAGATACACTTTGGGACAAAGAATACACGCGTTCAAAAAAATGGCGTTCTAGTGATTGCACATTCAAAAGGATACCCGACAGCGTTACATTGGTGAACCTACTGTTTGCAGTTTATGTCAAATAATCACCATTTCATGAAACGGGCAACGCCTACGTTGGAATGAACACACTAGATGTGTTGCACATTCGAACAAGAAAGGCTCGAGTTCAAACAAGCTTTATGTGACAGCAACTCATTACACACAAAAACCCAAAAAAAGTCCTAACAAGTCCACACACACACACACATATTTGTATGTAATGAGTTACTGTCACAAAAAAACAACTTGTTCAAATGGGAGCCTTGTTCATTTGAATATACAATACATCTATTGTGTGGTTCCTTCAAATGCAGGCTTTGCCAATTCCAATGAAATAGTGATTTACATTAGTTGCAAATAGTAGGATCACCACCTAAGCATGAGTGTCAAAAGACGTTTGCTTGAATGTACTCACTCTTCATTCCAACGCGATTCAACTTTGATGTGTTTTGTAAACAATTCCGAAAATTAGTTTCCTCAAGTATCTACGTTTCAGTTTTCTAATATACAGTGATCTTGGTGGTGGTTGTATTTCTCTAATGACTTTGTTTTGAATCCATTAAGACTTTAGAGTGCATAATGTCATTTATCTGCAGAACTCTCTTTCGAGAATTTATGTTTTGGTACAAGAGTAAAAAAAAGTTATTGGTGAGCTCTGCATTGTATATAACATACAATCACCACATGATTTTATCCATAGTAAAATAGCTGTGAATTGCATCGTAAAACAGCTGTGAATTGCAACGGAGTTTTTTGTTGATCATGATTGCAAGTTCATCATTTAAAACGTGTGGCTAGTAGAGAGAAAATTGATAATTGTGTAAGCTAAAAAAGAGAAAATTGGTAAGAAGTTTCAAGTGAAGATCGTGAAGAAGTTCATAGAACTGCTGAAAGGACTCATCAGTTTGATTGAGTGAGTTCTACGTCTGCATCTGCTGTGTCATTGATTTACATTTTCGGAAATAAATTTAGGTTTTCTATATTTGATTTGTTAGAAGCAAATAGATAAATAAAAATCAAATTGAAAATCAATTCATATTAAAAGCTCCTATCCAATTTGAGATAAATCAAAGAGCCTAATTTGTGACTTTTTGGATTTCTTAATCTTCCACTGAGACTTAATCATTTTCCTTTTTAATGCTAGCAACAGAAAGACAAGAGCTCTTTAATAAATGCTTGAAATAGCATAGTATGGGCATATTTCTTAAAAATGTATGATAACTCTAGGACAAGATTGAGAACCAAAAGAGTCCATATAAGAAGCTGGCAAGTATTATGAGCTAACAGAAATCAAGAAAGTCAAGAGTCCAAGAGAGGAAGACCTTCACCAACTTGGAAGAGCGCACAATCATCAAGTTTGGACTAGGGGCAAAGAATAGAAAGAAAAATGACCAAGAAAAAACTTGAAAATCATTTCAAGCCAAGGATTAAATTTCGTTTCGAAGTGTCATTGTGAACACCAAAGAAACGGAAACATTCCAAAAATACAGTAGAAATTGGAATGCATGAAAACACTCAAAAACATAGAGTAAAATATATGAATGAGTGAAGATAAGCCTCATACATAACTAATTAGATATCGTTTAGACCTACACGTCCATCCACATAAGAGGATAGTCAGGTGAAATTGAGAAGCAAATATAAATTTGAATTAGTCATTAATAACAAACAATTCTTTCATAGTAAAAAATATTTTAGAACTAATTATTTCATATAATATGAAATTGCCATATTTATTTTACAAGTGTATGAAATTATTATAATTGAATATAACATAATGGGTATGTATTGTGTAATATACAAAGTGGACAATTTTACACAAATTAAACGTAAAATAAACAAACATCAAGGTAATTATTTTAATTAGTAACTAAGTATTACAAAAAAAAATTGTTCGCCTACATCTTCATTTCTACTATTTCTTGTTTACGATTTTCAGGAAAAAACAGAAATATCTTCCTATGTTTTGACATTTTAATCCTTCAATCCCCTCCATTTGAAAAAGAAAATGATATACCTTTTACCAATTTATGAAATTATTACTGCCACGAAGGTAAATTTTCTACATTTCAATAAGTTTCAACCATTTATAGAAAACAAATTTGTATTAATGCAAATATGTGAATTTCGATTTTCCACCTAGTTTCATCATTTTTATTCATTGAGAACGGATACGTTTTGGTTGTTTCCTTGGAAACAAAAGGAAATTATGACCCTTGATATGAAGAAGTCTTGGTCAACCAATTGGCGTATTGGACGACCAATTTCTACCTGCTAAGAGTCCAAGATTAGGCCCTAGGAATTACTAATCAAACAACTTAAAAGTTGGACGACCAAGAAGAGTCCACTAGCCAAATTTGGCAAAATTGGACAATTAATTATCATACTAGTCGATCAATATTGGTTCGGTGGGAACTTAGATGACCGAGTATGTTGAATCGCTAACCTAGAAAAATTAATTGACCATCTTCTATCCAAAAGGCCATATATTAGTCAACTAATATGCATCTTGGTTGACAAACCTGAGTGGGAATTAAAAATGTGTATGTTAACTTGTATACTCTCCATCATCAATTCATGAATGTTTATGTGGACACTTCCGTCTAACTTGTATACTCTCCTCCATCAATTCATCTTGAACTACTTAAAAATTGTGTATGAACAACAAAATTAACATTATCTAATTGATGATGTGGTTACAATTGTTATAATGAGATAAGAAAAATACTAGGATTGCTCAACATCACAATTGAACAATAAACATTAGCAATCAAATTTAAGTCACCACAAGAAAACAATTAAAAGTGGTATATGGCATAAATACGAATCATAATTGACTTACGACTAATTTGAAAGATAATTGAAGTGTATTTAATAGACCAAAAATTTAGCTATGTCATATTCACCCCCCTCTAGGACAGTTTTGTGTAACACTTATACCACCCCCCACCCCCAAAAAAAAGGGACGATTTCAGCCACCTGACGTCATGATTGAGAAAAGAATGGATAAAACCTGCCCCCCAAGGCTGGTGAGCATCTTATGATTTAATCTGTCAATAGATAAAACAAAAAAAATTATCCATATTTTTGTAGGAAAAAAGAAAGAGAGAAGCAACCGAGAGAGAGAGAGAGAGAGAGAAGAAGAAGAAGAAGAAGAAGGGTGCAGAAAAAGACAACGTAGAATACGTCACAACATTCACCTCCATACAATAGCACTTCTACAAACCTAAATGGCGTAAAAGAAAGAGAAATGCCACCTCTAGAAAATGAAATCAATCAAACGTCAGAGACTCAAGAATTAACAACACTAACATATTTTTTAGTGACAAACAAAACTAACCATATTTACTAAAACATAAGTAATACAAAAATAAATAAATAATCAAAATCAATAAAAGCCAATGTAACGTATATTTTTAAAAAAATTAAAAATAAAAAATCTTGAGTAGATACTCTAACCTCACATCAGTGGATTCACGTCTATACATTTCCAGAATGAGCTTCAACTCCTGATCACTCTCCTTCAAATCATGTAACTGCACAAAGAAAGGTAAAATTGCAATTCCTAATTCATTTATTAATTATAATCTTCCAAGTGAGAAAATTTTGCATAGATAGAACGATATTCCATCCCCCCTTCAAAAAGAAATAAAAGTTTTTTCACAGAGAAACAAAACAAGGAGGCACAGAAGTGAGAGTAGGTCTCCTCCAAAGAAATAAAAGGACAAACAAACAACAACTATCTGAAGAATCAACAGAATACATGCGCCTGATAATGTTGGTCCGATTTTTCTGGCAACGCATCTCATATTCAGATGACTTAAGATTTTATAAATTAGGTAATATTAAAATTACATAAAGAATTCAAAAAATTTAAAAAGAAAAATAGAAGTGGAGCCTCGTGTATATGTCCCACAAATATGGAAGTGTATAAGCATCATTTATCAGTACCAATCAGAAAATAAATAAGAATAAGCATCATTTATCACCTTTGTCTTTCATCACCCAAAAAAAAAAATCACTTGTCTTACAAAAAGGATATCTTTTTTTTTTTTTTTGTTCGGATAATTTCAAAAAGGATATCTTAAGTACAAGAATTTCAAAAAGGATATCTTAAGTACTCCTATCAAACATTTTCTATATGATATTCATTTAATAACTTCTCAAATAATTTTCCATCTATCTTCAATTTCCTCGTTATTCATCAAAACTCTTGAATCTTCACTCTATGTACTTAATTTGATTTAAATCTTCATTTTTCTATCCCTTACCTTAGCAACTTTGTATATAGTCTTCTCTCCATCTTCTGTACCCAATTTGAAATAAAAATCATCATATGCCCAATGTTTAGTATCTCGCACAGCTTTCTCTACTTCCTTCCTTGCATTTTTTATACTTCCCAACTTTCTTTAGTTCTAATTTTTTCCCCAAGTTTTATAACACTCCTCTTAACTTTACTACTTTTTGGACTTCATCACTCCACAAAGTTATGTTAAATAATGGTCCTATTCTTTTGGATTCTCCAAGAACCTCTTTTGATATTTTTTAAATACACACAGCCATCTCATTTCACATTACATTAGTTCTATCATATGGGTTCTATGATATTTCTTTTAACATCTTACTTTTAAATTGTTCTACTTTCTCTCCTTTCAAATTCCACCGTCTAGTTCTTAGTTTTTTAATTCTTTAATATTTTGTATCTGTCTTTTAATATGTACGTCTAAAACCATCAACCTATGATGTGAGGTCAAGCTTTTTCTAGGAATAACTTTACAGTCTTTGAAAAATAGCCGATCTATTCTTCTAGTTAGGAAAGAGTCTATTTGACTTTTATTTGATCCACTTTCAAAGGTTATTAGATGTTCGATCCTCTTTTTTAAATGTATTTGTTATCATAAATCATATAAATAAATTATAATAATAAAAAGCTACTTCAATTTTTTCATTACGTAATTCTAACGACATTCAAATATGTGTATATATATATGTGTGTGTGTGTGTGTGTGTGTGTAGAGGAATGCAACAATGATTTTATTTTATTTTTTTAAATTCACTCTTTCAGCAATAGAATGGCATTCCTAAGGTTTTGGTAAAAGAAGGCCAATCCCATGTTATGTAGGAGTAATCATTCAGAAGGAATAACCATTCCTGTGTTTTTTTGGTCTTACCAAAACATAGTAATGAAATGAGATTATGAATGACCATTCCATTCTATAGTCCATTCCAATGTACTAAACATGGCATAAGAATAACTTTTGGGCACATGCAAGAAAGATGACTGACTATTTAATTCTAAATAGGAAAATAGAACTAAATAACACAAGCAGACAAGGTCTCATTTGTATCCCCATGTGAATACTTAATTGGCTTCAAATAGTAAACTAAAAAGTAGCAGAAATGCAGAATGTCCTATCAAATTTGCATCTTGAGTATGACTGAACGGGTATGTCAAACAAGACAAATTACGTGACAAAAAAAAAAAACAAACTTTCATGCACATGCAAGGAATATGATGGGCTATGTAATAATTCTTAATTGGAAGATCGAATTAAATATTTTTAACACACTGTCATATAGATCCCCACAAACACATCCATGTGAAAGTTGCTAATCTTTTAGCTTCAACTATTTAAAAAAGTAGCAGAAACATATCGTACCACAGCTTGCAACTTCTGCATTTCAGCGACTTGGTCAGTTGATCTAGCAGAAACAGCATCCAACTCTTTAACCTGCTTAGAAAAACATAAGTTTTTAACTTTTAACCGCATCCAAGGACAACTGCATGTAAGTATATCAAGTACGCACCTTCCTATCCAAAACATTGGAAAGAGATTGAACATCAGCCCGCAAAGAATGAACATCCGAAGCAGCTTCTTTGTATTTACTAAGCTGACTTTGCATGCTGCCCATTTCCTCAGGAAATGAAGAAAGCAAGCCTTTAAAATCTGCAATTATTTCTTTCCTACCTGAAATGACAATATGTCTATCAAGAATGCAATAAATAATAAAATTGCAGAGACATCCTGCATATATAGAATGAAGAACAGGAAAAAGATAAAATCATCAGGCTTCTTGATACCAGGTTCTCTTGAAGCTTCTTCCAGCTTAGTTTCAATCAAATTTCTTTCATTAATTTGTTTCTGTATCTCTATTTCCAATTCAGTTATTCTGGAGTCAGCAACTGCAGAAGATTGATGAAAAACATCAACTAAATCATTTTTCATATTCATTTCTCTCTCTCTCCAGGCAACATTATCTTTCTCAACCTACAATATCAATGAAAAGATAGAAGTCAGCACTTGAAAGAGATCCTCTCAAGAAAATGAAAGACCGAGGCATAAATGAAACTACCGACCAGTTACAACCTGAAGTTTCTCAAATAACGCTTGATATTGAGCCACATCTGCTTTGGACTTTGCAAGTTGATCTCTTACCAAGACATAAGCTTGGGAAGATGACACACACTTGACATTTTTCAAAGCGTTCTGTCAAGAGAATATCCCCACTCAAAACATAAGTGAATTGTCCCAAAGAGGAGGAATTGTATAGCAGAACAAAAAAAGGCACGTATACGCTGAAAACAGAAGCGAGAACTGAAAAGTAAACCTGTAAATCTGACAACTTCTTTAATAGTCCTATCCTTTCTTCATGAAGACGCTTGAGTTCTAATAGACGAGATGAGGCTTGATCCTGTAAACGATCTCAAAAAAATTAATAACTATGAGCTTCAATTTAACGAAAATGCACAAAGAGAGAGAAAATGCAGACAAGTTACCAACAACGCCTTGAGTGTAGACTCCATCTCTTGCAAATCTTTTTGTTTATTTCGGGCCCTATCACCAGCAACATGCTTATTCCCCATATTTAAGACAGGCAAAAATGCACCCTTTGCTGCATCTCTCTCAGCTTTTAGAGTTGCCAATTTCCAGTTAATTTTTTCTAACTCTGTGACAGTACTATCCAATTCCCCTTCAAAAAAAGAACAACCAAAAGATAACAGTCAAACTTGCAGATCATTTGGTAACATGTTGGACATGAGTATTAAGTCCAGACAATAAGATATCTTAAGAGAAGAGAAGCACATAAGCAATTCAACGTAAGTGAAGAATGTTCAGCAGATGTCAACCTGCAAAATAAATTGACGTTTTCCAAAGTTGTGGATATGCCCCCAGCTTCAAGAGAATGAATTCAAATAAACACTATTAACTAATTCATAGAATCACACACAAAAGAACAATTAACTAGATCTTCAGTTATCATAACCAGAAAAGTTATCAGGTAACATCATGGTTGTGGGAAATGACCAAGTAAAAAGGCTAAACAAATATAGCAAATGTTCAGGAAATTAAGGAAACTGATATTTGAGGGGTACGTGATGCTCACGTATCAAGGCAAAATTCAAGAAATGCAACAAGGCTGCTTTAAACACTCGCATCTAAAAATGAAGACTTTTGATGCACCCACCAAACACTTTGACATATAATTAGTTAATGCTTAGTGCGAACAACAGCGAAGCACATGGATTACCATCATCACTTGATGTGAAAAGTAAAATAAGTATCACATCCATCTAACAAACATAAATAGGTATGGCGTTCAGCACATAAACTAAATGCAGAACACCATTTGACACCAAAATATCTAATGCAAAATAACAACACCCATGTCTATTATGCGAGTGATAGCATACATATAGACGCATCCTTTCTCAGAGAAAAGCTGAAACAAGCATGTCCGATGTATGAACATACAAATTTGAACATGTCGCCCTAATCAATATGATTGCGCTCATGCCTATTAAGTGATTGGAAGCATACAACTAAATGTCTCCATTAGGGCAGAAAGACCACCGTAGGCATATCCCAAAGTTACCAACAGAATCAACAATACAAATATATGAACTTGCATATTAGTACAAGTCATCCAAATCCTTCAAAATCCCAACTGTACCCAAGTCAACATGACACGACACTGTCTAATTGGAAACTGATCCTCCGGCTGGTGCATATTCTACATTTGCCAAAAATTTCACAGATAATTTTTTCCCCTCATGTAACGTTCATCACTAAATTGTATTTTTCTCTGGCAATTATTTCTTGGATTGCAGATATAGGCATATAGTGTGTTTGCTTACATGGAAAGCGTAGTTTATAATTTGATAAATATGATGTGTTGAAGTATTGCATACTTGGTAGAAAAACAACAGGACAACTCTTCACCTCTACCTGAGAGCAGATTATTTGTATTAATCTGACTCCTACATAACTGTTTATATACAGAGCCAAATAATTTAACAAAAGCATCATATGCACACATGCATCCATACATCATCCACATACCGTAACGTGTGCGCGAACAACCACATACATACTGTGGGTGTGAAGGAAGAAGAGGAGAGAATTAATGCCGAGGTTGTAATTAAACATAGGATAGCTTAGGCTGACAAGGAGTGCCGAGGATGTCAAAGGGAGAAAATTGGGGCAATCTAGAGAGGGGGAGAGGATAGGGCAATAGTATTAGGCTGATACGAGAAGCACAGAAAGGACTGTACAGCACTTCTCGTAAACAATACCCAGTCCAGTGTGTGTGATATCAGTCAATGCTAGACATTGCTATTTAATGTAGTCGATGAACATGATTAACTTCAGGCACACATATTACTTAAGTGACAAAATGGTGACTTCACGAGTCCCAGAATATACTAGAAAAATCTCTATTCTCTAGAAGAACAGAAGCTAATGGGTATCAACATGAGGAGAACCCTGAAGAACCCACAACTCTAACTACCGAGCCATATAACCCTAAGAACCCTGTTTAAGGGACCATTGTATAACCTTAAGGGTCAAACAATGGCCATGCACCAAGCCCAAAGGGCTCCCTATGGTTCGGCCCTAGCCTTAGCAACCACAAAGTGAGAGGATGAAAGCCACACGATACGATAAGGCCAATATTCATGAGCTGAGCTAGGAAACCAACATAGGCTCAAAGTAAAATGGTGTAGTTTGCATAGAGATTAGCACAATTCAATCAAAAGGAGCAACTCTCAAGATCACCTTGTCAATATGTCCAATCCAAGAATCATGGTACAAAGTTCTCGAACCAATATAAAAGAAGAAGCCGAGCCATACTAGATTAGTCAAGAAGAGTTGAATCCAAAAAGACATAATTAAAGAAGTCACCTCAACTCACTAGGAGGTAACCTGAGATTACCTCAACACACTAGGAAAAGAGAACCTCAGTAATATCCACTGTTTAGGTCTTGGGCTAAGACACAAGGTACATTAGTTCATGTGAAAGACTACCACCTAAAAAAAATGGAACATGTCACCATAACATTGGTACGTGTGTCAATGTATGAGTAGATGACATGAGATCCACATACAAATGTCCATCTTGTAACCAATGGTACATTGGCACGTGGCAGAAAACAACAAAACACTTCTTTACATGGTGTTAAATAACGGCCGTTACGTTATGTATCAGCCGTTACGTATCGGTTTTTTGACCATTCGGTACTGATATTGGCCAATATATCGGTGTTACTAAAATTCACAACCGTGTCGGCCATTATGGGCATTATACAAGACCGTTACATCTATTTTATGATTTTTTTTTAATTTTTTAATTTTTTAATTTTCCTTATTTTTTATTTTTTTTGCTACAGAATTCTTATGATTTCTATTTTTATAACATTTATATACAAGATAGATACAGAACAAAATAATCCCAAAAAAAATTGAAATGGGTTACCAAAACATTTGGTTCAATACAAACTCAAAAAGGCCTCTTGGCCTCAAAATTTTTAATTTTTTTTATTCCATAACAAATCAACTAAATTGATTTTAATACTTATAATTATTTTTTGTTATTATTTATATTATTCTTTGTAATGCCACTCAAATTAAATAATATTTCTTATTAGTTTAACTTTAAAATATCTATATAAAATAATAAAATATCTTCTTAAGTGTTATTTATAAAAAAAATATCTTTTTAGGTGTTAGAAAATTAAAAATTAATAGTAAAAATGATTAAAATGTGATAATTGTAATCAAGATATGTGTATCAATGACTTTTAAGAGATTTGCTAGTGTTTGAAAAAAATTCACGGTTACGATTTCCGATTCCCGTTACGAATGACCCGATACTGTTATACCGCGACTGCGACCGATTCGTATTCCGCGATCGCGATTTAAATCCATGTTTCTTTGCCAACTTCCTAAGAGTTTATTCATGGAGTTTGTACTAATCCGATTGCTACACACCCAAAAAAATTTAACAAAAGCATCCATACAAATGCATATCCAAATCCATGCATTTTTAACATTTATATGGACACACCCAAATACATACAAACAAAAGGCCTTGCTCATGCAAAGTGTTGAGAGTCGTGAACTACACACGCCCAAAAGAATTTAACAAAAACATCCATATATACATGCATACTCAAAGCCATGCATTTTTAACATATATATGAACACCCACAAACTCATGCGAGATGTTGAGAGTGATGAACTATACACAAACCTAACCTTTGGAATTATTTTTCACAAAAATGACTATTCTCAAACTCAAACCATTCTCACGGTTCACAGCCAAGCATTTTCCATTGCACCTTGCAATGGTAAAAGATACAATTATACAAACAAAAATATGTGTATTACCGATTACAGTTTCCTATGCCTAACAGCTTGAGACTCGTGCTTCAAACAATGGAAGGCACTAAACCCTCACCTAATGACTCTTCAATATTGCAGACAATAAGCACCATTCAGTTGCAAGCTGCTTTATGCAGACAGAGGGAGAAATTGTCCACAACATAAGTTTTGTCAGGCAACTTCAAGACTGGGAAGTTGACGAGATCATGGAGTTTTATTTTATGTTATATAGACCATCCCAGAGATAGGAGAGGACGCTTTGTGGTCGATTGGGTCCAACGGAGGCATATTTCAGGTTAATTCATACTATAAGATGTTGAAGGGAGAGAGGGCTGAGGACTTCCTATGAAAGGCTATTTGGCAGGCAAGACCTCCCCTAAAGGTAGCATTCTTTTTGTTGGCCTGCGGCACTAGAAGATTCTCACCATGGATGATCTTCGCAAGAGGAGATGGTCAATCATTAATAGATGCTGCTTGGGCAAAGGTGACAAAAAATCTGTCAATCACCTATATATTCATTGCTTGATAACTAGGGAAGCCTGAATTGTTCTATTGGGTCTTTTCGGGATTCAATGAGCTATGATTAGATCCACATTGGGGGTTCTGAGCACTTGGAGAGGAAGCAGGGTCAAGAGGGGCTGACAGAGGTGAGCCAAGCAGCTCACTTGTGTTTTTGATGGACAATTTGGAAAGAAAGATACAGGAAGTTGTTAGGAGTGGAAGTTCTAATTTGGGCTGCAAAGGTAATATTGTTGAGCACCATTTATTTTTGGACTACAGGAGGCTCGGAATTTTGTATCTTTTCTGTATAGTTTCTGTTTATAATTTTATACCTATTTTTGTACATAGGTGTAGATCCTTAGTGCTGTTTTTTTTTATAAGTAAGCTTTGTATTAAAGCACCCAAGAGGAAGAGAAATCCATATACAAAAGAGACCCACTAAAAAAAAACTAGGCTCGTGCTATTCAGAGAATCTACAGAAGTGTTGAAATACGAGGGGTATGCTTCTACTACCCAAAAATAATAATAATAATAATAATAAATTTTTCAAAAAACTATCCTTGAATTTACATATAGAAATCAAATTTTCTTCAAAAATCCTCCAATTCCTTTCCTTCCATAAGCTCCAAAACAAGCAAGTGGGCACCATTCCTACCAAATCCCCTACCCATCCTTTCAAAAATTCCATCACCCAACAACATCCAAAAAGATAAAATGATGAGTTCCACATTTCTTTCACATATGAACAATGAAGAAAGAGGTGGTCAATTGATTCCCCCTCCAATAAACACACACGACCCAGACCAGCTAGGCTAAATCCCCTCTTTTGTAAGTTATCCATTGTAAGAACCGCACCCCATGCTAAGGTCCAACCAAAAAGCAAGCTTCCCCTGGAGCTTTCGAATACCAAATCACTTTCCATGAAGTTCATATCCCCTTTCCACACCAACTCCTCATAGTAAGACTTTACCAAGAAGCTCCTGCTTTTATCCTTCATCCACCTCAAATCATCCGGGCCAACTCCTTGCAGAAGACATGGATGAAGTATCCACAAAAGACCAGTGACCTCTTCCATCTCCCAATCGAAACAATCCCTTCGAAAAAAAGGGACTCCAAACAGGGCCCTCATCCGAGAACACCAAATAAACCCCCACCTTATCCATGGTCAACTGGAACAAGAAGTATATTCGTTCTTCAGAGGAACATCATGAAACCTAGTATCCAATCCAAAATGTACCTGGGATCCATCACCAATAATGAACCCATCCCTGTGGACGAAATCTTCTTTGCCCGATCTTATTTGTTTCTAAACACTCACCCCTAGAGATCACTCCCCTTCTTTTGAAGACCACCCATTTGACTCACAATCATGTTGCCACAATTCGCTACCCCCCTAGCGAATTGCGAATTGGGATCGCACAATCCAAAACATGGATCACTAGCGATTTGGAACGCAAGATTTAGCATTCCAATCTAAAATATCACAAGTCCCAAAAAAATTAAACAAACAAGAAAATACATACACGTATCACGTTCAAAATAAACATATTTCATTCCAACAAAGCGATCCGAAAAAGCCTACCCCTATCGTACCACATTTTATAACAAGTGACAATTTACGTTCCCGTTTCACGTACTATAACGATCCACATTCCAGATAACATTGCTCACAACCATACTTGGTTTCAATGACTCTCCAACACAACGCCCCTTTCTTTGCAAAATGTCAATGCCATTTCTCCATGAGGGCCTTATTATAACCCTCAACTCCTTAATCCCCAAACCTCTCTCCTTTACCGAAATCTGAATCTTATCCCAATTCACCAAATATATCATCAAATGATTTTGGCTTAAAGAACTCATTAGCTTAAAAACTAATTCCGTAATAGTTGCATGATGATTCCATATGGTTGCATCAGAACCATAGTGTATGATCGATAAAAAAATGTTATGATTAGTGTTATAACATCAAATAAGTCTGAATTTTGTGAATTATATATTTAGAGACCGAACGCTTACGCGATTGTTATAGATCAATCTCAAAGTTTTGAAAAACACGCTACAAGGGTAACCATCATCTAACCATCTTGTATTATATAAATTTTGTATTTATCATGATTCATAAATTGATTCCGCTGCGTAATAGTTGCATGACAATTCCTTATGGTTGTATCAGAATCATAATCTATGATTAATAAAAAAAAAATGGTATGATTGTTGTTATTGCATTGATTTATTATAAATAAATTTGAATTTTGTGGATTAAATATATATTGATGATGCAAAAAATTTTGAAACCCTAGAATTGTCTGATATTCTTCTTCGTAAAGCAAATGATATATATAAACCAAAGCCGCCAGAGGGACGAACCCATATACAAAAAAGAGACTTGTATTAAAGTCTCATTCCAACCAAAAAATCTAAGAAAGAATCTACACAAGATGTGTATGATTCTAGAATCCAAAAGTATAACAATTTGAAAAGAAATGTCTCTAAAAATTCTTCTTCATGATTTTGATGCATATATGTTAGATTATATGTGCATATATCCAATGTACAAGGGTTATACATCATGTTTATAGAGAGGTCGTGGAGGAAATGATGGAGGTCTACAGTATGTTGTATAGATAGCCGGTACTTGAGACAAGAGACGAGCTAGATGTATGATTCAGCCTCAATAAATAAATGATTTCATCAAGGGTTAGGTACTTACCTCTCAAAAATTTAAGCTCAGCTTTATTCTTTGCATCTGTATCTCGATGGCGTTGCATTTCCCTTGCTAATGATTTGTGCTTCACATGAAGGTCACCTAGTGCCACTCTCAGATTCTTAACTTCTACCTCTAAATCATTGGATGTCTTTTGCCAGCATGGACCTAGAGAGAAACAAGCAGTATACACAAGAACTCTGAAAAACTCAGAAGAAAATAGGCTGATAACAGATATTTTAAGTACATCTAGCCCATAAGTCTTTACCATCTTCTGGAAGCGCCTTCAAAACTACAGCATACAATCCATCCTTCAAATGCCACAGGTCATCAATGGCAGCTATTATATTACCTAATATGCCCTTGGTCTTCTCATCAGCTGTCTGTCCAATTTTTTCCATCATATTTGGGGAGTTATCTGTAGAGGAACTCTCAGTTGCACCTGTTTCTAAAAGCCGGCTTAGAAAAGCATCCTCCAAAAGAGGTGAAGCCCCATCTAACAAGCAATTCAAAAAATAAATCAGCAAAGTACATCTCGATGCAACTGTAACTTCCCTGTCAATATAAGACTACCAATTCATGTAGAAGGTATGCAGAACAAAGCATCCAATTCATCACCAACAGCAAGACAGTTATTAGAGTTAATAAAACAAAATATATTAGAATCGGAATGTTTATGGCTTTATCCACTCAGAAAAGGCACATAAGAGGAATTAACAATACATACCACAGAATGACATAATTATATATACACCCCCTCCCCCTTTTTTATTCTCTCCTTTGGTGTGGGGTTCTTCTGTTTTTTTTTTTTTTTTTGGGGGGGGGGGGAGGGGAGGTGGGAAATAAAACCTTGACTACTTATTCTACTATTGATGGATTGCAATCTCTACTTTATATGACAAGTGTCACAGCACACAAGAATCATATTGTAGGCATCCCATTTTGATCGGGCTAATCAACTTAGGGAGGCCTACCGCTGAGCCCTCTATGATGACATTCGTATCAAGGATTTTTTTTTTTTTTTTTTTTGACAAGTACCTTTGAATCAAGGATTTGACCTGTGCAAGTGATCAAATTGGGCACTTCCTATAGTTTGTACTTCCGAAAGGATCTCAAAAACATTCCCTGGCCCTTGGGTAACCTAGGAATACCCCTAAGAACCTAAAAACAACATTTGTCAAACCTACCCCGTGAACTAACCAAAATGTCCTTAGCATGCCTCAACCTAAAAAGCACAAATACGGACACAGGACACGGATACGACACGCAGACACGTTATTTCTTAAAAAAAATAGGACACGAACACGTTAAATATATATAAATTTTTATATTTTTTATATGACCATATAATAAAAATCTAATATTATTGCAATTAAAATTGGTATAGAAATACACAAATCACAAAATATTATTAAGATATTAAAATAACAAAGCCATTAATTAAAAATTAAAGAACTTCTTCATTTAATCATCAACATCCATGATTCAAGTATCCGACACGGGTCCGGGAAGTGTCCAAGAGTGTCAACACGTGTCCGACGGGGACACATGAGCCAACATAGAGTGTTCGTGCTTCATAGGCCTCAACACTCAAACCAACACTTCGAAACCTTAAGACCACATCAAAAACCATAGGAGATCCCTTAGAACATTTAGAAACATCCTTTGGACACCAAACCGAACACCGTTGACCTCCCATGCAAAATAACCAAAATGCCCCTACACTACCCAGACCAAGAAACCCTAGGATCACCCAAGAAACGGCGGGGATGCCTTTGCACTTATAGTCACTCAGATATCTTAAATTGACCACTTAACCAAAACTTACAAAATAACCAAAATGCCACTGGACTACCAAACCAAGAAACCCTATGATCACCCTAGAAACGACGAGATTGTCTTTGCACTGAGACTTGTTCCTTAGATATCTTAAATTGACCAAAACTTACAAAATGCCATCGGGAAAAGCCCACTTTGAACCCAAATTTCAATCCCATGAGAACTGCAAAAGGATATTCATACCATTAGAAATTACTTTCCAAAATCGATAGAACTAGTGGATCAAGTGGACCCAACATCGTCAATTCAATCGTACAAATGCCTCGTAAAGGCATTGGGTAGAGAGCGGAGGCACGACCATCATAAATAGTTTGTGCAACAGTAGCGGAGGCATGTTATGGATGTATGGTGGATCCCAACATCATATGGAACAAGGTCAAAACAATTACTTTCACAAAATCGGTTTTTGAATGACCTAGTCTCACTCTTTTTATCATAACTCTCAAACCACTTTGAATTTAGAGACCACAACAATTTTAAATGAAACTAGACTACTCAAGCTTTCTAACATTATAAAATACGCACAAAAACAAGTTCGGATGGTAGACTTGAAATGCACGAGCTTGGAAAAAACTACCCCCAACCACTATAAGCCGCCACGACTACCCTTGATAGCATGGATTTAAACCGCGGTCGTGGAATTCGAATCAGTCACAGTCGTGGTGTAACGGTATCGAGAGTATCAGGTCATTTGTAACGGGAATCGGAAACCGCAATCGTGAATTTTTTTTCAAACATTAGCAAATCTCTTAAAAGTCATTTATACACATATCTTGATTACAATCATCACATTTTAATATTTTTTACTATTAATTTTAAATTTTCTAACACCTATTTTTTTTTTTTATAAATAACACTTAAGAAGATATTTTATTATTTTATATAGATATTTTAAAGTTAAACTAATAAGAAATATCATTTAATTTGAGTAACATTATAAAGAATAATATAAATAATAACAAAAAATAATTATCAGCATGAAAATCAATTTAGTTGATTAGTTATGGAATAAAAAAAATTTAAAAATTTTGAGGCCAAGAGGCATTTTCGAGTTTGTATTGACCCGAATGTTTTTACAACCCATTTCTATTTTTTTGGATTATTTTGTCAAGTATCTCACTTGTATATAAATATTATAAAAATAGAAATCATAAGAATTCTATAGAAAAAAAATAAGGAAAAAAAATTGAAAAACAAAACATAAAATAGATGTAACAGTCCTGTAATGGCCGATACATAACGGTATCGGCCGATACAACTGTGAATTTTAGTCACGCCGATATATTGGCTAATATCGGTATCGGAGGGTCAAAAAATCAATACGTAATGTAACTGCCGTTATTTAACACCATGCTTGAGAGCCGTTGGCATCCCTCCACAAAGTCATGATGGCTCCTGGTAGTGCCCAGGCAACTTCTGGATTTTGCGCGACTTTCTAATTTTTTGTAATTCCACCTTCCCTTTTGATATATTTCTTGGACCCTAAGACTTCCCTATACACCTAGCCATGACCCCTACTCTAAATAAACCCCTCTCTAAGTCAGAATTAAGGAATCTACACTCTCTAAACACAAAATCAAATCTTATCTCTCCCATTCATGCACTACCTCTTTCTAAAAACCCTAGCCACACATATACATAGAACCTTGCAAAACCCTAGCCTCCTTCAACCCCCATTCTATGTTCTTCAATCATAAAAATACATAGAACAAGCCTTGTACACAACTTAGCACCGAGTTAGAGGAGAACCCTCCATCTTCCTTTTCATTGGTTTTTATACATATTTGGTTAATATAGGGCTTATGTGCATGTCTAGCACGTGATTATGTATGTTTGAGTGCCAAATATGATCTCAAATAAAGTAGTTAGTTATAATTGTTCATGCATATTAATTCAAGTTTATTTTAATGGATTTTGTGGGTGGGAGTGTGTTTTTCATCATTAATTTCACTAATATGATCATGTTGATTTAAGTGATATGACAATAAATGAGTAAGTGATGTCTAGGAATATTATTTTTATGTGCTTTTTTAGTTTGATAAGACGTTTTGCTCAATTTTTGTCCTAATAACTTGTTCAGGGTTTAGATCTCATGATTTATTGTTTTGATATGAATCAGGTTTAATTAGCGTAGATCATATACACGAAGTGATGGCTTTTGCAAAACAAGGGTAAATTTATATTTTCTGGTTATTTATTTGCACGAATTTTCTAAATTTTTCTTTAAAGAATTTTGCAAAATCCCTTGTTTAGAATGATTAGGGATGTGTTATGAACAACATACCCAAATTTCATGATATTTAGTTAACATTAGGTTAGGTTTCAAAGTTGGTTTTTATCAATCTCTCTCAACATAACGAAGAGAAAATGGGATAAGAGATCCCCTTGCCTCAAAACTCTAGAAATAGCAAAGAAATCCTCCAATGACCCGTTGATAAGGATTGAGAATCACATTGTAGAGATCCAAAACCATCACCACTTAAGACAAAACCCATTCTCTCCATCTGATAATGCAATAACTCCTAGTTGATGAGGTCATATGCTTTTCTATGTCCAACTTACTTGGACCCATACCTTCGATTGCCCACTTCTAATCCAAGAATCCAAGAACTCATTAGCAATAAGAACTACATCTAGGATTTACCACCTAACACAAAAGCATACTTAGATTTCGAAACTTTCCCACCACCACCTCTAATTTCAACTTCCTTGACCCTTTTGAAACCAAAGCAAAAAAGTAGTTCTTAAAGAACTCCCAAAAGATGCCATCATTTCTCCTCTCTCTACGTCCCAACAATATTGGAGGTAAGGCCCCCATGCCTTGCCTCCATTACAACTCTTCAAAGCCTCCATTACTTCTTCCTCATTAAAGTACCTCTCCATCCCCTCACTGTCTTTTGTTGCAATCCTATCAAACTCCAACCCATCTAGCTTAGACCTCCATTGCAAGCATTCCAAGTAAAGCTTCTCATAAAAATGCACCATTCCCTTCCTAAGCTCCCTCTCTTCAATCCATTGTTCCCCATCCACGACCACCTTCCCCACATGGTTAACTCTATGCAAATTGGCCAAACAGTGAAAAAATTGGGACTTTATCACCCCCATTTAGCCATATTGCTCTAGAATTATGTCTCCAACTAATCTCTTCTAAGGTGACAATATTCCCAACCTCCATTCTAGATTCGTCTCTTTTGCTCTCATCTTCCTCACTCGACCCCCATCAATCTTTTTTTCTCATCCAGCTCCTTGATTTCCTGCATTGCATTCATTTTCATTCACTCCAACTTGCCAAACACGTCCAATTCCACTTATGCGAGTCCCTTTCTACCAATTGCAGCTTCTTTGCAAGAATAAAGCTGGGATTAGCATTGACCCTATAGCTCAAACACCACTCATTCACTAACTCCCCAAAACCTTCCTCCCTACACATATTCCCATATCTTAAAGGGCCATTTCCTCTTCTTAGTCCGCTGCTATTATTAATGGTTACATGATCTGATTATGTCCAATGGGGAAGCCATCTAAATTACCCTAGGAGAAGTCTCTTCCCACTCTGTAGTTACCAAGAATTTATCCAACATAGACAAAATCAGATCATTCATGTTACTGGACCATGTAAACTTACCTCCCACTACTGGCAAGTCTTAAGAGATTTTGACTGTCGATGAAAACTGAGAATTCTCTCATGGCCCTTGTAGCCCTTCCCCCAGAAAAACCTCACCGCCTTGAAATCTCCCACCACGCACCACAACCCTAGCCACCTCTACTTCAACCCCATCAGTTCCACCCAAAGCCTCCCCCTGTCCCCATCTTTCACTAGCCCACACCCCAATAAAGTTCCACAAGGAATCATCCTCCACAAAGAACCTGCACAAAACTAAAAAATACCTAACACCATCTCTTCTTTGTTCATCACCCCCTTACCTCACGGAATTAAGATTCACCCTCACCCTTCCCAACTACTTCCTCACACACCCAATCACCATACCTCCCTCTCCAAATACTTCTCACCACCCTATTCGACATTGTCCTTATCTTTGTTTCTTGAAGACTAACTTGAGTTCCCCCACCCCCACAATTCCTTTGAAGAGGACTTCATCATTTTCTTTTGTCCAGTTCATTTATACCCCAAACATTCCAGCATATGATTTACATCTTCATAGTAAACTTATTGAGTTCCCTTCCTTGACCTGCTGCCGACTTGTTGCCTATCCCCTCCATGCCTCCTCTCCCTTCATAATTAATGTAAAAGATGAGAATTCTCAACCCCCTTTCCACTCTCCATCAGCTCACCACTCTATGGCTTCAAAAAACTAGATTGCATCATCACTGTCCCAATCCCAATGCTCAAGCGAAACTCCCATTTCATTACTAGCGTCCATTACATTTGCCAAGACAAATTACAAGTTTCCTCATCCTGCCTTAGTTAAGAGTTGAATTTTTCCTCTTCTTCCAACATTATCATTGCTAAAGGAAGGAAATTCTTGGGCCTGCACCTTCCCTAGACCTTACATCTTAACTGAGAAGAGAGTCTTCCGCCAAAACAGTTGTTGCACACATTATGCATCCTGAGTACACCGACCCCCTCTATCCAACTGTTCTTGAACATTCTCAACCTCCTCCAATGATCTAGCTTTATTACACAAAACTATAGCTCTGTCTTGGCCATCACTGAAAACTAGTCCACCACCAAAGATGGAGAAAATGAGCTAGAAGCTTCAAATCTTTGAAAGGAAGCTTTAATCTGTGTTTGGCAGTGTTTTTGGAAGGTTGGCAGGAGAAATCTGCCACAAAAAAAAAAAAATTGAAAACAAATCTCAAAATTAGCTTTTATTAGTTTATAAGTAGGACCCAAATGTGCCATGTCGGCTCATGTATCGGCTGATACACTAGAGTATCAGCCATCAACTGTATCACCCGATACCCATACGTATCTATCAGGTGATACACTAATGAATTTTGGACACCCTGACATATTGGACTGTAACAGGATTGGGGGCTCATTTTTTTATAAGTAATAATCAATATGATACATAACGGCCGTTATTTTGGTCCATGGGCCTAGGATAATCAAAGGCTCTCATGCAGCACCATCGGCCATTTCAAATAGGGTGCATCAGGGATGCCATGCACCCTCTTATTCATCCTTTTCATTCCAATAAATCTCCCAACTTATCAAAAATACAACAAATTACTTGCATTACTCAAATTTTTTGGCACAAGGTATTATCTAAAATAGCAAAAATAAGTGTCGGGTCAACCTAAATTACTACAGCAAATGAAAGACTGAGTCAACGTTAGTAATGAACAGAGACAACTAAATTTAAGGTAGCCATGCATTAACTAAGATCTAATAGAAAAATAAACATCAACAAATTATAGAAGAAAAAATAAAAAGAAAATAAAGAAATAAATGAAAAGTGTAAGCCAGAGTCTCCTCACCCTTTGTAATCGACTGTTGTTTGACATCTTGTCCGATGCTCACCAAGTTTTTTGTGTGAATGGAACATGATTCCAAGTCATCAACCAGCTAGTAAAACATGGGGTCAATTTTTGATCAAGTGATATACAACATTGTATGCATATGGCAAGGAAAGCTTAAATACAACAACTAATAAGAAAAGGAAAACAGGAAATTCAATGACATACGAGGTAAATACCTCTTCCCAAGACTTATTGACCACAGCTAAAGTGTTATCATATGGCTGTTGTTTCTCCCTCTGTTGATTAAATTTATCCTCGAGAGCAATACGCTCAACCTTCTGAGCTTCTAACTTCTGAATGAGCTTTTGATTTTGATATTGAAGTACTGTGGTGTCAAGCTACAGAACATGGGGGGGAACAATAGGTAAACTGAAGCTCAAAACAAGTAACTGAAATGGGATTGAGACAAAAGTAATGGCAACCTACTCCTGGTTATACTTGCATCAGGTAAATAAAAACTATAACTGTACATTTGTAGAATTTTTATAAGATATGAGATTGAAGATTGTATAACATTTTGTATACTAAGTGTGTAAATGTAATCAAGTCAAAATGACTGCTACATGACAAACAAATTCAACTTCCCAACTAAGCCAAGAAGTGTACTATTTTTTAAAACGACTTCTGCAATCCAGTGTTCAGACACCTGAACCAATACTTGTAACTTTCATACCATCAAGTAGTCAAGCCTCCAGATTTCAAGATGGAACAGTCTACTTCTTTCACTTAACATGTGTAATTAATTTGACCAATGCTGTAAAACCATTTGACAGTGAACCTTATCATAGTCCATAAACAGATTTTAAAGGCAACTACAAAGGCTATAAAGTTGCATGCTTAATAAAAATATGCCCATCGGCTAAAAATTATGAAAAACTAACAACAAAAAACCCACCGGAATCCAGTAACATTAAGCAAAGACACCTGGAAATAAGTTTTTAGTCATGAGTTCTTCTAACAAATGAAGTTCTCGACATCAATGATCAAAATTTAACTGCTAAAAAATTCAAGTCATACAATACATCATTACTTCTGTTTATAATATAGATATATATACACACATCACTTTCAACATTTTGTTTTTATTTTCCAATGTAAAAGTAGCATTGACTTTTAATCATCAAGCTTCCAATTCTACTGCAAACCAGAATTTGGGTTTCCAAAACCAAAAGGGTGGAAAGACAATATCTGATGTAACTTGAGCAAATTCATTTCCAAACCCAGGCATGAAATTAAAACATTATCTCACACCATTTTTCATAATAAACTAAAAAATAGATACAACAAATGTACACACTACACACACAGACAACTGAAGGGAAACAATGAGAACAGGATTCATTACTTCCAAAAGAGAAATCTTCTCAAACAGAAAATCTAAATGCAATGTTGGAATAACTCACAATGCCAAGTACAAATTGTACCAGTACATCAGTACAAGTTTACATCACACTACACACACAGACACCTGAAGGAAAACAATGAAAACATGATTCATTACTTCCAAAAGAGAAATCTTCTCAAACAGAAAATCTGCATGAAATCTTTGGAAAACTCACAATGCCAAGTACAAATTGTACAAGTACATCAGTACAAGTTTACATTTCCAAAGGACAAAAACTATGAATCCAATGACGGAAAAAATCTTCTGGCCTCAAGCCAACTCAAAGAGCCTTAATCCCACCAATAATTGAATCCAATAAAGTAGACCACGCCTCACAATATGCAACAAGACAAATGGCTTGAGGCAGGCTCAAGCCTTGTGCACATCTCTCTATTATTCCCACGAGCCACGACTGTGTGGAAGCAAGACAGTACATGGGATAGGAAGAGCACCTCATAGAACTATAAGAAAGGTAAATTCTAGGAAAATTTAAATTAATTTTAAAAAAACAATTGACAAAAACTATGAATCCAATAATGGAAAAAAACCTTCTGGCCTCAAGCCAACTCACAGAGCCTTAATCCCACCAATAATCAGTTGGAATCCATGTTCATATGCTTTGACTATATGTTTTACATTGCCTATTTACGTACAACCATCACGCTCCTTTCTCCAGGCTTGATCCAGCTGTGTGAAAGATAAGATACTAAGCACAATACAAAGTTACAAACAGAGACTTCTTTTTGCCTCAAATCAGTGTTAAAAAATAGACAAAAAAACTACTCTTCTGCCAGTATTTTTTCCCACCACAACAATTTTGTTATCCAAAATACTTCGTATTTCAAAACTTTAAATAGAGAGATCACTAACAAGTTCCATACAATCTTTCAAGGCACTTGACTTTCCCCGAGGTTGCTGGAAGGTACTCTCATTTTCAGTAAGTTAGGTCGTCCCAGCTTCCGAAACAAGTTTCCAAGGAAGCTGTTTCCTCCTGAGACTAACCCAGTAATACAACGATATCCGAGTAAAGATATGACATATGCTGATATGCATAAAAAGCAACTAAACATTAGTCTCTATCTCTAACCACTGTAAATTCGAGCCCATGACTTAAAGAAAGCATATATTTTCTACAGCACGATCAACTATAGCATAGGTTTTATCTTCCAGTTGAGGACAGTAAATGCAAAGAAATGAAACATAGGAATTTCCAACCCGCCAAAAATTATGAGCCAAAAAAGTAATTCAACCATGACAAAGGTAATTTGTGGTAGAATTTAAATACAATGACCATAAAAAGTACTCATACGCAGGAGTATAGAGTATATAGATGAGATGGCTCAAACTAATTAATTATGATTCCCCAAAAGAAAAAATTTGTAAACAAATTTATAAACCTGGATCAACATATTCATTAAATCATGCACCAAATAATATAAATGAGAAGATTCAAATTAGTCCACAGTTATTTTTAAGTCAGTCCAAAGCTTATCAAAATTACCAAAAGAAAACCAAAAATCTCTAGAAATTACCAACAAACGAAGATAAAGAGCTAACCTTTTTATCTTCAGATATAGGTAAGAAAGGTTGTTTCTTAGCAGTAGCAGCGGTGGGTGAGATGGAGCTAAAGTGTCGACGCTTTCGGTCCGGTTCACCTGCGCTCCCCATGAGAGGCCAGACAAACCCAGGACTATATCCTCACTAACATCAAGCCACACTGCAATTTGGTATCAACCGGCGAAACCCTAAATTAAATGCTAGTACACAAACTAAATAAATATATATGGCTTCGAAACCCTAATTCAAGACAAACAAATTTTTTCTGCTTCGAAACCCTAATTATATAAAGATTAGAGGCGCCAGCATCGAATTTGAAAGATTTATCGAGATAAATATCTTAATTGTATCAGACAAACCCTGGACCAAATTATACGTTTCGATTTTGAAATCAGATCTGAAGACAAACACACACCTTCAAACAAATCGAGAGAAATTTGCGGAGGAAGACCTGAGCTGAAGTACCGTACATACAGATAGAGCTTCAAAGTACGAGCGTTCTTCCAGAAAAGTGTAAGAGAGAGGTAGAGAGTTGATAGAAGCAAAAGTTGGGGGCTTTGTAGAGAGCGAGAGGCTGGAACTGGAAGAGTATGTAGTTCCTGAAAAATGATTTTCAAATTGTAAATGAGTATTGGACCTGGACCAGGGCCTGGTCTTCGTCTTGGGCTCGTGCAGACGAGTATTGGGCATGACTTGGTTTTGGGCTTTTGCCACTTTTTCTTTTCGGTTCTTGAAGCACACGTGGACCGATTTGTATGATAGTTACAGAACTTTTTTATTTTTTATTTTTTTTGATAAATTAGAGTGATCTTTTATGAAATTACACTTATTTTTTTTATTTTATAAAATAATAGTATATAGATACTTTTTCTGTTAATTTTTTTTTTTCAAAATGAAGAAATAATCCCTTTTGTTTATTTATTTTTATATTTTTTTAATTTTGACCAATTTATTCTAACTTTAAAAAAAAAAATTTAATTTTTTTATTCAACAATAAATTTAAGGTAAATAACTTATTTTTATTTTACATAAAAATAAATTTAAGGTTTTTATCAATATTTATTTGAAAAATAAAAAAAAAGTCAAGATTTAAAAAATTAAAAAAATATATGAAATTGATAGTTTTGACATTTTGAAGAAAAAAATTAATTGGATAAAGGTATCTATATTATTTTATAAAGTAAAAAAAGTCAGTGTAATTTCAAAAATCTCATAAAAAGTCAATATAATTATCATAAATTTCATGAAAAATTAGTGTAATTTATCCTTTTTTATTTTTATATAAGTGATGTAAAGCAAGAGAAAATCTTAAATACTATATATATATATATATGTGTGTGTGTGTGTGTGTGTTTCTAGTATTTGACCGTGCTATTCATAGATGATATAAAAAGAAATTAAGGTATAACCAATAAAGAATAAAAAATAAAAATTTAGAAGGAAAATATTTAAACTCTCAATATTCCATGAATTATAACTTATTTAAAAAATTTGTGATTCATTAATAAAAAATCCACAATAATTCAATTTTAACTTTCACAACCTAATTCAATTTAAGAATCTTATCAATCTTATAATTATATCGAAAATGAAATTATTGGTCCTATATTATTAAAAATAATAATAATAATGTAGTATCTGATTTGTCCCTTGTTATTCAAGATTGTTACAAAATAAAATTTTGACATTTAACCACAAATTAACATCAAAATTATTGAGTCCTCGAAGGATTCTACTATTTATATTTTAGTATTGCTCAAAACTAATTACGGTAAATCAGAATTCTTATATTTCTATCAATAGTATAGAAGTATTAATCTTCTCATTCACACCCAAACAAATTATCAACCACCAATTCATCCAATTAACCAAACTAACAGGCATCCAACTGGAAATCTTCGTTTCACTTCTATATACATGTGTGTATATATTTTTGTAATTAAAGACTCAAGTAATGGAGATTTGGGGGGACAATGACTCAAGATTAAGAAATAAGAGGATGAAGATTAAAGCACTTCGAAAAAAAAATATAATGAATTATGTTGTGAAAAGTAATGTGATATAAACAATTGGTTGAATAAGAAAAAATTGTGAAGATGGTAAAAGAATTAAAGGCAATTGTTTTTGTAATTTTGTAAATTGTTTTTCATGTTGTCCATAGACGCTTCAATTTCTTCTTCTTTTTTATTATCCAAAACAATTAAAGAATTCTAATCAAACTAAAAATGAAAATAATTTACACTTTGTATACTACTCAAGATATAGAAGACAATTTCAAATACGACAACGTTAGTGATGTTGTTCTTTTCTGGTCGGATGACTTTCCGTCTTTTGCTGTCCGTCAAGAACTTGAGATTAGAAAGTCACCAGGAAGGCTCCGATGGTAATCGCTCCGATGATAAAGTTAATAACGAAATCAAAACAGTAATTCAAGAGAGGAATTGAACATCAATTTAAAGCGTATCTTATGAGTTTATTTATAGGCTATCACGACCCGAAACCCACCCTATGCTGATCTCGTGTTGCAGGGTAGGCCCAATGGCTGTCCCTATTTTTTTCATTCTTTGTATTAATGATGACAATAAATAACGTGAACATAACATTAAATTGCGAAAGTCTTAATACAAAATTTTGTTCAATGACTGAAAAATGTAACTGATAATAAACTAAACATAAACTACTTTTAGGTGGTGAGTACATGAAAGAGACTACATTATTCTATCATGCTCCTCAACTGTCTCCCTAGGCTTCTGATCTCCTACTGTGGTTTGGTAGCATATTCACCTGAAAAAAATGGTAAGTGGGGTGAGCTAACAAAGCTTAGTAAGTAAAAGTCTATCTCCAATACGGGTTAGGGATTACATTAAAAAAAATATAAACTCAAAGGTAACATGATAGCCAGTCATGACAACGGTTGCAGTTAACAGTAAAATGCCACAATGGCCAATGAATAATAAGGCACAATAATAATTGTGAGTAACGGTGTAGCATAAATATGGGAACAACTCAATGATCATAATCAACATAAACATACTGCCACAATAAATTGATCACAGTCAAGTCCAATAAATAAGGAACTATCAACATAGAACTATTCATAGGAAAATGAAAGCATCCTAGGAATCCAATAAACGTCAATTAACAGTCAAACATGAATGATGCATTTACTCTGTTCAGGGTTTGGCAAACCCTCGGTCTTCTGGGGGCCCGGCATACCCCCTTAACATGAATGCATATAAAATGCCCTTTTAACTCACTGCGTAAAAACGCCATCATTGCCATGTGTCTGTTCACGGACTCGACCCGTAGGTCCTGTCATTCAGATAGCATCGGATGGGTAATGTGACTGAGCACAAAACCCGACATTTATCATAAATCAGAATTCTATCGTAATTCCATAAGAAGTGTATAGGAATATCATGACATATACATACAATGTTAAGCATAGTATAATGAAGCAAATCATGAGAAAACAAACAATAAGCATCCACTAGATAGGACAATATCAATGGTAAGACAATAACAGTAGGTACGTACATGAGTACAAAATTTGGTAGTAATAGAAAGAATGTGGATTAGAAAACCACGTATAAGAGATAGGAGTTCACTTACCTTAAATTCGTACAATTTACTTTAGTATTTCGTATCTTTCTCTTTTCCTTTTGCCTTGCCTATACATCAATAAACACGTCTCAATTTTAATGTCATTTATCAATTTGTACATCTCGCTACTCTAAGTATCTCTTTTACTAATTTAGGCTTTTCACGGTTTTCCATTTGGACTTCTATACTAGAAGGGCAAAATGGTCATTTACGTGTCTCTATTTTTTGGGTTCTGTTTTCATAATTTGGACTTCACCGTTGAGTTCAGAAGGTTTGAAATAATAAAAATTCACTATTTACTTAACTCAATCGGAGTCCGTTTGACTCACATTTGACATATGGGTATTTTGGTCATTTTAGCAGTTCTACTGGTATTTTATTTTTTGGAACTTCGTCCCATAAAACGGACCTCACCATTGGATCTAGAAGGTCCAAAACAGTAAGTTTACACTATTTATTTGACTAATTTGCATATTGAGAATTATTTAAATAATTACTAATTTAATTAATTATTTAAATTAATTAAATATAACCAATATACATATATTATTTGGGCAAAATAGATCACATGTGCCTTAGTGGCACAGTGGTCCGTGTTCCATACAGTGACCCTAAGGTCTTGGCTTCAAGTCGCTGGGGCAGCAGCCCCTACGCATTTTTTTTTCTTTATTGTTACAAACCAAACAGCGGTTAATGGATTAAAATAGAGATAAGCTATCCCGATTCTGATTTCAATTTCCTAAGCCCCCCAACCAAACACCCAAAATTCTGATTTTAATTTAAAACAGTCCCATACCCAAACCATGCAGTTTCAATTCAACCTATCATAACATGGTGCCATTTAGGCACTGTTCATCGCTTGCCCCACGGTTATCTGAAGAGGCTCCGATAGGGTTCTGGCGTCTTCTCCGGCGCCGGTGACCCTTTTCTGATCATTGTTTTGCCTTTGTTCGATGCAGTTTCCTTCCAAATTTCATGGGCTTTCCATATCTACACTTAGTTTTGAGATTGGATCGCTTGATCCTCACGAAATAAAGAGAACCCGTAGCTCCGACTGACTGGTTTCTCTTTTATTTCATGTTGTTTTCTCTATGGTTTTGAGCCCAAAAATCACCACATGGTTTCTACAGTCAATAGGAACAATCCCCCATTATTTAAACTAAGTTGCATGAACAATAATCATAAACCCGATTCAAATATAACAACCTGTAACTACCTATATCTCCCTCATCTTTTGACCATTTTACTTGATACTTTTTGCAATTAAATCCTAAATTCATGCTGGTTATGACCCTACGTTCAAATCTATCATCCATGCTTTAAAAGAATTAAAACAGAAATTGACCCACTTACCTAATTCCCAAGTTGCTCGCGGTATCTCCTTCTGAGTCACCCCAGCTTCACCTTCTAAATCTCAAAGCCTCAATCCCGATCTCTTTTCCTCTGTTTTACTCCTCCTCTATTAACTTCCTATCAAACAAACTTACATATACCTATATAACATCTTGCCCCCCTTTCAGCACTCACGGTTTATCTCTCTTTTATTCCTTCTATTCCCGACCCTTATCAACTTCATCTTTTTTTTTTGAATTAAAACTCTCCTAGATCCATGCCTTGCGCCCCCTCCCTTATCCCCACTTCGGTGTATATATATATGTATACATACATATACGATTTGTTATATATATATATATATATATATCCTACTTCCATATATACACTGCTATACATATATTTATACACGCACATATACATACGTATATACTCATCTCCAGGCATATATTTTTGTTTATTTTTATTTTATTATTAAATTTTATTTTCCTTTTCCTTTTATTTTTATTTTCTTATTCTATTTTATTTATTTTATTTTGTTATTTTTATTTTGGTATTCGTTCATGGCTTGCTCGAGCATCGCCCGGGCATTATTCGTACTTTCGAACTTTTGAGTTTCCAAACCATCCATTTGATTCAATATTAAAGCAGAAAGCCCTAACGGCTCGGGTTTACATGCCTTGGTCGTTTACAATTTGGGTCAGGGTATTACATAGGCTGCAGATATCCTAAGTTAAGTAGGATTAGGAGTCATAAAAATAGGGATTTAAAGATATCCGAGGATATTAGTTGCCATATTGAACTCTATTTTCTTATTCTGATATCGATAGCCTATGAAAGATGGTGATAAACTTTCAATCACTTACCTCTGAAACTTTCGTGCTTGGTTGACCTAAATAAAAATAACATTTCCGGATCTATACCCTGAAGAGCTCTTGATAGACACACGTGTCACGCTCCGAATATGATTGTCGATTTGTGGTATATCAGCTACTCCCCCTGAGCCTCTGTTCTGTGACATACTCAGAGCTGAGGTTAGGGTTTCTAGGCTATCTACATGCATGCCTGTCATAAATGCGTTGCTCCGTATTCCAAAGAGACAGTCGTTGATTTGACATTTATTGTGTCAATCATCGGTTGGAACTACAAGGCCATCATTGCTCTAATTGTCACAGCAATTCAAAAGTGGAGGCCTCGTACACCTACACTTGTCTGATCCTTATAAAAGAGGGGGGGGGGAACGCATCACTGTTCCCTCTTTCAATACTTTGGCATTCTAAGAACTTCAAAGCATTAAGAGAGAGCATTCGAAATCTTCGAACTTCAAGCCGCAAAGGAGATCTTGGCATTATTTTCAATCAGTAAGAAAGAATCCTAGTGAGGAGATTTTCAGTGCACCAGAGAACACTATTCCCGATCAAGACCACGGTCAGGTTTGATAAACGTTTCTTGAATCTTTTTGTCTTTTTTCTCTCTTCTAGTATTTTCTTCTTCATTTTCTGCTTTTAGACCATGTCTACCTCTGAGGCCCAATCAGGCATTGGTTATGCCATCGTAAACCCTTAGGAAATAAATAATCAAGTAGAAATAAATGTAGTAACCAGTAACCCTTCAGAAAATGTAGAAAATAGGTGTGCCAAGAATTCAACTCCAGTTTTGAAGTTAGGATAGTAGAGACTTTCATAGAGCCTATGAATGTTAGTGAGGAAACCTCTAGAAAAGCCCACAAAAGGGAGGAGGGCGAAAGCACCATGACTCAGAGTATGATAGATGCTCTAAAGGCTGCTTTTGACTTTCCCACAAATGTGTCCTGTAAGATACCAGGACCAATTGACCGCCTCTCTAGTATTCAACAAGGTGAGATCTGTGCTTACCTTAAGTGGTTTGAAATAGGGGTTCAGTTTCTCTTCCACCCTTTTATTAGCGAGTTTTTCAATTGGCTTAAGATATGTCTAGTTGATCTGAACATAAAAAGTTGGAGGCAATTGCAAGGGTTCATAGTTTTGGGCCATCTAAACAATGTTGAGGTAGACCTCCCCTTGATTAAGAGCAATATGGATCTGAAGTACTTGAGGTCAGAGAGCATGTTTTACATGTATTTTGATAAGGCATTCAGACCTCTTTCCTCTGTACCCACTTCCAATAAGACTTGGAAGAATTGGTACTTCTATGTCAAAGGAAGCTGGGAGTTCAAAGATTTCGAGAACTAAATTTCAACCTTCCCACGCAGGATTGGTATCAAGGGTGAGTCCTTTTTTTTATATATTTTTTTATGACTCCCCCTTGATCTTTTATTTCTGTGTACTTGTGTTTAACTCGTTTTGTCTATGAAGATAACAAGGCTTGTGGAAGAGGTCGATCTTTATTTTTGACCTCTAGAAGAAGTATAAGAAGCTTCTTTAGACCAACAACTGCTCGCACGAAGCTATTCTCACCCCAAAAAATCTAATGGATGGTCGGCTAGTGCAGGATCATACTGCGAGCTTAAAGAAGTCCCTAGTCATCGGATAGGTACTAGGGAAGAAGAAAATGGTTGGAGAGACTTCATCCCCTATCGAGCCCCCTCCTCTAGAGTAAAGGATGAGAAGGCTTGTTATTGGCTCTCTTGAGTGAATAGTTTCAGAGGAGTTAGGGGCTCCCCAGCTCAGAGTTTCGCCCCCAGTACCCGTCATATTGAAAAGGAAGAGAGGGAAGGGCAAGACAACTATCGCCTTTCCAAACCCTGAGGACTCCAACGCAAAAGTGGCGAAGAAGGCATACAAATATTCATGAGCAACTGGCCCAAGCAAGTTCACTGGGTTGAAGCCCCAAAAGATAGCCAAGGACCTAATGGCTATCCATATGAGGTAAGCTCTATTTTTTCGTGTCTTTTATGGTTATTTTTGAGTATTATGTATACTTTTAGTGTTGACTTAACTATTTTATTTTTTTTTAGGTTTTCCATGGCTTGGCAACCATTATGGACTATCCTTAGGATATCGAGCAAATTGATACCCTTCAGTCTGAGCTCGATGAAACCAGGCTTCAGTTGGGGATGACACAATCTTTAGTGGCAACTGTTGAAGAGAAACTGAAGGAGGCCGCCAGCTCTTACTCCATTCTAGAGTCAGGGAGGGATGCCTTAGTTGCCGAACTAGAAGACCTAAAAAAAAGGGTTGTAGACTTTCAAGCTACTTCTATCAAAAAGATTCAAGACACCGTTGTAGTTGTTAGAGCTCAAACTGAGGTAGATCTGAAAGCTGAAGTCTAAGATCTGGGGGGATGAATTGATTGAGCATGGATACCTCACCTTCAAGAAGAAGTTCCAGAAGATGTATCCTCACCTTCATTTGACTAAAGTTAACAACATTGTGGTCTCCCACGTCCAGGTCGATACATTGGACACTGATGATGAAGAGGATGAAGTGGCTCTAGACCTTCCTCAAGTTGTTCCATTAGAGACTGTTATGCCAGCAGCAGAGTAGAATTAGGGCTTTTGTACTTTTTTTCCTTTTTGCTCTTCTAATCTTGTAACCTTCCCATTTTTTGTGTTTTTTAATATATGGAATTTCTGTTGCTTCAAAACTTGTGCCTATTTTGATATCTTCATGTTACTTCTAACTTTAAGATGATAATTTTTTTTTTTTTTTTATATCCAGACCAATAGAAAAACACAAGTTTTTTCTAAGGGCCCCAAAACACTTATAGGGCATTTTAGAGGTCTAAAGAATGAAATATACAGACCTCTAATACTTATAATAAAATAAGGCTTTTTAGGCATTAGTGTACTGATAATATAGAAAATACAGACCTACAACACTTGTAAATAAGACAAGGTTTTTCCAAAGGTCTGTGGAGTGAAAAAAATTGACCAGACCTCATAACACTAGTAATGAATACGAGGTCTCAAGGGGTCTGTACATTGATTTAAATAGACTAGACTTGTAACACTTGTAATTAATACAAGGTTTTTC
The DNA here is from genome assembly GCA_008638375.1 of Nyssa sinensis. Taxonomy (NCBI): domain Eukaryota; kingdom Viridiplantae; phylum Streptophyta; class Magnoliopsida; order Cornales; family Nyssaceae; genus Nyssa; species Nyssa sinensis. The sequence goes on from CM018031.1 coordinate 43,798,963, forward strand.
GGGGTCTGTACATTGATTTAAATAGACTAGACCTGTAACACTTGTAATGAATACAAGGTTTTTAGGGGTTTGTACATTGATAAAATAGACCAGACCTGTAACACTTGTAATGAATACAAAGTTTTTAAGGGTCTGTACATTGATTAAATAGACCAGACTTGTAACACTTCTAATGGATATAAAGTTTTTAGGGGTCTGTACATTAATAAAATGGACTAGACCTGTAATACTTATAATGAACGCAAGATTTTTAGGGGTTGTACATTGATTAAATGGATTAAATGGATCAGACCTGTAACACTTGTAATGGATATAAGGTTTTTAGGGGTTTGTACATTGATAAAATGGACTAGACCTGTAACACTTGTAATGGATACAAGGTTTTTAGGGGTCTGTACCATTGATTAAATGGATCAGACTTGTAACACTTGTAATAGATACAAGGTGTCACATCCCGAACCCCACCCTACGCGGATATCGAGGACGTGACTGCCAGTTGGTCGCGACGCGACCAACCAAAGGCAAATTCTGAACTTTCCGACGAATTGCACTCCGACTGTAGGGTCAGATGCAGCGGAATTTAAAACTTTTTCTTTGTGTCACGGGAATGCAACTCACTTATCCATCATAAGTATATGTATCACAGAGCAAGACTAAATCCAGTCAGTCAACAATTCTAATCTCAGAGCATATCTAAAATCAAGCATATAACAACATAGCAGATCTAATATCTCTAGAGTACCATTTAGTTCCATGAGCCATGTTCCAATATCTAGTGCATGTCAATCAAGTCAGTCGTATCATATCATTTACCTGGATATACGGATTCGATTCACAAGAATGTAAGTCTCTACAAATCAGTGCCATTTGATCCTTATTTGCAATGCCACTCGGCCTATTCACGTCATGTCATAGTACCTTCTAATCCAATGGAGGTAATTCCTGAAAAATGTCAGAATAATGGGGTGAGCTTAAATAAGCCCAGTGAGTAACACAGATTCCCTATCATGGGTTTCAAAACCAGTTTTGTGCTTCCAAGGCACGTGGATAATTTAATCATTTCAAAATAACAATTTTCTAAATCCATTTCATAAGCAGTCTAGTAGAATGGAACAAGATTGCACAAACAGTACAAACGAATCGGAACATAACATAACCAATCGAACCAAAACAATAACCATTTCCAACATATCGATCAAGACACAGACACTTCATTAACGGAACGAATCACAGCTGAGACTGAGTGGGAACAATAAGTCAATCAAGACAGAGGCATATCCTCGACGGCTAAAACATAGCGGATCTGAACAAGACATCAATCAAGACGAAGGCATACCTTCAATAGCTAGAACATAACGGAACTGAACAAAAACAATATACTAATCAAGACACAAGCACATCATGAACGGAACGGAACATAACAGAGCTGAGTAGAAACGATATAACAATCAAGTCGGAGGCATATCACTAGCGGAACGAATCATGACCGAACTGAACAACATTTTAATCAAGACAGGGGCATGTCATCACGGGTAGAACATAACGGAACTGAACAATACATCAATCCAAACAGACCTATTATCGACCGGCGGTACACAATGGAATTGAACGTATCAATCAGGGACATAGACATAGCATTAACGGATAGCACATAACCGAACTGAACGGAATTCCTAATTCAAAGGACACAATCACATCGTGTGAAATGTAGTGCAAAGGGCCTACATTAAGTACGTACATTTAAACAATATAGTATTTAGACAGTATACTATACAAGTAGTACGGTACGACAAAATATCGTTCTTTGCCTATATCACATGGTTTATTTAATCATTTCAGGAATAATGGTTCAATACATCCATTTATCTCAACAGTTCAAAACAGGCAAAACAGTACGGGATGCTAGCACAGGGATCAGGAATATAGTCAATTATTTAAAAAGACTAAAACCATGTCATAAGTGATATAGTACGGAAAGGCATGCATTTAAATAATTGCACGTAAATAATTGCATTCAAAACAGATCAATAAATCAAGGGACAGTATCAAAACAGTGTCAGAAGTTACTCACAAAGGATAGACAGTGAATCAAAATACAGTACAGTGTCAGGAGTTACTCACAAACTTTTAGGTTTATCTCCTTGCGCAAATAATCTGACAACCTTCAAACATTGTTTCAGGTACATCCTTGTACATCCTGAATAATCATCATCAATCATAGATAGATCAGAATTCATCCATTCAGGTCTTATTCGTCATCTTAGGTGTCTATCGGATTACCTAAGATAGCCTAGTAGCCTATCGCCCTTCCATTGGGTCTCACCCGAGGCTATTTCATTCTTTAATTAGGCTTAGCAATTATTAGGATTATATCCTAAGTCATTTAGACTTCAATTGTTATCAGTCAGACACTCATTCAACCTTAGGGGCAAAATGGTAATTTTACCATTCTTGTCCCGGACCCTGTCGTGGTCTTCGAAATAGTCTTTATATCTTAAGTACAAAGTTCTACGTCCTTTGGACTCCAATCGGTATTAGTTAGGTTCTCATTTTAACCATAGGGGCAAAATGGTAATTTTGCCATTCTTATCCCGGACCCTGTTATGGTCCTCAGAATATCCCATATATCGTATATATGAAGTTTTAAGTCTTTTAGACTTTAATCGGTATCGGTTGGGTACTTATTTAGTCTTAGGGGCAAAATGGTAATTTTGTCATTTTTGCCCGGGACCCTATCATGGTCCTCAGAACGTCCCATATATCTCATGTATAAATTTGTAAGTCCCTTGGACTTCATTTGGTATCTGCTTTAGATCGTCGGGACACATCAGTCATTTCTCGTTTTACAAGTTGACTGTCTCGGAGTCTTATTTAGCCTTTCAGTGTTCATAATTATCCCTATGATAATTTATCATATCAGTTTGACCTTTATTCGACCTCTACTTTGCACTTACAGTGCTCAGGGGTATTTTGGTCATTTTACGTTTTGTGTAATTCTGACCCCGATTCGTCATCTAATCAACTATACAGTCTCACCAGTGTCTGGGCTCCTACCGGTATCAGTTTCGTCCCAATCGAACTTTGTTTAGGTCTCGTACGGTATCAGGGGTAATTTGGTAATTTCATGTGTCGTGTTTTTCGGCACGTCAGTTCATAAAATGGACCTCACCATTGGGTCCAGAGTGTCCAACATAGTGAAATTGGACTATCTGTTATGTTTAATCGGCCTTGGGTATCATTAAGGGTAATTCGGTCATTTATACCTACGTGTCTGTATTTTTCGGGACCTCGGTTCATTAAACGGACCTCACTGTTGAGTTCAGAATGCCCGAGATAGTCAAAATAGGCTATCTGATACTTTTATTTGGGTCTGGGTACCATTAGGGGCAGTTCGGTCATTTATCACTTACGGGTCTGTATTTTTCGGGACTGTATTTCCAAAATCGGACTGTACCATTGAGTCCAGAATGCCTGAAATAGTGAAAATACACTATTTATTTAATTTATTTGGACTCCGTTTGACATATTTAATGTCCAGGGGTAAAATTGTAATTTTACCTATTTAATAAAATAATTAAATAATTATTTTATTATTTAATTAATTACCAGGGGCTTAAATGTATAATTTATCCAAAATCTGGGCCACTGTGTAATTCTTTAAAACTGTCAGGGGTAAATCCGTAATTTCAGGAATTATTTGGGGTCAAAAATATAATTTCATAATTTAGGGTTCAAACCAAACGGTTCTAGGGTTCAGGCAGTGAACCGGTTCACAATTCTTAAAAACCAACCGGTTCTGTCACCTTCAGAAAACCGGAATTAGATATCCTGGTTAATCTTAATTAGCCCCTCCTATCCGTGTTTCAGTTGCCCCTAATCTCAATTTTAATTTATTATTGCCGTAGCCAAACAGCCGAAATTCGATTTTAAAATTAAAACAGTTAACCCAAAACGGCGCAGTTTCAATAACTCGGTGGCACGCTCTTCGCTCAACACGTGTCCGAGTTGGCCCGGTTGACTCGGCTCAAGGCAGCGAGTCAACTCGGTCGTCTTCTTCATCAAATTACCCTCGGTTGCCCTAATTGCAGCCATGAAACTTTTCCAATTTCGTGGGTTTTAAACCACTAATTTCCTCTGCCATTGATTCTACAGGGTTTATAAAGCATCAAGGAACAATTTAGCATCGCTCTAGGTCCCTGATTTGGGCTCACGGTTATGGTTTGGAAAAATGATAGCGAGACCTGCAACTTGACCATACATCATCATTTCTCGACCATTTTTGATGTGGTTTGTTGCTACGTGACCCCTATGACATGTAGTTTCGATTTCCATTCTTACAAATCAGTTTACATGTCTAAAACAAGAACTGGGTTAAACGGCCAAAACCTGCAACCGAATTTTTAGCAGTCATTTCTTGAGTTTAAGGTCGCGGCCTAGTGATTTGGGAATCCTTGTAAGGTCTATTTCAAGTCTTAACATTCAAAACTCTGAACTGTTATGGTCGATTCAGACCTGGGTTTTCCAAGGTTCATCAATGGAGGTTGGTCTCGGGTTTCATGGTCTTTGACCTATCCGAGACCTCTAAGCCATGCTATACACTCAAAACAGTTCCTAGAGTCAATAATGAGGCATGCATGTAGTCTATACCCGTAGCAACTCATCAAAATAATTCAAAATTTAAAATGAAAGAGTGAGGTAAGTTTGGAGTTTACCTTCAACAGAGACTCTCTTCTCCAATGACTTGACTCAGGATTCCTCACAGTGTCTTCAAGTTCCTCAGGTCATGCATGCAATCCTCAAGCCTTTACTTCAATTGCCAATTTCCTCTCTCACTTGCATGCACAATCTCCCTTCTCTCTCTCTCTCTCCACACTTCACCCTCTCTCACAGTCCCTCACGTATGCACACACACTCACACAATTCTGTATTTTCAGAATTCTCTAAAGAGAGAATTGATGCAAGTTATAGCTTATATATATATGTACATATAGGGCTATACACATATGAGTGTATCTCTACCCTTAGTGGGGTTAGTGACTGCTGACCTGATGGAGGTGATGGAGGTGATGGAGGGCTATGATGAAGGGAATGCATGCAAGGCCATTGGCCAATTTGGGTGGTGGCTTGAGCAGATTATAGGTTATATACATATTTTGCTGTATTTATGCACAAAGTAACCAACAGCCTAGTTGGTAACTTTTTGGGACAAAGTTGCTTACCTTGGTAGGTCAAGGGTTCAATTCCCCTTGGCCTCCCAAGTGACCATTTTCTCTTATTTTCTGGTTAAGGCCCTGTTTGGTTGTCGCTAAATTCCAGTTTCACATGTTTGTCTCATAACTTTCATTCCGTAACTCCTTTTTCGATGCAGTTTCTTCCGGTCAGTTCCTATTTCCGTTATCTTCAATGTCAGAGGTTCCGTGTCATTTATTAGTCATTCGAAATTTCCGTAGTTAATTAATTCGAATTCCGTTAGTGTTAAATTGACACTATTTCACCTAATTAATTGGTAATTAGGTTCGGGTATTATACCCTATTCCCGAACATGTTTTAATTGTTCTATTGATCTAGTGTGACCACCGGGAGATTAAGGTTAATTTCCTTAATTATTCCCTAAGCCGGTACTAATTAATAATTAATTATTTAATTATTAATTATACAAAGTCGGGGTGTTACACAAGGTTTTTAGGGGGTCTGTACATTGATAAAATAAAACTCGACTTGTAATACTTGTAATGCATACAAGGTCTTTAAGGGTCTGTACATTGATAAAATAAACTAGACCTATAACACTTGTAATGCATACAAGGTTTTTAGGGGTCTGTACATTGATAAAATGGACCAGACCTGTAACACTTGTGATGCATACAAGGTTTTTAGGGGTCTATATATTGATAAAATAGACCAGACCTATAACACTTGTAATGCATACAAGATTTTTAGAGGTCTATACATTGATTAAATGGACTAGACCTGTAACACTTGTAATGGATACGAGGTTTTTCGAGGTCTGTAAATTGATTAAATAAACTAGACCTGTAACACTTGTAATGAACACAAGATTTTTAGGGATCTGTATATTGATAAAATGGACTAGACCTGTAACTCTTGTAATGAATACAAGGTTTTTAAGGGTCTGTACATTGATTAAATGGGCCAAACCTATAACACTTGTAATGGATACAAGATTTTTAGGGGTCTGTACAATGATAAAACGGATCAGGCCTATAATACTTATAATGCATATAAGGTTTTTAGGGGTCTGTATATTGATTAAATAGACCAAACTTATAACACTTGTAAGGGACACAAGGTTTTTAGGGGTCTGTACATTGATAAAATGGACTAGACTTGTAACACTTGTAATGAACACAAGGTTTTTAGGGGTCGATACATTGATTGCAGGCTTTGCGGTGAATCAAAAGTAAAGTTGTTATTGATAATACTTGCGTAAGTGTTCGATGTTCCAAGGTCTCGGTACAGACTTTCCAGTTAAATCTTTCAACTAGTAAGTCATATGTTTGACTATCTTGGTTACTTTATAAGGCCTTCCCAATTAGGAGAAATCTTTTCATGGTGGGATCTTTAGTGTTTGGAAACACTCTTCTCAGGACGATATCTCTGAGCTAGAAATTAATGGGTTTTAACCCCTGGTTGAAACATTTAGCTATTCTCTACTGGTAGACTTCAGTCCTAATTTGAGCTTGCTCGCACATTTCTTCTAAAAGATCTAGATTGTCACGCCCCAAATTTCCAAAACCCGGGGAATGATTGAAAATAACCTAAAAGAATTAATAAAATACAATTTAATGAATTTAATTGATTACATATTAATTTTCCCATGCTTTCCAAAATTAAGAATGAAAAATGCTAACAAGACTCACCCAAGATGAGTTCCAACTATTAGTCAAATACCTCTCTAACCAATGGTCAAAAATAGTCTAAGTCATGTCCAAGCATGACCTCCAAGATAGCCCTAAAAATTTCTTTAATACGCCTTGAAATAATCGCCCAAAATAGTCCCAAATATTGTTAAAAAACAAATTAGAAGGTTGACTAAAAATAGCCTAAGACATGGGTAAAAAATAGCCAAAAATGTTTGCCCAAGGTGACTTAAATTGATGGCTAAAGTAGGCTAAAAATGCCTTAAGGCATAAACCAATGATAGGTCAAAAAGCCTACCTATAGTGGTTTAAGAAGGTGGCCAAACATGGCCTTGAATAATGACTAAAGTGTGTTCCAACATGGTTTGGTATAATGGTTAAAGGTGGCCTAAAAGGGGTTCCAAAAGCTGGTGTCTAACATGGGAGTGAATGGCCTTGAAATGGCCTTGAAGGCATATCATAGCATGCCTATGTATGCCCATGTAACCCTCAAAATGGAGTCAAAGACAGCTATCAACATGGCCTTGCAGGAGGCCAAAATAGGGCTGTCAAGGGTAGGGCAAGACATGGCAGCAAATGGCAAGACAACTAGGCATGGCATGGCAGCTGGCTAGCTTGCAGTTGCGTGTGGGCAGACGTAGGGGCACGTGTCACGCCCCGAATTCCCGACCGAACCCGGGGACGCGACTGAAGGAAACAAAAGAAGAAAATGAATAGACGAGTAAATAAATAAATAAATATTTGACGAATTTTTTTTTTTTTTTTTTTGATAAATAAATGAATACCGATTTAACTAATATAGATACAACCCTATTCCACTAACATAACGCTACATCCATATATCTCTGTCAATACACATACATTCCCGGTTTATAAAAATTTCGGCAGAACCTCCTTTGTTTTTCGAACCTTTTTCCCCCTGATAAACACAATACATCATATATCATCATATAAATATAAATACATCACAATCCATCCTCACTCGATGGCCACAACCTTATCAAAGTTAAATATACATCGCTTAACTATACAATCAAAATCATACAACTATGATACAACATCTATGTCATTGGGCTTAAGCCCGTACATCACAAAACATGCCTCTCGGGCCAAACGTCCATCTACAATCAAGTCTCCTCCACTCAGCTAAACTTCCCCAAGCCTCAGGTGTCGGGAATATCATCTGAAATATGGTTCCCACGAATGGGTCAGCGCCAACATGCTGGTATGATACAATACTAATGCAAGGAACAAAATGTAAGGCGTGGCATGTGCAAGTGTACATTTATCTCTATATGCCTTCTAAATCATCTATGCATGGCAATAATAACAATCCACACGCCTTCCACATCATCTATGCAATATAACGACAATAATCCGCATGCTTTCCAAATCATGCATACCACGTAATGGTAATGAATCCATATGCCATCCAATTGTCCATGCAATGTAATGACAATGCACATGAACCACCCACACAACTCTATGCCACATGACAATGCATATGAAATACTCACACAACCCTATGCCACATCCATGTCCACTCTATGCATGTCATGTCAACACCATGCATGTCATGTCTCGGTTTACGGATCGCTCCCGATGGGTAGCCGAGTAACCAACACCTGTTCACGGATCGCTCCCGTTGGGTAGCAGGCACCAATGCAATGGCCGATTTTGGGTTTTTCACCACAGGATCTACACCCTCATAATGCATAGCACCTCGTGCTCACCCACCCTATGTCATCAATGAATCACACTATGCCAAATGCCATGATTCCACCATGCAATGCCACAATCTTAATAAAACATTTCTTGCCAACACATGCAGTATACTTTAAGTAATGCAACATATTTAAAGCAACGATATCATCTGAATCTCAAAACTTCTTTCACAAGCCTGTATGCCATGAACAGTCAAATTAAACACATGCTTGATTCACACAATCACAATCTCAACAATTCACAAAGAACACATAACTCCATAAAGCACCAATACATCAAACTATCACACCTTCCCAAACATATGATATATCAACACGAATGTAAGCCAAAACATAATAATCCAAACTCAGAAGTACGATCCATCTTCACTATAGCAACAAATTATAAAACAATTCAAAGCACATATCAGAGTATATAAGTTATCAATTCTGGGTTCTTCAAGCAGTTATATTCTACGTGATTCCCTAATCATCAAATCAATACATGTATAGAGCAATCAACATGCAAATCATTCCTAAACTTAATCCTATTCCTTACTTAGCAAAATACCATACCTTACTAGGGCGTGTCTCAACCCTAGGAGGCTGTGTCTATTATATGGTCAATCAGCCGACGAGTAGCTCAATCCTTGTACTGTATCAGTCTGGGAGATCGAATCGTCTTTTCCCCTCCCATCAGTGTTCCTAAGATTCATAAACACATTTCAGTCTATATTTTCATAAATTTATGCTATTCATCAAATTTTATGTCTCTTTATAATTGGAATCTCTCTTACATAATTAGAATTTACCATTGAATCCGGAACACCGAACAAAATCGGTTTAGGCTTTCGCGGAATTCAATTTGGACATTTGTACCCTAAAAGGTAAAATGGTCATTTGGTCCTTTCACGGGTTCCTTTATTTGCAGGGTCTCTTTTCACGAGACGGACCCCACCATTGGTTTCAGAATATTCGAGATAGTCAAAATACACTATTTATTTACTTAATTTGGACTTCGGGTTAATTCACAATTAACCATAAATCCTAGGCACAATTATAATTTAACAAAAATTCTATTTTAATTTGAAATAACCAATAATAATTAAATTCAACCTTTGGCTGGTAATTAGCGTTCCACTGGCACTGCAATCATCATTTAACCCTCCAGGTCCTTCTCACTTGGACTGCTGCTTAGATAAATAAATCAAAATCCAAGCCTCCAATGATTCTACTTTTATGGCACCCCAACCATAACCCAATATATAGGTATCAGTATATAACCCAATAATTCCCTCAGCGCCATCTATCGGCCGTGGTCCAGTTCTTCTTCAACAACTAGAACAGACACAAAATTTCTCAATACTTCTGTTTTCCTCCTCCTCTGATTGGTGTGGAACAATAGCTTCCGAAGCCATCCATGTCGCTAACCAACCATCCCCCAACACACGGCTATAGGTATCATCTTGAAACAAATTCTGAAACTTCAGGCATAATCTGTTTGGACAGAATCTGCAATCAACCCATTCCAAATCAGTTTGTGGTATCGTGACAGCAACTGGATCGCATCAATCCAATCCATTGGCTTTCCCTTGATAAATCAACCCATCTAATTGCACAGCCCAAGTTACCGGTGCAGCTCTATGATTTCTGTCAACAGACCCAACTCAATTTCGGTCACCATTCAAGCCAACATAACCAATCTGCTACAAGAATGGAACGGCCCACGCTTGATTCTCCAACAGCATCCAAACCAACCCAATCCGCGTCCCTGATTTGCATCAGGTCTTGCAGCAGTTCAACTGCTGCAGATTCCAACTCTCGGCAACCCAACCGGCCCTTCCAATAGCAGCCTCTGTTACACTCACGGCTGCACTTCCATAACAAACACACACATATACATAAAATCTCCCTACACGCTAACTTAATTTCTTCTAGTTTTAACACCACAAACTGTATTGGACAGCAGCCACAGTCACTCACCAAACCTTCCAATCCATCCGGTCCTGCGGACTGCTGCTTCTCTCAAGTTCTCCAGGTCTGCTGCTGCCATGAACTGCTTCCAATAAAGTTCTAAACAGCCCATTTTAATCCAACCCAACCAACGTAAACAACACACATAAATACATACACACTGGCCTGCTACGCCATCGCTACTGCCACTGGATTGACATCCAAACTGAACCCCCCCACTCTTCACCGTTTCTGCTGCGCAACAAGTTATGCGCAGCACTGCTACACACACAATTATATATCTATATATATACACACCGATTCACCTGCACCTACACATATACACCCACACAACCACAACAAATATATATATATATAGATACATACCTCTCCAAACACGGTTGGGTCCCCAATCCCAACCTGCTCATCACAAATCTGAATCCGCGAGAACGCCGAATCGACTGATGCGGCAACCGTGCACTGTTTGGCCTTGGATTGACGGAGCAGAATCGTTGGCAACGGAGACCAACCTGGTACGCGAGAAGACTGAGATCACCGTCAGATTCGCCCTTCCGATCAACAACTCTCGGTGCCACGGCCGTCGAGACGATCGTCTCACCCACCGTCGCTCCTCCGTTGCCCCCTTGCCTCAATCCCCCGTCTCCGACTCGAGCTTGGACACGCGAGACGCGATGGCCATCGGCGAGATCCCCCCCCTCGCGACCACCGCCGCTCGCAGCTTCTTCTCTTCTCTTCTTCCCTCTCTCTTCTTCTTTCTTTCCTTTCTCTTTTCCTCTCTTTTCTTTCCTGTTTTCACGAGAACAGTCCACCGCCCCTGTTTTCTATCTCTTCTCGGTTTCCTGTATATTGCCCCCCTTCTACCCGACTTTCTCTCCCTCTTTATTTTTCTCTATTCTTCTATACACTCAACACACACCACACATTTCAGTGTCCCTCCCAAGGCTGCCGACACTCCTATTTTTATATCTTTTTTTTTTTTTTTTTTTTTTTCAACTTACCATATTAAATATTTTATAAATATTTTTATGCCACAAAATATTATGAAATACTAGTAATTTTGATATGAAGTCGGGGCTCAATTTAATTATTCATTTGCCAATATCGGATATCGTTCAGGTCCCATTTTATATTCCCTATATTTCATTTTATTATTATTATTATTATAATTTTTTTTTTTTTTTTTTTCAAGTCTCTACATCCTTCCCCCCTTAAAGAAATTTCGTCCCGAAATTTAAAAATATAACTCCTCAACCAATGATAAAAGATCGATGCAAAATGCATTGTGTCATGTAGACGTGCAGCCTTACCAATGGATCATTCACCTCTCCCTCAGCCAGGCGATGTGAGACGACTTATCACCTTCTCCCTCCCCCCTTTCCGGCTCAGCCACTCCGGGGCAGGCAGGGTCCCTCGGCCCGCGCCTCCACACTCCCTGCTAGGGTCTGGTTCCGATCCCATCCGTAACGACTCACTCCACATGGCACAACACATAATGAATTCCTCAAAACACATTGGCCTATCAGCGCCAATTTCCTTTCAATCCATCCGGGCATCACGACCCACTTCAATAATTCAACTCAAAAACAAAATAACGGAAAAATCTCAACGCTCACAAGGACACCTCAAAACCCCTCACACGTTTGCTAACCTTCCAATTAATCTCAAATCTAGTCATGAAACCATCTAGTGATTTACCTCAATGGCATCACCTATATACTGTCAGTATCACAGTGTAAAGCAATAATCCCATTCTCAGCATTACAATCATAAAACTTAAAGCAATGCATTTCAATTCAGAAAGATAATACATTAGTGAGACCTGTCACCAATTTAAATCATGGATATACATCTGTGCTTATTCACATGTACCATATGAACACATTTAAACATTCTCTTAAACATGCCTCAACAATAATCAATTTGCACAAAAATCACAATCACAGTACTGCAACAAGTACTACACTAGCATGCTCACGTAAAATAAACAAATAACATTCAATAACTAGCACATAACTTACCACGTCAGTACCCAAGCATAAAATCCATCACCATAATACACAGATACAAGAATAAACATACAATCCTACCATATAGGTAGCCAGGTAGACATCCAAACCCATGGATATCCAGGTTCACAGCCTATCTCATAAATGACAAGCACACAACCTACCTCTGAGTTTCACTCAGTCTGCCACACAAATATAAACATCTAATCCCAATGTCATGGTAAACTTGATAAACATGAATGGATGAGATGCACAAGCCTATCAGTCTGCTAGCCCGTGAACTAAAAACAAGGAATATGCCTCGAACTATAGGAGGTCCGGAAGTAGATGTCTCGGGTGCGGCTACTGTATAAACACGACTCTGGGTGGTCTAACTCTGCCTATCTCCCCCCTTGGTTCGGCGATCCTAATACTCTGCACTGAGGGTGCAAACTGAAAATGAGGCATTGGAGGTTCATAATCTAACTGTGGTAGTGGCTGTAATGTCTGAATTGACGGATGATGAAACGGTCTCTGCGAGTCCCGTGAAGTCTGTCCCTGAGGACAGTTGGCCCAACATGTCCTTACTAGTGGCACGCAAAGCAAAGCCGTGGAGTTCCCCACTCCTGACTCCGTACCTGAGGTGGAAATGATGTCAGACTCGGTCTAGCTCCATGTCCCTAACTAAGGTCTCTTGTGAGGGTAATTGGCGAACCTGTGGTCTGGCTGTCCACAATGAAAACAAGAGACGGTTTCCTGGGATGTCTGTGCAGAAGAAGTACTAGGTCAGTACCTCTTCGGTGGTGTCCTACCGATGTAAACTGGGGTAGATGTGACCTGCCAACTTTTCCTTAATAGGGGTCTTCAACCCCTTAAGAAAATAGAAAACCCTCAGTGGCTCCTCCCTAACAATATGTGGGGCAAATCTCCCCAAGGCGGTAAAATGGGACTCGTACTCGGTCACTATCATGTCTCCCTGAATAAGTACCTCAATCTCCTCCCTAAACCCGATCCTGGCAGTCTGTGGGAATTAATGGTCATTGCACATGGCCACAAATGTATCCCAACCCTCGCCAAATCTATTAATCCTGTCAGCAGCCAATTGCCACCTCTGGCTGGCCATAACATGTCACGACACATTTGCCCAATCAATACTTACGTATCTAATGTCAACCATCCCTACCCGTTGGTTACACTCAACAACTGACACAAGGTTCTAACATAGCCCTTTTTCTAAGAAGGATTTCATCTAAACAATGCAATATACGCATACTTAAACCTTGCTAGTGTTCAACTAACTTACAAATGTTCAACTCCTAGTGAATACTATCCAAAACAATACATCTCTCCACAAACAGTGTTTAACACAAGAACATCTTTAAAAATTTAAAGATAAACGCTCTAAGTATCCATCTATTACACAAAAAGCTCCATAAGCCCAATTCCTTATTTTAGTATTTTAAGGTTTGATGTGTCTTTTATTATTTCTTACCTTTAGAACTAGGTGATAACCCTTCATGGATCACAGCTCCTTTTATTACTGGCTGATGGGGCGCCATCCATCAACTGTAACTCAAGACCTGAGACCAATCCAGTCTGTATACATATTATAGCCATAATACTATAATCCATGAAAATCGGTTACTAACCTAGCATACACACATACAAAATCCACAAGTAACAGTCAACAGTTAATACCTATCCCACTAAATATGCACTCAACCATAGAATCCATCATAAAAATATACATATACATGAATGAACACAGCAAACCAAGTAGATAACTAAGTCTATAACCTATCTCATAAATAACTAGGCATACCGCCTACCATATACATAACTAAGTACACGGCCTATATCATAACAACTAGGCACACTGTCTATCCCACCAGATATACTGTCTATCACATAGATAGGAGTTTCCAATCTCAGTCAACCAATATATCCCACAACCACGTACTCTCAGTCAAGCCGAAAATCAGGTATAATCCATACCCGTGCACCCCAGTGCAGCCCATGTACCTAAGGCATACCACTCAAACTTACCCAACTAAACCAAAAGTCTAACTTCTCCCACTGTCCCCTAGGTATTCGAACCTAGGCTCTGATACCACGTTGTCACGCCCCGAATTCCCGACCGAACCCGGGGACGCGACTGAAGGAAACAAAAGAAGAAAATGAATAGACGAGTAAATAAATAAATAAATATTTGACGAATTTTTTTTTTTTTTTTGATAAATAAATGAATACCGATTTAACTAATATAGATACAACCCTATTCCACTAACATAACGCTACATCCATATATCTCTGTCAATACACATACATTCCCGGTTTATAAAAATTTCGGCAGAACCTCCTTTGTTTTTCGAACCTTTTTCCCCCTGATAAACACAATACATCATATATCATCATATAAATATAAATACATCACAATCCATCCTCACTCGATGGCCACAACCTTATCAAAGTTAAATATACATCGCTTAACTATACAATCAAAATCATACAACTATGATACAACATCTATGTCATTGGGCTTAAGCCCGTACATCACAAAACATGCCTCTCGGGCCAAACGTCCATCTACAATCAAGTCTCCTCCACTCAGCTAAACTTCCCCAAGCCTCAGGTGTCGGGAATATCATCTGAAATATGGTTCCCACGAATGGGTCAGCGCCAACATGCTGGTATGATACAATACTAATGCAAGGAACAAAATGTAAGGCGTGGCATGTGCAAGTGTACATTTATCTCTATATGCCTTCTAAATCATCTATGCATGGCAATAATAACAATCCACACGCCTTCCACATCATCTATGCAATATAACGACAATAATCCGCATGCTTTCCAAATCATGCATACCACGTAATGGTAATGAATCCATATGCCATCCAATTGTCCATGCAATGTAATGACAATGCACATGAACCACCCACACAACTCTATGCCACATGACAATGCATATGAAATACTCACACAACCCTATGCCACATCCATGTCCACTCTATGCATGTCATGTCAACACCATGCATGTCATGTCTCGGTTTACGGATCGCTCCCGATGGGTAGCCGAGTAACCAACACCTGTTCACGGATCGCTCCCGTTGGGTAGCAGGCACCAATGCAATGGCCGATTTTGGGTTTTTCACCACAGGATCTACACCCTCATAATGCATAGCACCTCGTGCTCACCCACCCTATGTCATCAATGAATCACACTATGCCAAATGCCATGATTCCACCATGCAATGCCACAATCTTAATAAAACATTTCTTGCCAACACATGCAGTATACTTTAAGTAATGCAACATATTTAAAGCAACGATATCATCTGAATCTCAAAACTTCTTTCACAAGCCTGTATGCCATGAACAGTCAAATTAAACACATGCTTGATTCACACAATCACAATCTCAACAATTCACAAAGAACACATAACTCCATAAAGCACCAATACATCAAACTATCACACCTTCCCAAACATATGATATATCAACACGAATGTAAGCCAAAACATAATAATCCAAACTCAGAAGTACGATCCATCTTCACTATAGCAACAAATTATAAAACAATTCAAAGCACATATCAGAGTATATAAGTTATCAATTCTGGGTTCTTCAAGCAGTTATATTCTACGTGATTCCCTAATCATCAAATCAATACATGTATAGAGCAATCAACATGCAAATCATTCCTAAACTTAATCCTATTCCTTACTTAGCAAAATACCATACCTTACTAGGGCGTGTCTCAACCCTAGGAGGCTGTGTCTATTATATGGTCAATCAGCCGACGAGTAGCTCAATCCTTGTACTGTATCAGTCTGGGAGATCGAATCGTCTTTTCCCCTCCCATCAGTGTTCCTAAGATTCATAAACACATTTCAGTCTATATTTTCATAAATTTATGCTATTCATCAAATTTTATGTCTCTTTATAATTGGAATCTCTCTTACATAATTAGAATTTACCATTGAATCCGGAACACCGAACAAAATCGGTTTAGGCTTTCGCGGAATTCAATTTGGACATTTGTACCCTAAAAGGTAAAATGGTCATTTGGTCCTTTCACGGGTTCCTTTATTTGCAGGGTCTCTTTTCACGAGACGGACCCCACCATTGGTTTCAGAATATTCGAGATAGTCAAAATACACTATTTATTTACTTAATTTGGACTTCGGGTTAATTCACAATTAACCATAAATCCTAGGCACAATTATAATTTAACAAAAATTCTATTTTAATTTGAAATAACCAATAATAATTAAATTCAACCTTTGGCTGGTAATTAGCGTTCCACTGGCACTGCAATCATCATTTAACCCTCCAGGTCCTTCTCACTTGGACTGCTGCTTAGATAAATAAATCAAAATCCAAGCCTCCAATGATTCTACTTTTATGGCACCCCCAACCATAACCCAATATATAGGTATCAGTATATAACCCAATAATTCCCTCAGCGCCATCTATCGGCCGTGGTCCAGTTCTTCTTCAACAACTAGAACAGACACAAAATTTCTCAATACTTCTGTTTTCCTCCTCCTCTGATTGGTGTGGAACAATAGCTTCCGAAGCCATCCATGTCGCTAACCAACCATCCCCCAACACACGGCTATAGGTATCATCTTGAAACAAATTCTGAAACTTCAGGCATAATCTGTTTGGACAGAATCTGCAATCAACCCATTCCAAATCAGTTTGTGGTATCGTGACAGCAACTGGATCGCATCAATCCAATCCATTGGCTTTCCCTTGATAAATCAACCCATCTAATTGCACAGCCCAAGTTACCGGTGCAGCTCTATGATTTCTGTCAACAGACCCAACTCAATTTCGGTCACCATTCAAGCCAACATAACCAATCTGCTACAAGAATGGAACGGCCCACGCTTGATTCTCCAACAGCATCCAAACCAACCCAATCCGCGTCCCTGATTTGCATCAGGTCTTGCAGCAGTTCAACTGCTGCAGATTCCAACTCTCGGCAACCCAACCGGCCCTTCCAATAGCAGCCTCTGTTACACTCACGGCTGCACTTCCATAACAAACACACACATATACATAAAATCTCCCTACACGCTAACTTAATTTCTTCTAGTTTTAACACCACAAACTGTATTGGACAGCAGCCACAGTCACTCACCAAACCTTCCAATCCATCCGGTCCTGCGGACTGCTGCTTCTCTCAAGTTCTCCAGGTCTGCTGCTGCCATGAACTGCTTCCAATAAAGTTCTAAACAGCCCATTTTAATCCAACCCAACCAACGTAAACAACACACATAAATACATACACACTGGCCTGCTACGCCATCGCTACTGCCACTGGATTGACATCCAAACTGAACCCCCCCACTCTTCACCGTTTCTGCTGCGCAACAAGTTATGCGCAGCACTGCTACACACACAATTATATATCTATATATATACACACCGATTCACCTGCACCTACACATATACACCCACACAACCACAACAAATATATATATATATAGATACATACCTCTCCAAACACGGTTGGGTCCCCAATCCCAACCTGCTCATCACAAATCTGAATCCGCGAGAACGCCGAATCGACTGATGCGGCAACCGTGCACTGTTTGGCCTTGGATTGACGGAGCAGAATCGTTGGCAACGGAGACCAACCTGGTACGCGAGAAGACTGAGATCACCGTCAGATTCGCCCTTCCGATCAACAACTCTCGGTGCCACGGCCGTCGAGACGATCGTCTCACCCACCGTCGCTCCTCCGTTGCCCCCTTGCCTCAATCCCCCGTCTCCGACTCGAGCTTGGACACGCGAGACGCGATGGCCATCGGCGAGATCCCCCCCCCTCGCGACCACCGCCGCTCGCAGCTTCTTCTCTTCTCTTCTTCCCTCTCTCTTCTTCTTTCTTTCCTTTCTCTTTTCCTCTCTTTTCTTTCCTGTTTTCACGAGAACAGTCCACCGCCCCTGTTTTCTATCTCTTCTCGGTTTCCTGTATATTGCCCCCCTTCTACCCGACTTTCTCTCCCTCTTTATTTTTCTCTATTCTTCTATACACTCAACACACACCACACATTTCAGTGTCCCTCCCAAGGCTGCCGACACTCCTATTTTTATATCTTTTTTTTTTTTTTTTTTTTTTTCAACTTACCATATTAAATATTTTATAAATATTTTTATGCCACAAAATATTATGAAATACTAGTAATTTTGATATGAAGTCGGGGCTCAATTTAATTATTCATTTGCCAATATCGGATATCGTTCAGGTCCCATTTTATATTCCCTATATTTCATTTTATTATTATTATTATTATAATTTTTTTTTTTTTTTTTTTTTTTTCAAGTCTCTACAGCACGTGGGTTTGTGGGGAAGGGCGGCCAGGCACGCACAGGCTTGCGGGGGCACTTGCGCGAGCATGCCCCTCGCAGCGTGGGCGTGTGGGCCTGCAACAGCAGGGCCTAGGCGGTCAGCGCCCAAGGTGAGCGTGCTGGCGGCTAGGCTGCCTACTGGCTGGTTTGTTGGCCTCCTACCCCTCATGCTACAGTAATTCCAATAGCCATTTTGCAACAGTACCAGAATTTCCAACCTTGACCTAAAATCTTTATTTTTTTGACATTTTTTTGTACCCATTTCAATTTATTTCATCACTAAACTTGGTGTGGGATCCTATAACATGTAAAATGACAATTTTACTCTTTTTCCCTTATTTTTCAACCTTAAGTAATTTTTGACTAATTTATCCAAAGTCTCCTCCTATGCCCCTATTTTCATTTCTTTACCTTTTTTTTTTTCCTTTTAATTTATTTGATTCATTACTTAGAAAATCTAGGTATGTTTTTCCACTCCACTCAACCTAGTTGCTATATTCTTGAAAAATTTCACCATAATCTCTTTTATTTATTGACATTTTTTCTCATCCCATTCCTCCTCCCCATCCTCCTCAACAACAACAACACCTAATAGAATATTTATTTACACAATTCTATATTTTTAATATCCACAATTATATTTCAAAAACAAAGTAACTACTTGGAGCTCCATGCTCCTCATTCATATTCAATACACAATTGTATACAATTCAACATAAAATCAAGTTTATAACTTACACAAAATCTAAACTTTAAACATGAAACAAACTTCATGGGGCTTATGCCCCTACATATAAAATATAGCCCTTAGGCCAAATACACTTCAAAGTCCATTTTCCCCTCCATGCTCCAAAACTTCATCAAGTCTCATGTGCCGGGAGTCTCATCTGAAAAATATAATCACATGTAGGGTAAGCAAGTACCACTCATTTTGGCCACATTTTGGGTTTTTTACCATAGGATCTACACTTTTATAATGCATAGCACCAAAGTGCTTAACACACTCCATGTTTCAAAGGATTCACAATATGCCTTAATTTACCGTGCAATTTCTATGAGACATTTTATCAAACATATAGGGTGTGCCTTAAATTATGCATCATACACTAAACAAACCATAATTTTCAAATTACAAGACTTTATCTACATGAACAAAAGTTATAATACAATTAATTATACATATATTCATGTTACATGTTTACAACTTTACCAAATTCTCAAATAATACACAAGTACACAAAGTACCAACCCTAGGTTTTCAAAGCAACTATATGCTAGGTAGTTTTCTAACATCAAGCAAGCATGTAAGTTATACAACTAACTTATAAAAACACTAATAAACTTAACTCTAGTCTTTATTTAGCAAAATATCACAACTAGAAGGATTTTTTTCAACCCTAGGGAGTTTTGCTCACTTCGAAGCTGAATCAATCGGTAGGATTGTAGCTCTTGTGGTGGAGAACAGCTTCCTAGAAGGAAACCTTGAAAGATTCCAAGGTTAGAGATGTGTTTTGGAAGGTAGAAAGTTGAAAAATCTAGGTTTTCTTCATGGCCTCTCCCCAAATTTGAGATTCTACACTTTCTTTAGCCAAATTCTGATATTTTTAGCTCCTAAGTGGTCTATTTATACTAAAGAGGACAAGGGGGTGAAAAGAACCTTTTACACTATAGCCTGTCTCAAAACACCTCAAATCGATATTCTACTTTAACCGAAGTTCTTAAAATTATTTTAAACGATATTTTTTTGAAAAAAAATTTTTTTGCCTGCTGGCGGGCGCTGCTGCGGGGCTTACTCGAGCTAGTCTTTTGGGCTTTTTTTCACACTATTTCTAATTTTGCTCCAATTCTTCTAGGGGGTGTATTTTAATATTCTAAGCATATTTTCCTTCTATACCATACTCAAATTATGCCTCTAAACATAACTTATGTCTAAATGATGCATGTACAGTGTCTTACCAGCAAACAATGCATGAATAGTGTCATACAGGTCAAATGAAAAATTTACTCTGATTTTTCAAATC
The DNA here is from genome assembly GCA_008638375.1 of Nyssa sinensis. Lineage (NCBI taxonomy): Eukaryota > Viridiplantae > Streptophyta > Magnoliopsida > Cornales > Nyssaceae > Nyssa > Nyssa sinensis. Next base: position 43,819,890 of record CM018031.1, read on the forward strand.
TTTACATTCTTCTCCCTTAAAGAAATTTCATCCTGAAATTTAGAAATGTATTTCTATGGACAAACAACTCTGGATACCTAGTGCGGACCTCAACCTTGCTCTCCCAAGTGGCCTCCTTAACCCCGTGGTGGTTCCAAAAAACCTTAACCAAAGGGATAGTCTTACTCGCAAAACTTAATCCCACGAGTCCAATATCTCTATAGGCCTCTCATCATAAGAAACATCACCCTCCACTTGAAGATCAACCCAATCGAGCACATATGAAGGGTCAAGCTCATACTTCCTCAACATCGATACATGAAAGACATCATAAACCATAGATAATTGTGACAGTAGTGTCAACCGATAGGCCACCTCACCAACCCTCTCAAGGATTTCAAATGGCCCTATAAATCGTTGTGATAGCTTTCTGCTACGTCCGAATCTCATCAATCCCTATTGTGGTGCTACCTTGAGGAATACGTGTGCCCCAATATCAAATGATAGAGGTCGTCGCTTCCTGTCTGCATAACTTTTTTGGCGACTCTGTATTATTAACAGACGTTGTCGAATCATCTATATCTTCTCTGTGGTCTCACAGATTATGTCAGGCCCTAAAATAGTTGTCTCCCCTACCTCGGTCCAACATATCGGTGAATGACACAGTCTGCCATACAACGCTTCGAAAGGTACCATCTCGATACTAGACTGATAGCTGTTGTTATAGGCAAACTTTATTAGAGCAAGATGATCCTCCTAATTACTCCTGAAATCCATAACACACGCCCTAAACATATCCTCAAGTATTTGGATAATACGCTCTAACTGATCGTCAATCTGAGATTGAAAAGCAGTACTAAACAGTAACTGAGTCCCTAAGGCTGTCTAAAGACTCTACTAAAATCGTGCAGTGAAACGTGGATCTCGGTCTCAAACAATGGAAACATGAATCCCATGTAGTCGTACTATCTCTCGGATATACAACCTACTGAGAACATCCACTAAATCAGTCACTCTAATTGGTAAGAAATGTGCGAATTTCATCAACTTGTCAACAATAACCCAAACTGCATCGTGACCTCTAGGTGACCTTGGAAGACTCGTCATAAAATCCGTAGTAATAAACTCCCACTTCTACTCAGCCACTGGCAATGGCTGTAACAAACCCCCAAGTGTCTGGTGCTCGGCCTTAACCTGCTGGCACATGAGATATCTTGATACAAACTATATGACATCTCCCTTTATCCTTGTCGATCAATATTGGCGGCGTAAATCATGGTACATCTTAGTGCCCCCTAGGTGCACTACTAGACATGAATGATGGAAATCTCGAAGAACATCAGCCTTAAAAGACTCTGGAATAAAGACTTTACCCATATACCTCAAGCTAAGGTTATAATGAACTGTTCATCCCTTAAAGCCCTCAGTACTGGAAACTTGTGCTCGAATCTGCTCTGCCTCTGTGTCCTGTAACTGTGCTTCAATAACCTTGCTTAACAGCGTAGGCTATGCACAAAAACTGAATAGTGTGGCGTGTCCCTCAGACTCGATAAAGTTCAAGTCAAGCTCGCCAATATCTCCCATCATCTCCCACTCCTTGATAACAATGCTAGCAACAGTGCTTCTCGGTCTCCTACTAAGTGTATTGCTACGACATTAGCCTTCCTAGGATGGTACTGAAGGTCAAAGTCATAGTTCTCTATATACTCCATCCATCATCTCTGCCGAAGGTTCAAGTCCTTCTGTGTGAAAATGTGTTTGAGGCCTTTGTGATGCGAGAACACCTCGAACCTCTCCCCGTATAAGTAATGTCACAAACTCTTAAGTGCAAAGATGATGACGACTAACTCCAAATCATGTGTAGGATAGTTATGCTCACGGTTCTTCAACTAACGAGAACCATTAGCTACGACCCTATCTCCCTGCATCAATACATAACGTAGTCTCTCTCGCGATGCATCGCAATAGATTGTATAGCCAATACCTCCCTCAGGTATAATCAATATAGGTGTTAAAGTCAACCTTCTCTTTAGCTCCTAAAATGACTGCTCACAGTCATCACTCCACTCGAATCTGATGCCTTTGCGCGTCAGACAAGTCATCAGTGCAATAAGACAAGAAAATCCCTCTAGGAATTGATGGTAGTATCCTGCCAATCCTAAGAAACTCCGAATCTTAAACACATTCTTTAGCCTTTCACAACTCATAACATAGTCAATCTTAGAAGGATCAATGGATACCTTGCTACCTAATACAACATGGCCCAGAAACTCCACCTTTTGAAGCCAAAACTCACATTTCGAGAACTTAGCAAACAGACGATGCTCTTTCAAAATCTGTAATACAGTCCGTAAATGAAAAGCATGCTCCTCTTTAGAAGGTGAGTAGATCAAATTATCATCAACAAAAACCACGACAAACTGATTTAAATAAGGACTAAAGATGCGATGCATCAAGTCCATGAATGCCACAAGAGCATTCGTTACACTGAATGGCATAACTACAAACTCATAATGGCCATAATGAGTGCAAAAAGCTTTCTTCGCCACATCTTCCTCTCGTACTCTCAACTTATGATACCCCGATCGAAGATCGATCTTCGAGAAGCATCTCGAACCCCTAAGCTGATCAAACGAGTCATCTATCCTTGGTAACGGGTACTTATTTTTGATAGTGACACGGTTCAGCCTCATATAATCCACACACAAACGTAATGTCCCATATTTCTTCTTCACGAACAATGCCGAAGTACCCCACAGCGAAGTACTAAGATGAATAAAACCCTTACCCTACAAATCAATCAACTACTCCTTCAACTCCCTCAACTCAATTGGAGCCATACGATAAGGTGGAATGGAAACAGGTATAGTACTTGGGATAAGCTTTATTGTGAACTCTATCTCCTATCTCGACGGTAGACTAGTCAAGTCATCTGGAAAGACATCTAGGAATTCATCCGCTATTGGCGGTAATACTCTTTCTATAGTCTTACTCCCATCTGCTATCAAACTAGCTAACAAATAGCTATGGCCTCCCCAACTCCTCGAGTCATACAAAGGTGGCACTAGGAAATCTCTACGATCCCCCGTCAAATAAAAACTATCTCCCTCAGGAGTACACACTGTCATTCTCCCTCTGTAGCAGTCTATACTCGCTCGAAAAGAAAACAACCAATCCATCCCCAATATAATATCAAAGCCAGACATATCAAGTAGAATGGTCAAACAAAAATATGCGATCAGCAATCTCTATCGAGCAATCTCTACAGATCCTCGTTAGTGTCACATTACCCATAACTGGCGTGGTAACATACAATAGTAGATCTAGCCAGTCTATCTCTAACCTCAATGTCATGGCAAACATAGTAGACATGAATGAATGTGATGTGCTAGAATCTATAACTACGCTGGCCCAGGAACTAAATACAAGGAATGTACCTCGAACCACTAAAGGTCTAAAAGTAGATACCCAAGGTGTGACCACTGTATAAGCTTGAATCTGTGTGGTCTGACCCTGTCTACCACCTCCTCTCTATCCCGACTGACCCCCACCCTTTTGTCCGAGAGGTCTAACACTTTGTGCTGAAGGTACAGGTTGAAACTGTGGTGTTGGAGGTCTATAACTTGACTGTGGCTGAGACTGTGGCTGTGATAAAGACGATTGGATGGGTTGATAATACTGTTGTTTCTACGAGCCCTGAGAAGTCTGCCCCTGAGAATAGTTGGCCCTCACATGGCCCATCTGATGGCAAATAAAACAAAATGGAGGAGGTCTCTACCCCTGACTTTATACTGGAGGTGGAAATGATCCCATCTCGGTCCAGCTCCCTGTCCCTGACTAGGGTCTCTCTAGGGGCAATTGGCCATTCTATGGCTAGGCTGTCCATACTGAAAACAAGTAAATGGTCTCTGGGATGCTCTCCCTCGGGAAGCAGTAAACACAGTAGGTTGGGGGGCTGAAAACTGGATAGGTCTCTGTGTTGTTTGTGTGGAAGAAGTACTAGCCCAATACCTCATGTCTAGTTGAAGAAGTGCCATGAACTCATCCACATACCCGATTTGTGCCATATCAAGAAAGTGGTGGTCATTAAACATGGCCAGGAACACACTCTGCCCCTCTCCAAATTGGTCTATCCTCATAACAACTCCTTTCCACCACTGGCTGGCTAGCTCAGTGAATTGGACAGTAGCACACCTAACCCTCAGGTGTGGCTCAATGATCCCTTGTGTGTCTAAGATCTTCGCGATCTACTCTAACTTGTCTTTGGCCACTAAAGGATCGGGCTGTCCTGAAAAAGTAAGAGGTCTCATCCTCTGAAACACCTTCATCGTGAAGGCCCCCTAGTCTCGACACCAGCAGTCCTAGCCTCCTACATGGTGCGGAAGCATTCCTATATGATCGTTGCCATATCCTTGGCGCTGATAGCCTGCTCTACCTCCTCTACTGGGGCAAGTACAATAGCAGTGGCCTCCTTTGCTGTACTGCGTGCAGGAGCAGCAGCTCTAGGCCTACCACGCCGAGGTGGTATATGTCTCAGATGAGCTCTCCTTAGTGGCATAAGTCTACAAGTCCAACTAAAAAAATTAATACCCTTTTTCACACTAGACATAAGGTATTAAAAGAAAATTAAGCATGTTATTATCAATAAATAATACTTCACAAGCAACAAGTATAATATGTCATGACATACACTTAACAAGTTCTTACACATTACATAATGTTTACAAAAAAATTTAAATCATGTGTCATGGTCCCATTGTGTTCAACAACATCCCACGGTCCCTAAGTATTCAAACCTAGGCTCTGATACCAAGTTGTCACGCCTCAAATTTTTAAAACCCGGGGAATGATTGAAAATGATCTAAAAAAATTAATTAAATACAATTGAATGAATTTTAATTGATTACATATTAATTTTTCCATGTTTTTCCAAAATTAAGAATGAAAAATGCTAACTAGACTCACCCAAAATGAGTTCCAAATACTAGTTAAATACCTCCTCAACCAATGGTTAAAAATAGTCTAAGTCATGTCCAAGTATGACCTCCAAGATAGCCCCAAAAATATCTCTAATACGCCTTGAAACAGTGGCCCAAAATGATCCAAAATATTGTTTAAAAACAACATAGAAGGTTGACAAAAAAATAGCCTAAGACATGGGTAAACACTAGCCAAAAAGGTTTACTCAAGGTGGCTCAAATTGATGGCTAAAGTTGGCTAAAAATTTCTTAAGGCATAGACCAAGGATAGGTCAAAAAAGCTACCTAAAGTGGTCTAAGGAGGTGGCTAAACATGGCCTTAAATAATGAATAAAATGTATTCTAACAAGGTGACCAACGTGACTTAGTATAATGGCCAAAAAGGGCTCTAAAAGGTAGTATCTAACATGGGAGTGAATGGCTTTGAAATAGCCTTGGAAGGCATGTTCATGGCATGTCCATAGCACAGGTGCGCACGGGGAGGGGCGACCAGGCCCATGCAGGCGGGTAGTGCAGGAGCGGGCGTGTAAGCACGCCAGCGGTTGGTCTGCCTGCTGCTAGTTTGCTGGGCCTTAGCCTAAAATCTTGATTGTTTTGACATTTTTTGTACCCATTTCAATTTATTTCATCACCAAACTTGGTGTGAAATCCTATAACATATAAAATGACCATTTTACCATTTTCCCCTTATTTTTCAACCTTAAGTAATTTTTGACTAATTTGCCCCAACTCTCCTCCTATGCACCTATTTTCATTTCTTTACTTTTTTTTTTCCTCTTAATTTATTTGATTCCTTACTTAGAAAATCTAGGTATGTTTTCCCACTCCACTCAACCTAGTTGCTATTTTCTTGAAAAATTTTACCATAGTCTCCTTTGTTTATTGTCCTTTTTCCTCATCTCATTCCTCCTCCTCATCCTCCTCAAAATAACAACACCTAATAGAACATTTATTTGCACAATTCTATATTTCCAATATCCACAATTATGTTTCAAAAACAAAGTAACTACTTGGAACTCCATACTTCGCATTCAAATCCAATATAATTTCATACAATCCAACATAAAATCAAGTTTATAACTTACACAAAGTCTAAACTTTAAACATGAAATAAACTTCATGGGGCTTATGCCCCTACATACAAAATATAGCCTTTAGGCCAAATACACTTCAAAGTCCATTTTTCCCTTCATGCTTTAAGACTTCATCAAGTCTCATATGCCAGGAGTCTCATCTGAAAAATGTAATCCCATGTAGGGTAAGCGCGACGGCTTGAATGGCACAATGCTAAGCAAGGAATAAAAGTAAGTTGTGGCATGTGCAAAGTGAACATTTGTGAGCTATAAACGTTCAAATTCATTAATGCAATGTAATGACAATATGCATGACACACATGTAACTCTATGCCCAACATATGTCTCACTTCACGGTCTTTTCCCGTTGGCATGCAATTACCACTCATTTTGGCCACATTTTGGGTTTTTTATCATAGGATCTATACCCTTATAATGCATAACACCAAAGTGCTCAACACACTCCATGTTTCCAAAGATTCACAATATGTCAATATGCCTTAATTTATTATGCAATTTCTATGAGGCATTTTATCAAATACATGAGGTGTGCCTTAAATCATGCATTATACATTAAGCAAACCATAAATTTCAAACTACAAGACTTTGTCTACATAAACATAAACTATAATACAATCAATTATACATATATTTATGTTACATGTTCACAACTTTACCAAATTCTCAAAACATACACACGTACACAAAGTACTAACCCTAGGTTTTCAAAGCAAGTATATGCTAGGTGGTTTTCTAACATAAAGTAAGCATATAAGTCATACAACCAACTTATAAAAACACTAATAAACTTAATTCTAGTCTTTATTTAGCAAAATATCATACCTATAAGGATTTTTCTCACTTCAAAGCTGAACTAATTGGTAGGATTATAGCTATTGTGGTAGGAAATAACTTCCTAGAATGAAGCCTTGAGAGATTCCAAGGTTAGATATGTGTTTTGGAAGGTAGAAAGTTGAAAAACTTAGGTTTTCTTCATGACTTCTTCCCAAACTCGAGTTGCTGCACTTTCCTCAGCCAAATTCTGATATTTTTAGCTCTTAAGTGGTCTATTTATACTAAAGGGGTTACGGGGTGAAAAGACCCTTTTGCCCTTAATGAGCCGCGGGACCTTGTTACACTACAGCCTGTCTCGAAACACCTCAAATTAATATTATAATTTAACAAAAGTTCTTAAAATTACTTTAAATGATATTTTTTCAAATTTTTTTTTTTTGCCTACTGGCAAGCATGGCCAGGCCCACTCGGGCTCCCTTTTAGGCCCTTTTTCTGCACTATCTCCGATTTAGCTCAAATTTTTACAAGATGTGTATTTTAACATTGTAAGCATATTTTTATTCTATGGAATGCTCAAATTATACTTCTAAACATAATTTATGTCTAAATGATACATGTATAGTGCCCTACTAGCAAATAATGCATGAATAGTGTCTTACTAGCAAAACGAAAAAATTTACTTTGATTTTTTAGATATTTACAATGGTTGTCGCAAATCTCCTCTTGTATTTCTACCAAAACGTAATGGGCCTCTTCTAAAGTTAAGTACCGTAGAAGGGGTTGTGTGTGAGACATTCGGTAAAGTTTTTTTTTAAGAATTAAATAGAGCTGCCCTGATTCGAACTGTTCTGGAATGATTTTTGCCCTTCGGAAGCAACCCTTCTTTTAGGAATTGAATGATGAGAGTAATCCAATTCAGAGATTGTTCTAAAATCTAAAGAGCTTGTACTGCTTCAATACTAGGTTTTGACTAGGTAGGAGATTTTTACCATTGAATCCCTTTCTAGCTTGAGGTAGGAGGTCATATTTGTTAAAACATCTGCCCTAGAGTTTTGATTTCTTTCAATACTTCGAATAGTGAATTTGCAAAGAGATTGCTTTAGTGATTCCATCAACTCTGAGTATTTGGTCATTCTTCTACCTTTGGTAGAATATTCTCTCAAAACTTGACTGATTACAAGTCGAGAGTCAGAAAATGAATCAAGGTCCAGAGCTTCACATTCCAGAGCTAATTTTATCCCGAGGATAAGTACTTCATATTTGACTTCGTTATTAGAGGCTTTGAATCCCAAGTTGATGGCTTTTTCAGTTATAATCCCTTCAGGGGATTGAAGTATTATACCTACTCTAGAGCCCTTCTTTATACATGAACCATCAGTGTAAAGTAGTCATCCCAGAGTGTTTGTTTGAGCTTTTGAGTGCTTAAGCTTTGATAGTAGTCTATGGAACATAGGATATGCCAAATTCTCCTAGCTCCACTGGCCATTTGACTAATCGTCCTAAAACTTTAGGTTTGTGTAAGATTGATTTTAAAGGATGAGATGTAGGAATCATGATAGGATGGGCTTGAAAGTATGGTTTGAGCTTCCGAGCATATATTACCAAGGCTAAAGCCAGTTTCTCAATTTTGGAATACCTTGTTTCGGTGTCTAGAAGTGCTTTACTGACATAGAAAATCGGCTTTTGAACTCCTTTGTCCTCATTAATCAACATAAAGCTGACAACACTTTCTGTCACGGCTAAGTACATGAGTAGCTTTTCCCCTAGTACTAGTTTCAAAAGGAGATCGGGGGAGGATAAGTGTTACTTGAGTTGTTGGAAGGCCTCTTCACATTCAGAGGTCCACTCTAGGGCCTTATTCCGCCTCAAAGCTTTAAAGAAAGGAAGGAACCGAACCATTGATTTAGAGACGAACCTATTTAGTATTGCTATCCTTCCATTTAGTCCCTGAATATCTTTATTAGTTTTGGGAGATTCTAGATCAATTAAAGCTTTGATTTAGGTAGGATCTGCCTCAATTCCTTTTTGGGAAACTAGGAAACCCAAAAATTTATCCTCTATGATCCCGAAGGTACATTTTGTTGGGTTAAGTTTCATTCTGTGTTTCTTTAGGATGTTGAACGTCTGTGATAAGTACTAGATGTGGTCATCCTTCTGAACACTTTTGACAAGCATATCGTCAATGTAAACTTCTATTGTATCCCTAATCTAATGGCCAAATATTCTGTTTACAAGCCTATGATACGTGGCTCCAGCGTTCTTCAAACTGAACGACATCACTCTATAACAATAGAGGCTTTGCTTTGATATGAAGGTTGTTTTCTCTTAGTCTAGAAGATACCTTTGGATTTGATTGTACCTAGAGTAAGCATCCATGAATCTCATGAGTTTATGGCCTACCATGGCATCAACGAGTTGATCGATTCTGGGAAGAGGAAAGTTGTCTTTAGGAAAAGCTTTGTTAAGGTCAGTATAATCGACGCAAACTTTCTATTTGCCGTTTTTCTTCTTTGCAAGAACTGTATTGGCAGGCCATTTAGGGAAGAACACTTCTCTTATCATTCCAGCATCAAACAACCTCTGGACTTCTTCGTTGATGATTTTGTGACATTCTAGGGCAAATGTCCTCCTTTTTTGTCTCACTGGAGGATGGTCTGGATCCATTATCAGATTGTGAGAGATGAATTCAAGATCTATTCCCTCCATATCTCTGGTTTCCTAAGCAAATATCGAAAGGTTGGCCTTTAGAATTTTAACAATACCCTCTTGCTCAAAAGGAGATAGAGTTGAGCCAATATGTAAGTATTTTCCCTTATCTTCAGTTCTGACGAGCACTTTGATAGGCTCCTCCATTGGTTTGACCGCATTGTCCCTTCATTTGGGACTCAGTGGCTCGTCAATCTCAGAAGGACATTCTTCTACCTCATGAAACTTGGGAGATGAGGATCTTTCCTTTTTATGAGGGTATTGTAATTGCTATTTGGAAGGTCTTTCTACTAGTGCGAGGGCATGACATTCCCAGGCAGTGGGTTGACAAACCTTGATGGTAAGAATTTTGTTGTTGTGGACATATTTTAAGCACTGATGGAGGGTTAAAGCAACTGCCCCTATCTGATGGATCTAAGGCCTCCCAAAAATGAAATTATAGGGATATTTAGCATCCAGGACCATGTATTCAGAGATCAGGGTCTTCTGGTCATCTCTTTCTCCTACCGTGATTGGTAGGTCAATTCTACCTATTGCAAAGTTGAGGTTCTCATTGAATCCTGTCATGATAGCAACAGTAGCTCTGATATCATTAGATTCAAGCTTTATGTGTTTGAAGGGATTCGTAGAATAATACATTAGTAGAGCTTCCAATATCTACGAGAACCCTTCAGATCTCAAAATTAATGATTTTGAGTGAGATGACAAGAGCATCCCTGTGGAGATAGTGTATCCCAATAAGGTCCAATTCAGAGAACTGGATCTAAGGTTTTGACTTATTTTTTTCTTAATGGTCAAGATCTGGATGATATGGGGCTCTACCCTTGCCTCCCGAGCATATCTTTTCCTGGCTCGGTCAGACGTCCCTATTGTCAGCATGGAGCACGAAGATGACTTGATTATTTTGTTGTTCCTGATCATTCCAAACTTTCCTCTATTCAAGCCTTTGCTCTTGCTTCCTTGAGGGGGTCTTTCATCACGAAGGTTCTGCCTTCTATCCTAGCGGATTAATTCTCTTAGCCGTCCTCTTAAGATGAGATGTTTTATTTCCTACTTCAGAGCTTTACACTTCTGAGTCGTGTGCCCCTACTCCTAATGGAAATCACAATATTTGTTTTGATTCCTAGAGTTGAGGTGGCTTTTTAGTGGCTTTGGCCACCTTAGATTTTCACGAGTTTGGATCTGTTGGAGTATATGGGTAAAAGAAGCATTTAGCGGGGTATAGGTCCCATACCTTCTAGAGTTAGAGTTGTTCTGTTTTTAGGGTGCTGTTTTCTTATCGGGACTCCTGGTCCTATTCTTATTGGTGCTGTTATCCCTTTAGTGAACTTACTTATCCTTTTGAGCTTGTTTTTTAGCTTTTCGAAAGGAGGCTTTTGTATCTTTGAGATTAATATACTTCCACGCTCTATCCATGAGTGCTGTCATATTGACAAAAGGATTTTTGGTTAAGGAATCGTAAAAGCATCCAGGTCCAAGGTCTAAAGTGAAGGCGGTCACTAAGAAACTCGAATTGCAATTAGTTATCTCCGTGAGTTCAGTTTTGAATAGAGCTATGTACTCTCGAAGTGATTTTTCCTTTGCTTGCTTTATAGTTAGCAAGAATTTTGGCCATTTTCTTAACTCCTGCTTATTAAGAAGCGGTTAAGAAAAAGGCTGTTGAGCTCATAAAAGTTGCTGATTGATTTCTAGGAAAGATTGTGAAACCATTTAAGGGCAGTACCCTTTAGGCTGGTTACAAAAGTTCGATACATGAAGGCAGTTGTAGCCCCATGCAGAGCCATTGTGTGTTGATAATGAGATAAATGGTTTATAGGGTCTTCAGACCCATCGTAGAAAGTGAATTTTGGAACAACAAATTTCTTGGGTCGTTCCTCTATCATTATAGTAGAGGTGATCGGCGTGGAGAACCTACCGAGTAGTTTACTTAGCTTGTCATGTTTTGGAGGGACATGGAACCCCTTGGTTGAGATTGTCTGATCCTGAAAGTTTGTTATCTCCTTTACCCTCTGAGGTGATTTAGGTAGGTTTTGTTGTACGATCGATACTCATTGTTGTTCTTGTTCCGCGTTTTCAGACTCTGGATTCATTGGGGGAATTCGTCTGGCAGTAGTAGAAGAGTGCTGCTCTCTTAAGGCTGGTGGATCAGGAACTTTGGGATACTAAAGTCCTTGCTGCGCTAGATTATCTCCAGACTGTTAGGATTGGTATTCTTGTTTTACTTTGGTAATGGATGGCAGGACGGAATGCCGATGCTCCTCTTTCTATAGCTGTCGATGATTGGGGATTTGTCCCTATATAGATGGTACCATCGGGCTGTGCCAGATGCATGTTAGGCAACTTCTTATTGTGGGATCTTCCACTTGTAGTGATGATGGGAGACTGAGCTCCTCGGTGAACAACGTCAGTAGGAGGAGGAGGATTGTCCCATTGGTTCTCAGCCAGCGAGGCCAAAGCTTGCAATGTAATATCCTAACCTGATTAGGCAAAGTAATTTACATAAATGTCATTTTTATGAAATTAATTATATGTTAATTAATTAGAAATCTTAAATTGAAATTAGTAACTCGTAAATATTAAGATTAGTACACGAAGAGAAATTGGGTGAATTAGAGTGATACGCGAATAAAACAAGTTTAATCAATTTTTTTTGACAAATACGATATTTTTTTTTACGAATAAAACCCAATGAGATGGGTCAAAAAATAAGATTTACGACATGAAAATGAAGCACACAAAAATTAAAAACCCGGTGAGAATATGAAGAGTTTTTTTTTAGAGCAATTAAAACACGACTTCAAAATTTAACAAACAATACCCAAAATGCCAAACAAGGCATAAGAAGAAAAAAATGAGAAAATAAGGCCAAAATGATTGGCCAAAGGGTTTGAACCCTAGACCAAAAAGAGGGAAAATTAAAAGCCCAAAAAGATTACCAGTTGGGCTACAAGCACTTTTGTGGTATATATCTCATTAATATGTATATATGCTGTATAAAATTCCCTTCCACCACCCTAATACCCAATCACCTTTCATGCAACACCTCAGTCCTATGTGTATATATATATATACACACACATACACACACACATATATATATGACAACATGTGTATATATATATATATATATATATATATATGGGATATGCGGGTGTGACAGACATATATGTCATGCCCATGTAAAGTAAGCTCATCTAGAGAGAAAGAAGAAGAAGAAAAAGAAGAAGGGGAAAAGGGAGAGAGGACGAAGGAGCTAAGCATGCTTACCCTAGGCTAACTCAGAAGTTCAACTAAACCTGTAAAACACTCACTTTAATTTTTCTCTCTCTAAAACAAAAAAAAGTAAATTTACTACTGTTATATGTTGTTTAAATACATGCATGTATTACTACTATTATATGTTGTTTAAATACATCCATGTGATTTAATTGAACAATGGAAGTGAGTAGCATTCAAATGGAATGAATCGAGCTAAGTAAAACCTAAGAAAACCCTAGGGCCCGAAGTTTAAAAAATTTGAATTTTGATTTAATTTGGCTGAAGCTTGAAACTAACCACATAACTCAAAAGACCACTAAAAATGGGTCATTTTTCAATTTAAATTGATTGAAATGGTCAAGAGGCCAAGGAGAACAATCGAGTTGTAGGTTTGGTTGAGCTTTAGTGGGTGATCAAATCTTGGTCAATTCATGGAGCTTAACTAATGGGGAAATACTCCCCACACTTGTGGCAACACAGAGGAAGAAAAAAGGAATGAAATAAGTGTCTAAAATGTACGAAATAGAAAAAAGATTAGCTCACTGGAGCAACCACTGTAATAGCCTTATTTGATGGCCAAACCTACCTTAAATCCATTTTTGAAAATGGATATGAAACCTCCATGGAAAAAGGGGTTGAACCCTATTTGAGTGGTCGTTAGAATTGGTCGGCGACAATCGCTGGTGCTAGAGAGGGTGACCGGAACCCTTGTCGGAGACTTGGAGAAGAAGGTACTATGCGGGTTAGGCCTCGGGTTGGATTCGGGTTAGGCCTTGACCCAAACATGAAATGGTTTTATTCTAAGTCACATGGCGTTGTTTGGGGCATTCAGTTTTAAACTTTAAATTGATTGGGTCTGATTGGCAACAAGCGCAGTAATCCCTAATTTAATAACCCGAGGCAGAATAGGATAGCCTATCCTGGAATTGACTCCTTTGCCACTGTTTGGCCAAAGAAAAATCAGAAAAATAAAGGGGAGCCACAGTTCCCCAGTTTCGAACCTAGGATCAACTGCGCGTGAGGGTCTTAAACCCCACGCGTGAACCACTGTAACTGAGGCACTTTGTTAAAAATAATACCAGAATATATATATATATATAAAATATAAAATAAAATAAAATAATTAAATAAAATAAATTTAATTAGTTTAATTTAGCAAATTATTCCTGGTGTCTCAAAGAAAATAAAAGGACAGTATGACCCAATATTTTTGGGCATTCTGGACTCAATGGCGGAGTCCAAATTGCTAAATTAAATCTCAAAAAATATGAACGGACAAACTGGGTTAATCTCAAAAATGTCCTAAAGGCCAAATAAAGATACCAAATGACCTCAAAAAATTATAAGAGTACCTACCCTAAAGTTTTTTGATGTTCCAGACTCAACGGTAGAGTTCGTTTCACCAAATAAAATACCTAAAATACTGATATATGAAATTAGCTATTTTTAGGATACTGTAAAGGTATAATGATGCGACCAAGAAGGGGTTAAATGAGTCCATAAACTTAAAATATGACATAAGAGACTAAAAGACTGTAGATTCATTAATAAAATCAGATTAAGTCTATGAATAATATTGAACTAAATAATGTTTCCTGCTTTATAGGATCATTAAAAGGAAAAGAGAAGGAAGTCTGATTCCTCTTGAAAGGAGGAGGAACTATTTTTGAGATAAGTAAAACCCGAACTTTAACATGTGGTATTCTTAGCCATGTCACAATTTTATTTCTTTAATCTGCCAATTTATATTCTATACATACCTGACATTATTGATTTCCACAATTTGATTGCTAATATCCTAACGTGATTTGTTATTCATTTCTATACCTTGCTTAGGATATTGGAAAATTGCTATGTTTCTCTTTGCTGAGAATTTGTTATTCCACATATATGTACATCTCCTGTGGAATTCTATTGATAATGATATTATTATGAGTGCCAGGAGTTGTGTTTGTCACAACGTCCATATGATTCTATAGATGCTGATGTGGACCTACGGGTCGGTGATTGGGAATGATGGCCAACACTTAGTCCATGGAGAACATGATATATGTAAAGAGTTCTAGCATTATTCAGGAACCCGATAGAGGGGTGAACCTGAATGAGTGCTTCTGAGGGTAGCCGGACCCTTATGATTGATAGCATCTATTCTATTAGTATCTCATATCTTTTATTGAATCGTAATATGATGATGCACTCTTTGGTTGTTGATATGCCTTGCAAGCCTATCTTTGGATTATATGATGATGCACTCTTTGGTTGTTGATATGCTTTGCAAGCTTATCCTTGGACTCGAATTGCTATCTTGTGATTTGTGGCAGCTGACTATTGTATAGGCCAATCCCTATTATTGATTTGTTATGCCGTTTACACCATTTGTATCAAATTACTATAGGATATTCCTTTTGGACACATGGGTCGTTTCTAGTGATTCACACTCTTGGTGACTGGCTATTGTGATATTGTGTCATTTGCTTGCCATTATTTATATTCTTCTATTTGAACTGACCCTGACCCATGGCAGAGTGAGAGAATTTACTTATTGAGCTAAGTTAGCACACCCCAGATATATTTTTTTTTTCAGAAAAGGATACTGCAGATGGACCATAGGGCGTACACTACGAATGGGTGCTACATTTTGCTCACAGATTGTCCTTCGCAAGTAATGGTGGACACTTTTGATGTAATTGTAATTAGAATAAGAGTAATGTAGTCTTATCTCTTCCATGTGTCCACGTCTTAGCTATGGTTTTTGTATAAAGGATCTGTAATTTAAACACTTACTTTTATCATGGCATATATAACTATATTGTGATGATGGCACTCAATTAACTAATGTCATGACATGTATTAATAATTAATTAATCGATGTTTGAAATCCTTTAGTTGGGGATGGCTTGCAGGCTGCCCCCCCAATCGCAGGCCTTTGATCCGCACAAGGCGGGTTTTGAGTTGTGACATGCGACATAGCTGTGAGTTGTTCTTGCATCTAATTGGATTGCCATTGAATCTGATCAAGTTGCTAGTGCAAATGGACTGGTGTCTGTCCCTTTCCTCTTCTAATAGGAGGCTAATTCTGAAGGTTTTAGGAGTTCTTTTTAGGACGAAGGTTAGAAGCCATTGGTTCTTTGAAGAAAAAGATAATAGGTTTTTCCGTTGAAGAAAAATAATAAGAATGATTGTCATTTTCCACAGATGGTGTCAAACTAATGTTGCTCTTTTATGGTTGGATGGCTTCCTGTCTTTTGCTGCCTATCAAGTACTTGAGATCAGAAGGTCATCGAGAAGGCTCTGTTGATAGCCGCTTCGATGATAAAGTTAGTAACAAAATCAAAATAGTAAATCAAGAGAGGAATTGAACATCAATTGAAAGCGTATCTTATGGGTTTATTTATAGTGTAAAGATCTGAAAAATCAGAGTAAATTTTTTCTTTTGTCGGTATGATACTATTTATGCATTATTTACCGGTAAGGTACTGTACATGAATCATTTAGATATAAGTCATGTTTAGAAATACAATTTGAGTAAGCCATAGAAGGGAAATATGCTTAGAATGTTAAAATACCACTCTTGTGAGAATTTGAGTGAAATCAAAGATAGTTTGAAAAACGGGCCCAAAAGGCCAGCCCGGGTGGGCCCGATCGCACTCGTCAGTAGGCGAAAACTTTTTTTTTTTGGGAAAATATCATTTAAAATAATTTTAAAAACTTTGGTTAAAGCAGAATATTAATTTGAGGTGTTTTGGGACAGGCTGTAGTGTAACGGGATCCCACGGCTCATTAGGGGCAAAAATGTCTTTTCACCCTTGACCCCTTTAGTACAAATAGACCACTTAAGAACTAAAAATATCAGAATTAGTCTGAGAAAAGTGCTGCAACTCAAGCTTGGGGAGAAACCATAAAGAAAAGCTAGGTTTTTTAACTTTCTACCTTTCAAAACACATCTCTAGCCTTGGAATCTTTCAAGACTTCCTTCTAGGAAGTTGTTCCTCACCACAAGAGCTACAATCCTAATAGTTGGTTTGGGTTAGAAGTGAGCACAACTCCTTAGGGTTGAGAAAAACCCTTCTAGGTATGATATTTTGCTAAGAAAAGACTAGAGTTAAGTTTATTGGTGTTTTTATAAGTTGGTTGTATGACTTACATGCTTATTTCATGTTAGAAAACCACCTAACATATGGTTGCTTTGAAAACCTAGGATTGGTACTTTGTGTACTTCTGTATTCTTTGAGAATTTGGTAAAGTTGTGAACCTATAACATGAATATATGTATAATTGATTGTATTATAGCCTATGTTCAAATAGACAAAGTCTTGTAGTTTGAAAGTTATGATTTTTTAAATGCATGATACTTTGTGTACTTATGTATTCTTTGAGAATTTGGTAAAGTTGTGAACATGTAACATGGATATATGTATAATTGATTGGATTATAGACTATGTTCATGTAGACAAAGTCTTGTAATTTGAAATTTATAGTTTGCTTAATGTATGATGCATAATTTAAGGCACTTCCTATGTGTTTGATAAAATGCCTCATAGAAATTGCATGGTAAATTAAGGCATATTGGCATATTATGAATCTTTGGAAACATGGTGTGTGTTGAGTGCTTTGGTGCTATGCATTATGAGGGTGTAGATCTTTAGGTAAAAAACTTCAAAATCTGGCCAAATGAGTGGTACTTGCATTCCAATTGGAGCAGATCGTGAAGGGAGACATGGGTTGGGCATAGAGTTGCATATGTGTTATGCATATCGCCATTGCATTGCATTAGTGAATTGAAAAGTTTATACCTTACAAATTTTCACTTTGCACATGCCAAACTTACCTTTATTCTTTATTTAGCATTATGTCATACAAGCTGTCGCGCTTACCCTACATGAGATTACATTTTTTAGATGAGTCCCGGCACACGAGACTCGAAGAAGTCTTGAAGTATGGAGGGGAAAGTGGATTTTGAAGTGTATTTGGCCTAAGGGTCATATTTTGTATGTAGGGGCGTAAGCCCAATGAAATTTATCTCATATTTGAAGTTCAGACCTTGTGTAAGTTATAAACTTAATTTTATGTTGGATTGTATGTAATTGTGTATTGAATGTGAATGAGGAGCATGGAGCTCCATGTGGTTACTTGTTTCTTTTGAAATATGATTGTAGATATTGAAAATATAAAATTTTATAAATAAATGTTCTATTAAGTGTGGTTGTTGGTGTTGACGAGGATGAGGGGAAGGAATGGGATGAGGAAAAAGGTCAATAAACAAATGAGACTATGGTAAAATTTTTCAAAAATAGCAACTAGGTTGAGTGGAATGAGAGGGTATGCCTAGATTTTTTAAGTAGGGAATCAAATGAATTAAGAGGAAAAAGAAAGGTAAAGAAATGAAAATAGTGGCAAATTAGTCCAAAATTACTTAAGGTCAAAATTACACATTTTAGTCATTATTCAAGGCCAAGTTTGGCGACTTCCTTAGACTATTTTAGGTAGGATGTTTGACCTATCATTGGTCTATGCCTTAGGGCATTTTTAGCCTACTTTAGCTATCAATTTGAGCAACCTTGGGCAAACCTTTTTTGGCTAGTTTTTACCCATGTCTTAGACCATTTTTGGTCAACCTTCTAAGTTGTTTTTGAACAATATTTGGGGCCATTTTGGGCCATTGTTTCAAAACACATTGGAGACATTTTTAGGGTTATTTTGGAGGTCATGCTTGGACATGATTTAGACTATTTTTGACCATTAGTTGGGAGACGTATTTAACTAGTATTTGGAACTCATCTTGGGTGAGTCTAGTTAGCATTTTTCCTTCTTAATTTTAGAAAACATGAGAAAATTAATATGTAATCAATTAAATCCATTCAATTGTATTTTATTAATTCTTTTAAGTAATTTTCAATCATTCCCCGGGTTTTGAAAATTTGGGACGTGACATATAGGTTGCAGATATCCTAAGTTGAATAGGATTAAGAGCCATAAAAGTAGGGATTTGAAGATATCCGTTGATAGTAGTTTCTATATTGAATTTTGTTTCCTTATTCTGAGATTGGTAGGCTATAGAAGGCGGTGATAAGCTCTGAACTACTTACCTCTGAACCCTTCATCTTTGTTGACTTGGATAAAAATAACATTTCTAGATCTGTACCCTGAAGAGAAAAGCATGTGTCACACTTCGAATATGATTGTCGATTTATGGTATACCACTTAGCATAAAAATTACAATTATAATTAATCAGAATTTTTGTACACTAAAAATAATGTAAAAGGCAAACAAAAAAATAGATTATTAAGAGTAAACAAAAGGGAAACAAAAAATTACAAAAAATATAATTTTTTTCTGACAAGTGAATTTTATGTTAAGTTTACTCTCTTGATTTCACATCAGATAGAAAGTTAATGTTAATTTAATAATAGCAATATTTATTTGATTAGATGCTTCTAATTATAATTTTTCACCCATATGTTTTATTAGAGGAAAGATAAATACAAATCCTAATTATTAGAGAGAGAAATAAAAACATTTTTTGCCATTTTACATCCAATCATAATTATTTTTTGGTTTTATGTATATGATAAATTTTTATTTGTAGTTTCAAGTATTGTCATAATTAAAATTATGCATTAATGACTACCTTCAAGAAATAAAAACAAAAAAAAGAAAAGAAAAGTTAAATAATTTTTTTTTTTGTTTGTGAAGCAAATCTAAGAATATTAATAATAAAATTAATGTGCCAGTTGGATTGAGATTTCCTATAGTACCATATTTTTCCAATCCTCTTATATCTCTAGTCATATGAAACATACATAATGAAATGCACGTGTAAAAATCTTTAGCAATTGTACACAATCATAAAAGTTCCTTCATATGTAACTGTATCTCTTATCCCTTATGTTTATTGCAAGATATTATTAGTATAATTTAAAAAAAAAACAAGGCTTTGTATGTGATACTTATCCCGATAATTTAAATGAGATAGGACTTTTCTACAATGACGTTTATCATTGTATACATTAAATTGCTACTTAGGATATCTAGGTTAGGAAAATATTTTTTTACCATGAAACAAAAGTGTCCTAATTAACAAATTCATTATTATTTTTTAAATAAAAGTGATAGTCACAATATACACACACACACACGCATAAACACCACACTTATCACTTTTGTTGCAGTTGTATCCATCGCTATTGTGACGTCTATGACCACCACCACTAAAGAAATCACTACTAACCGTGTAGTCAATGTAGGACCATTAAGGTCCTTCCTTCAATTGACTGATTATCTTAACGGTGATGGCATCTTTCATTGACTGGTCATCTTTGAACGTCACGAATCTAATCTATGTGATGCAGCAGAAACAGACCTTCGTTTCAAGAATTTCACCAAACTAAGAGAATCAACCAACGTATATATCTGGCAGTACCTATAATTGAAATTAGATGACTGGTATTAGAATGAGTCAGTTAATAGGGCCAGCCATTAGGTTGATTACGCTAATCAGGAAAAAGTAGGTTGATTAAATTTTAGTCATTACAACGTAAAAATAATCTCAATAACCCATATACATTGAAACGGCCCCTAGTGTGAATCTAAGTAGGAAGTCTACCTAGAAGGGGGGGAGGTGAATAGGTATTTTAACTATTTCAAATCTTTTCCATAACATTATTCTACCAAATGTTGAATGTTCAACATCAAATCAAAATTGATCAAGGCAATAAACTATGTATCATGTAAATCAATCCGTAGCTATCAATTCACTAATTTAATTGTTCAAATAATCAATTCTATTCACCAATTGTCCAACTAAATTAATTAACTAATCAATTCAATTCTTCAATTCATTAATAATTAATTAACCAATTTGTCAATTCAATTACTCAAATCACCAATTAACTAATTTGACAATTCAATTTCTCAAATTTCAAATTCAATTTATCAATTCACAAGTTAAGCTAATCAAATTGTGTGGAAGCATGCTTGAATTGATTAATTAAGGAAATGTAAAGAAAGTAAGAGAATTGAGATTTGCAAACCGAAATTGGTGATGAAGAAACCACACAAACAAAAATTTGTGGTGAAAAACTCCAAGGCACTCTCATCTAAGGAAGAATTCACTATGAGGATCTAGTCGGTTACAACATGGTAAGACATAGACCTAATTCCCTCTAGCTCTATTCCAATCTCCCGAATCCAATCAGTCTTGATTCCACAAGTAATCTCATTTGGTGAGATCTTCAATACAATCGCAAAATCTATGGGATCTCGGACTCCTCCGATTGCTAAAGCTTGGACCCCATAAGGTTGAACTTAGAAGATGATAGTTGAATGATTTAGGATCTCAACATGATTTGGATCAAGTGATGACATGCAAATCATGGAATGAAATGAAGAGATATTGAACAAAGCTCTCAAGAACACTATCTTCTTTCTGTTGGATCTAAAAATCAAAATTTTTCTCTTTTATAAAAAGTTTGCAGATCTCAAACAAGAGTTCAAAACAAAACAATATTCTATTTTACGCACAACCCATTTGAACGAAGCCATGTTCATTTGAACGAACTGGCATTCGTTCGAACGAACCCATTCTAGAACTCGTTGGTTTTGAAGGCCTTAAGATCAAATCAAATGAAGCTCGAATGAGATTCAAATGAGTAGTTATTGTTGCTTATTTGAACGAACCCTTTGGTCATTCGAACGATCACAAAAAACCTTGTGTTTCTTGAATGTTCATGAAAATTTTCTTAAATTAAAAGTAACGGTTTATCAAAATAATGTCTGAAAAATATTTCATAATTTAAGCAACAACACACACATGAGAATAAAGATATATATAATAAGCTATGCATGCCATGTGTGATATCCGAATCATAACAAAGTCTAAAATACCCCCATATCCTAAGAAGACAAGATGGTGTCCATGATAATAAAGCTTGAACCTTCTTAGAGAGGAATGGGGCTTAAGAAAACCTAAGCTTAAGACTAAGTTACAATTAAAACAAAGTAGTTCTTGTCAAACCAGATTAACCAATTACAACAACGGACCCCTAGTTCTAACATGCATAGAGGTGTCAACTAGGCAGGCATGGCCACTATCACGCCCCAAAACCGAAGAGGCCCAGGAGTGAGGCATGTGAGGATGAGATAATTAAATACTAAATGAAGTTAAAAGTCTCTAATTATCTTTAAGTGTTCATACGAAACTAATCGGATGACAAAAGGACGACTTGAAAGTTAAACTAGAAGAAGAAACAAAGAAAGGATCAAGGTTGCCCCCTAGTGCCGTTTGGCACACTAAGAAGGGGGTTTCCCACCTCCTAGTGCCGATCGGTCCTCGGCCCTTGTTCTGACCTACTTAAAAGAATTCACCTATTTTGTTTTTTTCCCTTAATTTAACCTGATTCTCAAGGGTTTTAAATATACATTTTCATTTCGTTTAACCATTATATCATAATCTACCATTCATTAAACATCTAATAGTGCTTCCATTCATCAAGTAAAATTGCTTCAAATTCCAAGCTCAAAATCTCATACTTTATAACTTCAAGAATATGACGAAAAAGGAACTATAAGTCTCACAATAAGTACAATATCATTTCACATCTAGTTATATACATTTTGAACTACAACCACATGTTTCATTCCCAAAAAAAAAAAATAGTATGCAATTAAGCAAGCTTTCTATGCGAGTTTATGATGTCCAAGTGAGCAAAAATAGAGGTCCTTCCAAATGAGATTTCAATGGTTCTTCAAATTCTACCCAACATGACCTATCTCAAATATCTATACATGTTCAAAGTGTTCAAAATTTAAGTCATTGAAAATTCTCATATATAGAGAGTCATCCAAAGAAGCAAAAAGAGAAGTCCTTCAAAAGGCTTCAAAAGTACTCGTCAACTAGCAGCTATCTTTTCGCCTGCTCCTACATCTAGTAGGAGTCAGTACAACAACCCTAGTAGAGGAAATTTAAACATAGGCAAGAACATGTGGTGGCACGTGTATGCTTGTGCACTTATAGTGACAATTAAGTGCTTATTAAACATACTTTGTCAATAATAAAGATTTAAACAAATAGTCAAGTTCTCATGTGCTAGAGTGTCACGACCCGAAATTTGCCTCGCGCGGATCCCGGATCGGCACTGCCGCCCTTCGGCCCGGGGGCTTCAGGACTAAGGCTCGCATCTGCAGCGGCATCAAATAGATGTGCTTCATTTGGTTGCGGAAGCGTGAATTTTTTTTTCTTTTCTTTTCTCATTTTAAAAATTGCACATCCGTCCGATACTGCCGCTCTTCACATCGCGGTACACATGATCATACATTCAGACCATTACTAAAAAAAACTTAAAGGCTTTATGATTAATACATGCTTAACTGTCCCGTGGGGCTTAATACATCACAATTTACTACTTCCTAATACAAGAGTTACTATTAAAGTTCATAGTGTTCCATAAATGGAGACTACTTAAGCAATCCTTCCCAACAACGGCCAGACTCTTTATCATCTTCATCAAGATCTAGCTGCCATCATTTACCTGAAAGGGGGGTCCGAATAAAATCCGGGTAAGCTAATCTAAGCTTGTGAGTAATTCCTGCATTCGTCATGGTGTTTTCAACTGGTAGTGGTTTAGCAGATAGGAGTTTATAAAATACTCACTACCAATTGCTCGTACATTTTAGAACACAGAATATATGCATTCTTAAAACAGATAGCTTTGAAACATTTAAAGTGTTTAAGCTAAAAACACATTTCTTCAAATAAAGCATATGTAATTTAAAAGCATATAAACACGTATAATAAAATGGGGGTAAAAACCTGCTTCCATTTTTTAAATCATTTTGTCATCTTTTCTCTTTAATTAGGTGGAATCTGTTTCGAACCAGACTCCCATATTATTGTCAATGCTGTCGATTATATTTTCCTGGGGGATTAGATCCTGCTACCGGGCATTTGTTGTTGAATCCCGAAGGATTTCAACGATCATAAGGGGGTGCTTTAAACATCATTTATCTTACAAAACATTTATCACATGGCTACTTCAATAGATACTTTTCATGAGTATTTAAAACATGAAATATTCAATTTCTGCAATAAGACTTCAAATACTTGTAACAATCAAATTCAGAATATTTAAAGAAATTTGCATTTTTTACCGGACATGCTAAATATTACCAAGAAAAGAATTGAATGTAAAAACATTTAACCAGCATGTCATAACAGAATAATTTAAAAATAGGAATCGTAATCAAAAACTGAATTTGATATTCAAGTGCTTCACACAACTTAAAACCTTATTCAAATCCATGGAGTTAAATCTCCACTTCGAACACAGGGTTACTCACATTGGTCCTTTAGGGTTAGTGCTAATAATGCGCTTTCCCACTTCCTTTGTAGTTCCTAAGAACAATTCATAATCATCTCATTAACTTCACATTCACCGTAATAACACCTATTGATGCTGCTTAACTTATGCTTAGTTCGTATTAGATCCTAAAACGATTTCATAATTTCGTATGTACTTAATTTAACTCGTACTCTTAACCTACGACACAATTTAATGTGTTAAGAATTTGATTTATTTCAATTTATACTCTTCTGGTAGCTCCATTAACTTTAAATTAAATTTATTTACTTTTCATGTTAACGCGTAGTGTCTTCTCGTACTTTATTTTCTCGTACTTGCCTTAGTTTAATACTTTGGCAATGCTTTAGTTTATAGTCATCTGATAGATGCTATTCATCAAATTTTATGTCTTTTTATTTTAGACATTTCTTTTGGTCGAATAGAATCTACCATTGACTCCGGAACGTCGAAGAAAGTCGGTTTAGGCTTTCCTAGAATTTAATTTGGACTTTTGTATGTAAAATGGCAAAATGATCATTTACCTATTTATGTGTCATATTTTTTTTCGTACTTCGTTTCATAATTTGGACCCTACTATTGAGTCCGGAATGTCAAAGAAAGTCAATTTAGACCTTTCCTGGTTTCAATTTGGCTTTAGGGGTACTAGGGGTATTTTGGTCATTTTACCCCTTTACGTGTCTTTATTTTTTGGGGCCCTGTCTCTCAAAACGGACCCCGCCATTAGTCTCAGAATACCCAAAATGGTAAAAATATACTATTTATATGTTAAATTTGGACTTCATTTGCTTTATTTATGACCCAAGGGCGAAATAGTAATTTTGCTTTTTAATTTAATTATTTAATTATTTTTCTAGGGGTGTAATTGCATAAAGTTCTCAAAAGTTGGGCCACAGTACAATTTTCCAGAAGTTCAGGGGTCAAACTAGAATTTTTAAAACTTCCGGACTGAACCAGTGGGTTCAGTTCCATTTCAAGTAAACCGGTTCAGTTTCAACTGAACCAATCCGGTTTGGTTGGGTTAATTACGTGATGCTGACGTCATGATGACGTCAGCCCTAATGGTTTAAAAATTAAAACATAGGCCAAAACGACACCGTCTTACATAACCGTTTTGTGCAATGGGTCGGGTTCCGACCCGAACCCGATTTGACCCAAAACCCGAACCGTTACTATTCATCTTCTTCTTCCCTTCTTCCCTTACGTTGCCCTGGTTGTAGGTTTCTTTTCTTTTCAATGTCGTGCATTTTTACTAAACCAATCTTCACTGTTTTGATTTCAAATTGTTCTTAAGGTATAACTAATCAGTTTGGCATTTGTTTTGGAGTTAAAAATGAACTCATTAGTTCGATTTGAGCCTTGATAATCCGACCTGTAAGTCGGTTGTAAATGTTCATTTCCGAGCCAAATTCAATGGGATTTGTTCTTTTGTGATGCTCATGTCTTAAGGTTTCATATCCCATTCGTTAAAGTGGGATTTAAGTCACGGTTGAAAGGTTGGGTCTTCAACCCGGAACCTGCAACTCGATTTTTGAAGGGCTTTCCTTAGGATTTTTTTTATCACGGTCCTATGTTTTTAACATGCTTGTAGGGTCTAGTTTTTGTCTCAGTAACCAAATCTTGGTATGGTGGTGACGAATTCGGACCTGTTATAAGCAAGGTCATCAATGGCTGTCTCCGTGGGTTTTGAGGTTTCAGGCTATTTTGAGACCAAATTTCATGCTTTTCTTAGTTTAAATATACTCTAAACATCATATTTACATAGATAAAATTTAAACAGCCTATACACATGCATGATTTCTAGAGAGAGAAATTTAGGTGTTTTTGGTGGGTTTTCCTCTAGTTCTGAGATCTCAGCCCTCTTTCTTTCTCTGCTTCTCCCTTGTTCCTCACTTCTGAATCCCCAGAATCTCCTTCAATCTCTCCCTTACTCTCGGATGGCTCAAGAGTGTGCAAATAGTTGTGTATATACTGATATATATGTGATCATCACATTTTTCTGATTGTCCCACCAAATGGGTTAGCCTAATTCAGGTTTTCTCATGAGTGCCCCACTGTTTGGGCAGTGGTGAGCAGGCCATCATGGTCGGTTGTGTGGTTGTGTGTGTGTATATATATATATATATATATATATCCCACTCACATGCTCACACACTAACTCCCTTGGACACACACACACACACACACACACCTCATTACCCCTTAGGTATTTGCATGCCTCTATATATATAAATATATTCATATTTATGTATGTATATATATATGTATTTATATATATATATATTTATAAGGTAAGTTAATTATTTATATGGTACATATACTTTATATATTAATATTATATATACTACCATTAATTTCTTATATTATAATAATTAAGTACTTTTAAAAATTAATTATCCTCTTAGATGCATAACTTTTACACTAATCCTTCGTATCCTCGTAATGCATGCCCAATTCTCATACTCGTATTGATAACCGGCGGTTGACGTGGAAATATAATTATCACGGAACCGACAAGTTGGTGATTGCAACGAAAGTGATGTATAGTCGTCTTGAGTTTTTAGGACTATTACTAAAGGTCCGCATGTCGGGGTTCAAACTGACCTCGTTATTCAAGGCGTCGATTAAAATTTAAAATTCATGACTTAATGATCCCTAGTTTAAGTCAGGGTGTTACATAGAGTATATAAACTGTCACGCCCCGAATTTCCACAAACCCAGAGAGTGAGTGAAATGAAATAAGAAATGTAAATGGAAGGTGATTAAGAAGGGTTAATTGATTATTCAATCATTTCCCTAAGTTTTCCCAAAATTTAAAATGAAGACTTGTTAAATGACTTAACCAAAATAGTCTCCTAATGTCACTTAAACGTCCCTCCCAATTTATGTTCAAAATAGTTTAAGTCATGTTAAAAAATGGCTCCCAAAATGGCCCCAAGGTCTCTCTAAACATGCCTTGAAATAATGGCCCAAATGGGCCCCAAATGCCCTAGGACATAGGCCAAGAATGGTTCAAGAAGTCCACCAAAAATTGTCTAAGGAAGTGACCAAATATAGCCCATGAGAGTGGCCAAACATAATTCAATAGGGGGGGCCAAACATGGCCCAAAGGTTGGCCTAAACATGGCCTAATATGGTGCCCAAACATGGTCTAAACTACCCTAAACATGGATAAAAAAGGTGGCCAAAAGGGGCAGGTGTCAAGGGGTGCAGTAGGTCGTCGCGCATGGGGTAGCAGTGGCACGGGGCACGCGCGCACAGGGAATGACTGGGGCACGCGGGGGCGCATGGGGTTGCGGGCGGTTGGGGGTTGGGCTGCTCTGTTTTTCTATATTTTCATTGTAGCAACTGAGGCTGATTTTTCCATTTTTCTGCAGAAACACTATAGCAACTGCAGCTGAATTTCTCTATTTCCCTAATTTTTTTCCAAGTTTTGAAGGCTACTTTTTTCCCATTTTTAGCCCACTTCCTCAAGACTTTTAACCTCCACTTTTGGGCATTTTTCTCACCTATTTAAATGGTGTTTTACACACTTAATTTCCCTCTTAATTTCACAAAATTTTTGACATAACTTCATTTGTTTTCTAAGCATTTTTTCACCTAATATTTTGCAACCATTCATATATATAAACACATCACAATCCACCCTCACTCGACGGCCACATTTCATGGAAATTAAACATACATTCATTTTCTTCAACATATATATACAGGTAAGGCACATTATATAAATATATTCTACATGTCATTTGAGCTTAAGCTCTTACATTACAAATTGGCCCAAGGCCTATAGTTCACCATTTTTCTAAATTAAAACACAAGTCTTTGGGGCTTATGCCTATACATACAAAATATGCCGCAAGGGCTAAATATCCTTCCAAGTTCTTTTCCCCTTATTCCTTCAAGATTTCATCAAGTCTCAAGTATCGGGGGCCTCATCTGTAATATGATATTCCACGAGGGGTCAACTCAACTGCTGATATGACACAATGCTAATGCAAGGAACAAGGTTAAGGCGTGGCATGTGCAAGTGTACATTTATAAACTATATGCCCTTCCAATTCATCAATGCAATGCAATGGCAATATGCGTGACACACCCATGCAACTCTATGCCACACCCATGTCTCATTCACAGATCGCTCCCGTTGGGTCTGAGTACTAATGTCTCATTCATGGATCGCTCCCGTTGGGTCTGAGTACCAATACAATGGCTAATTTTGAGTTTTTTACCACAGGATCTACACCCTTATAATACATAACACCAAGTGCTCAACCCACACTATGTTTTCAAGGAATCACAATATGCCAATATGCTTTGATTTTTCCATGCAATCTCAATGAAGCATTTTATCAAATGTATGACATACACATTAAATCATGCATAATACATAAAGTGAACTATGACTTTCAAACCCCAAGATTTCTTCCACACGAACATATGTTATATTCAATCAATTTAAACATATACTCAAGTTATATCTTCACAATCTTACCAATTCACAAAGAACACATAATTTCACAAAGCATCAATGCATCAAACAATCATATCTTCCAAAACACAAGATCTATCGACATGAATATAAGCCACCATTTAATAATTTAAACATACATTAAAGTTACATCTTCATCATTTTAACAAATTCTCAAAGATTTTAAAATACATAAAGTAGCAACACCTTGAATAAATCATAACTTTCCAACTACAAGATTTTGTCTGCATGAACATAAGCTAGAATACATTGAATTATACAAATAGTCATGGTTCATTTTTATCACTTTACCAAATTCCTAAAGAATACAAAGAACACACAAGTACATAAGTAACCAACTCTAAGTTTTCAAAGCAACTACATCCTAAGTGATTTTCTAACAGCAAATAAACATATAAATCATTCAATCAACTTATAAAACACTCATAAACTTAACCCTATTCCTTACTTAGCAAAATATCATACCTAGATGGGTTTTTCTCAACCCTAGGGAGTTGTCTTCACTAGTGTAGCTGAACCAATTAGTGAGAATGTAGCCCTTGACATGGGAAACAACTTCCTAGAAGGAAGTCTTGTGAAAATCCAAGCCTATAAATGTGTTTTGGAAGCTTAAAGATTGGAAAACCAAGGTTTTCTTTCTCCCTTTTTCTCCATGAACGTGCAGCTGCTGTATTCTCAAACCAAAGAATGAAATTATATTACTAAGGGGCTGTATTTGTAGTAAAGGGGCAAAGGGGCAAAAAGACTATTTTGCCCTTAATGAGTTCGGGACCCCGTTACACTACAACCCGTCCTAAAACGCCTAAATTCAATATTTTGTTTTATCCAAAGTTCTTAAAATCATTTTAAATTTTATTTTTCAAAAAAACTTATTTTCGCCTGTGGCCGGATCCACCCGGATGCCCTTTATGGTCCAGTTTTTAAAACTGTCTCCGAATAGGCTCAAATTTTTACAAGAGGTGTATTTTAACATTCTAAGCATATTTATTTTCTATGGAACACTCAAAATAGGCTTCTAAACATGACTTATAGATAAATGATGCATATACGGTGCCCTACCGATAAATGGTGTAGGAATAATGCCTTACCGGCAAAAACGAAAAATTTATTCTCAATTTTCAGGTCTCTACATAAACATTACAAGGAAGCATTATCAAAGAAAACAATATACATCATTCCAAATGTAAGATTTCATTCTATTTGAGTTCTTTCAATGATTCAAAATTTTTATTTCTATCTCTTAAGTCTCAATCCCAAGACTATATTCCTAGTCAGCTCTCGGTAAACCTTGTTTACTTTATGGGATACTAAACCGATGGAGACATATGACCACCCGCGCGAGTTTATGACTCGCAAACCAAAGGGAGACATCATCCCAGATACTAATTAAAACTCTGGGTCAGTGCAATCTCACCACACTCAAAATCACACAATTGATGTGCCCAATCCTTTTCCCATGTCCATAATTTTTCAAGTGTTCATTCTCACATTTCCAAAAGGCTTAACATTCACATTTATGTTCACAATTCATCATATATTCCTTAGGAGGGTTAAGCATTCAAATAACTTTATCAAATTTTTATAATTTCACATCAATGATTCATTCAAGAAATTTCGCAAACACCTTGCATGCCATTTACAATATCAAGCATAAAGTATGTAAACTCATTTCATGATTCCACCAAGCAATTCCTTTCATAAATAACCGGGAGTACATTTAACAGTTAGACAAGATTAAAACAAATTATCTTATGGTAGGAATGCACCAATTTCATGGAGTTTCAATGTACATTGTATATATGCCTATGCAAACACGGACAATTTAATGAAAATAGAGGAGATAGATATGCAATGAACCTAGCTACACATCTCTTATACCCAGGTTTAGAAATCCTCTACCTTAGTCTTTTCAAATCTTGATGAAACCTTAACTTTGTTCTTAATGATTTGGCTAGAATTTTCAAAATCTCTAACTTCCTTTGGTGCTTGTAAGTAGAATAGTGTTTGTACTTCTTTAATCTTCCAAAAATGGCTTCACTTATTGAAGAATCCCCTAAATCTCTTACTTTCCCTCTATTTCTTTCTCTATTTCTCACTTTTCTTTTACATAAATTAGAGTGTGTTTGTGTTTAATATGTGTTTATGGTGTGTAGGGAATGGTTTTATAAGACCAAAAAGTAAGACAAGGGTGAAAACCCCTTCTTACCCCCTTGTTTCCTTCTAAGTCTTTTCATTTGAATTTTTATTTTCTTATATTAAACTTTACATTGTCATTTTTATTATTTTATATTTTTTAAATTCGAAAAAAAATTCGGGTTTTTACAGGCACGACATGTTAGGAAGTGGCATGACATGGTGGTTGGTGGGCCGAGCCACACATAACACGACACGACTTGGTGGGTCATGCTGGGCTAGCCTTCCTAGGCCTGCGGCCTAGGCACGACGACCCAACCCATTCGGAAGCCTGACATGGCGACTCGTTGGCATGTCTGGCCTGACATGGCGACTCAATGGCACGTTTAGCTCGACATGGCTCGCTTAATAGCCCAACAAGATTCCCTCCCCCTTTGATTTTAAAAGCTTTGTTTTACCATTTTACCCCTTTAACAAGTATATTAACAACTAGTTTAAGAGATATTTCTAGAAAGTTGGTTAAAATGATTATTTTTGCCCCTCCAACAACTATATTAACAACTAATTTTAAGGGCATAATTGTAAATTTAATACAATTGACCATTTTAGCCCTCCCAACATCAATATAATAGTTAGTTTTAAGGATATAATTAGAAATTCACCAACTAAATTTTTCTATAAATACCCTACCACCTCATTTCATTTTCTTCACAAACTCACTCATCTTTTCTCTACTCTACAATTATTTCTACAAGCTCTCTCATCAATAGTCGCTATATTTATAGTTTTACAAGCTTTCTTTATAAATATTTTGTAATTTTGTTAGAGATTGAAGTGTGATGGAGTTGACTACAATTGCAAGTTTGCAAAATGGAGAAAGCCCAATCGCTTTCAATTCAAGAATTCAACGGGTCGATAATTTTCTTTATTAGTTGTTATTATTAAACAATAATAATAATTGTTATTAGTTAATTGTTATTATTAAAATAATAATAATAATTAGTATTATTATTATTTATTATTTAATTAATATTATTGTTAATTATTGATTGTTAATTGTTATTGCTTATTTTTTATTATTTTAAATTTGAAAATTGACCTTATTGAAAATATTAACTTAGAAAACCTTGAATATGGTGAATATAATAAATTTGATGAAGAACCTTCTGCCGATACTAGTATTCATATACCAAGCAATGCCACATCTAGTCATCCTTCTAGGCCTAAGAGATCTCGCACATCGGGAGTGCGTGCTCACTTTACCTTAGAACAATTAACTATTAATGGCCAAATGGAAGAACGTGTTGTTTGTAAATATTGTAAGACTATTTATACAAGTTGAAGTAATAATGGCACATACCATCTTAACAGACATATAAAAATATTTTTAGAAAAACATGGCATTAATGATCCTAGACAAGTACAACTTAGTCAAAACAGTAGTAGTCGTCACGTCCCGAATTTCATAAACCCGAGATGTGAATAAGAATAATAAAGTAAAAAATTAAATTAATATATTTATTTTTAGTTAGCTTTTACTTGTTAATCTCCAAGATCATGTCTTATAATGGCTTAAAGTGTAGGCTAAACATAGCCTAGGTGCTTTCATAACTCAACTTCAAGGTGGTGACCTAGCATGGTCCAAATGGTTGCTTAGCATAGTCTAAAATGATGACAAAGTATGGTCAAGGTTGATGGCCAAACATGGCCTAAGTAAAGGTCAAATGTTTTCCTAAGTAGTGACCAAACATGGTCCCAAAGGGTGGCCAAACATATCCATAAGGGTGGCCAAACATGGCCCAAGGTGGTTGGCCAACATGGCCTAGGGGTTGGCCAAACATGGCCTAAGGCGGGTGGCCAAGGTGTAACACCCCGACCTTGCTTAATTAATAATTAGTTTGTTAATTATTAATTAGAACCGACATAAAGAATAATTAAGGAAGTTAATCGAGAATTTTTTGATGGTCACGATAAGGCCAACAAAATAATTAAACACGTCAGAGATGAGGGTGTAATACCCGGACCTAATTACTAATTAATTAGGTAAAACAATGTCATGTTAACACTGTGGAAACTCGAATTAGTGGACTATGACGGCCAAAAATAAATAATAAACGACACGGGGCTGTTGACATCGAAGCTAACTGAAATACGAAACCCTCAGAAGAAACCGTTTCGTAAAAAAAGCGATGAAAAAGAAAATATAAAGGAAATAGCCAAAACGGAATTCTGTGCTAACCAATAAGGCCTAAGCCCAAATGAGGGAAAAATGCCCAAAAGTGAGGCCAAGGGGATTTGAACCCTTGACCAAGTGGGACAAGATTTTAGGCACCCAAAAATAAACAAGTGGGTTGCCAATAACTTCATGCCTAAATATACAACAAAATTGTATATAACACTAAATTATCCAAGTCTGCCTCCCAAAATGCAAACCCCACATCATTAGCTCACATCATCCCACCTCAACTCCTACATCAGTCCTATGATCCCACCCAATTATGATTTGTATGCATCTATATATACATGGATCTATATATGCATCTATAATTGTATACGTGCAAACCCCACATCATTAGCTCACATCATCCCACCTCAACTCCTACATCAATCCTATGATCCCACCCAATTATGATTTGTATGCATCTATATATACATAGGAGTATATGTATAGGTATGCAATAATATATATATATATATATACACACACCTAGGGATCTTCCAGAGAAAGTGCATGTGTGTTTTGTGCTCAAACCGTGTAAGAGACCCTGTGTGTGGGTGTGAATACAGATCTGCTAGAGAGAGAGTAGAGTGGGTTAGAGAGAGATCAAGTGTGTGTATGCAAGTGTGTGTACATGCATATGTGTGTGGCCACTTGAGGGTGCACAAGAAGGGAGTATGGCTGCATTTGGAAAAGCCTAAAAGATCAGAACTGAGCCACGGATAGGGAGAGAAGTTCACTGTCTAAAAGGTAAGGCATCAAAATTGTTTTGATTTCTTATAACTTTTAGTGCTGTTTTTGGTATTATTGAGCCCTATCACTGCATGCATAATGCTTAGAATGAGAAATACTGATCGAAGCATGAAAATGAGACCTTGAAACAGGCCTAAAACACCAAACCGTGCCCAAACCGCCATTAATGACCTTCATAGGAGCAGGTCTGAAACAACCCTCACCAAATTGATTTTTAATGTTTTAAATCTGACCTAGGCCTCATGAGGGTTACAAAAACCCTAACCCGAGACCTAGAAGCCTAGGCTAAGACCCCCAAAACACTGCATGCAGGTTACGGTTCCATGAGGGACTTTCACAGATCGAACACAAAAACCAATTATATGGTTGGGGGATGAATTTACACGAGCCTAGGATCACAACGGACCAAACTAGAGGTTACAAAGTCCAAAAATGGACTAGTACGTTGGAGTTGCAGGTTCGGTTATCCCACCATAGACCGAACGTTTGAGCTCATTCCAATCCACCAAATGAATGCCAAAACAGTCCTTAAGTTCCGAGAAATGATTTGGACCCAAAAGTAGAGGAAGAAACACCCTAAAAAGCCATGAAATTGGGCTGCAAAAACTAGGGTTTGGAGGTGAATAGTGTCGACCCCATTGGGGAAGACGACACTGTTCGAGTCGGCATTAGATCGGGTTTGGGTCAAATTTGACCCACCCGCAAATCAGAATAACCCAAACGGCAGCGTATTGGTTGTGTTTAAATTGAATTTGAAATTGGATTTGGGCTGTTTGGTTATAGGACTATAAAATTAAAATTGGAACTGCAGAAAATCCAAACCGTGGATAAGGAGCCAAATTGGAATAACAAGGTTATGTTATTCCGGTTTTGTATGGTCTAGTGAACTGGCTGGTTCACCAAGGTTTTGGACTGGTCTAAGGTTTGACCTTGTAAACGCAACGGTCCAAGGGCTTAATTGAAAAGAATTAAACTAGAACTATTCCTAATTATGTTTTGACTCCAATTGTTCTGAATATTTCTATTCTGGCCCAGATTTTAAAGAATTAATTCAAATATACTCCTAAAAAATAAATAAAAATAAATAATTAATAAAATAATTATTTATTTTTTTGGGTAAAATTACTATTTTACCTTGGACACTAAATGACTCAAATAAAGCCCAAATTAAACAAGTAAATAGTGTATTTTTACTATTTCAGGCATTCTAGACTCAATGGTGGAGTCCGATTTGAGAAATTAAGTCCCGAAAAATAAAGACACATAAATTATAAATGACTGTACTGCCCCTAATGATACACAGGGTTAATTAAAAATAAAAGATAGTCCATTTTGATTTTGTTGGGCATTCTGGACTCAACGGTGAAATCCGATTTATGAAACCAAGTTCCGAAAAATACAGACACGCAAATAGTAAATGATTGTATTGCCCCTAATGATACCCAGGGCCAATTAAACATAAAAGATAGTCCAATTCAACTATGTCGGACATTCTGCACCTAATAGTGAGGTCCATTTTATGAACTGAGGTCCCGAAAAATTTAGCTATGGCATGTGAAATTACCAAAATACCCTTGAGCATGGTAAGTGCAAAGTAGAGGCCGAATAAAGGCCAATCTGATCTGATAAATTGTCATAAGCCTAATTATGGAAATTGAGAGGGTAAATAAGACTCCGAAATAGTCAACGTATAAAATGAGAAATGACTGATATGTCCCGATGATCCAAAACAGATCCCAAATGAAGTCTAAAAGACTTAAAAACTTATATATGAGATATATAGAACATTCTGAGGACCACGATAGGGTTTGGGGCAAGAATGATAAAATTACTATTTTGCCCCTAAGGTTAAATAAGTACTTAACTGATAACGATTTGAGTCCAAAAGACTTAGAACTTTATACTTAAGATATGTGGACTATTCTGAGGACCGCGATAGGGTCCGGGACAAGAATGGTGAAATTACCATTTTGCCCCTAAGGTTAAATAAGTACTTAACTGATAACGATTGAAGTCTAAATGACTTAGATTATAATCCCGATAACTGCTAAGCCTAATTAAAGAATAAAATAGCCTCGGATGAAATCCAATGAAAGGGCAATAGACTATTAGGCTATCTTAGGTAATTCGATAGATACCTAAGATGATGAATAAGACATGAATGGTTAAATTCTGATCTGTCTGTGATTGATGATGATTATTCAGGATATGCAAGTAGGCGCTTGATGTATCAGGAAATTATCAAATTATCTGTGAATGGAGATAAGCGAATAGTTTGTGAGTAACTTAGAACTTCTGACTTAGTGTATAAGTTACACTATCTAGATATTGTATCTTCATACACTGTACCATTTTATATGCTATACTATTTAAATGCGTATACTTAAATGCATACCCTTTTGTATTGCATTACACGTGGCATGATTTTGTTCTATCCTGCCTAATTAGCGTCTTGTCCTGTTCTGTTCTGTTCTATTCCACTCAGTTCTGTTATGTTCCGTTTCGTTGATGATATGCCTTTGTCTCTGATTGATATATTGTTTTGCTCAGTTCTGTTATGCTCCGTTCCGTTGATGATATGCCTTTGTCTCTGATTGATAAATTATTTTCGCTCAATTCTGTTATGTTCCGTTCTGTTGATGATATGTCTATGCCTTTGATTGATATATTATTTTCGCTCAATTCTGTTATGTTCCGTTCTGTTGATGATATGTCTATGCCTCTGATTGATATATTGTTTTTGCTCAATTCTATTATGTTCCGTTCCGTTGATGATCTGCTTGTGTCTCTGATTGATATATTGTTTTCGCTCAGTTCTGTTATGTTCCGTTCTGTTGATGATATGCTTTTGTCTCTGGTTGATATATTATTTCTGCTCAGTTCCGTTATGTTCCGTTCCATTGATGATATGCCTTTGTTTCTAACTGATATATTGTTCAGCTCAGTTCCGTTATGTTCCGTTCCGTTGATGATATGTCTATGCCTCTGATTGATATATTGTTTCCGCTCAATTCTATTAAGTTTCGTTTCGTTAATGATATGTCTATGCCTCTGATTGATATATTGTTTCCGCTCAATTTTATTATGTTTCGTTCTGTTGATGATCTGCTTGTGTCTTTGATTGATATATTGTTTTCGCTCAGTTCTGTTATGTTCCGTTCAGTTGATGATATGCCTTTGTCTCTGACTAATATATTGTTTCGCTTAGTTCCATTATGCTCCGTTCCGTTGATGCTATGTCTATGCCTCTGATTGATATATTATTTTCGCTCAATTCTGTTATGTTCCATTCCGTTAATGATATGTCTATGCCTTTGATTGATATATTGTTTCCGCTCAATTTTGTTATGTTTTGTTCCGTTGATGATCTGTCTGTCTCTGATTGATATATTGTTTCCGCTTAGTTCTATTATGTTCAATTCCGTTGATGATATGCCTTTGTCTCTGATTGATATATCGTTTCCACTCAGTTCCGTTATGTTCCATTCCGTTGATGATATGCCTTTGTCTCTGACTGATATATTGTTCTACTCAGTTCCGTTATGTTCCATTCGGTTGATGATATGCCTTTGTCTCTGATTGATAAATTGTTTCCTCTTAATTCTGTTATGTTCGATTCGGTTGATGATATGCCCGTGTCTCTGATTGATATATTGGCATCATGTACTATTTTGTTCTGATTTGTTATGTTCTGTTCGGTTATGTTTTGTTATGATCTATTATGATCTATTCTGTTCTGATCTGTTTGTTCTATTTGGTTCTAAAGTGACTCGTAGTCGATTCTGTTTTGTTCTACTTAAACTGCATTTAAAGCGGATTTATGAAACTGTTATTTCTGATATGACTAACTATCCATGTGTTTTGTAAGCAAGAACTAGGTTTTGAAACCCATGGCAAAGAACCTATGATACTCACTAGGCTTATTAAAGCTCACCCCATTATCCTAACATTTTTCAGGATTTATCTCCATTGGACTAGAAGGCACTATGACATGACATGGATAGGCCGAGTGGCATTCCAAGTAAAGGATCTGATGGCATTGATTTGTGGAGACTTGGACTCTTGTGGATTGAATCTGGTTATTCAGGTGGGTGTTATGATATGATTAAATTTACTGATATTGGGACATAGCTCACGGTAATGGTACTCTAGAGATGTTAGATCTGCTCTGTGTTATATGTCTGATTACAGACGTACTCTGTGGTTAGAGTTATTAGTTATCTGGTTTTGGACTTGCTTTGTGGTACATACCTCCATGGTATTTATAAAGGAGTTGCATTCCCGAGATGAAAAAGGATTTAAATTCTACTGTTCTGACCCTACATTTGGAATGCAATTCATCGGTAAGTTTAGAAATTTGCCTTTGGTTGGTCGCATTGTCGGTCGGTAAACTCGCAAGGCGGCTAACTAGCATCACGTCCTCGACATCTGCATAGGGTGGGGTTCGGGATGTGACATAAGGGCTAGTAGCAAGGGGTGCAAGGGGTTGGGCATGCAGGGGTGTAGGCGTGCTTGGCGCAGGCACGCAAGGGGGGACAGGCGCTGCCCACGCGGGAGTCAGGCACTGCACGCCCGGGGCACGCAGCAAGTGTGCGGGGTTGGGCTGCTGCTGCTGTTTTACTGTTGCAACAATGTATTTGTTGCAACCTGATTTCTTTATTTTCTGAATTTTTTTCCAAAGTGCTGCAAGCTAATTTTTTCAATTTTTAACCTACTTCCTCAAGGTTTTTAACCCGCACTTTTTGACACTTTTCCTATTTATATATAGGCATGTTACACACCCAACAACTCTTTTTAATTCATAAAATTTTGACTTGGTCTCCTTTGTTTTCTAAGCATTTTTCACCTAATATTTTACAACAAATCCATCACTCTTAAACTAACTACCAACTAAATCCTCCTACTCAACTAAGTCATTCATACATGATTTAAACAACAAGCCATTCATACATAATTTAAAACATACATCCACCATATATATATATATATTTATATGTGTATACTTGAAGCTTAAGTCTTACGAGCTCCATGCTCTCTACAAATTTAGGGCCTTGCCCATTGTTGCAATACTATACAAAATTTTATAAGTTAATACATATGTCTTAGGGCTTATGCCCTCTTACAACCAAAAATATGCCCCAAGGGCCAAATATTCTTCAAGGTCCATTTCCCTCTCTATGCTCCTAGACTTTTTCAAGTCTCAAGTACTGGGAGTCTTATCTGAAATATGTAATCCCATATAGGGTAAGCATGATGACTTGTATGACATAATGCTAATATAAAGAACAAAGATAAGGCGTGGCATGTGCAAAGTGAACATTTATGAGCTATAATTTTTCTAATTCCTTAATGCAATGCAATGGCAATATGCATGACGCACCCATGCAACTCTATGCCCAACCTATGTCTCGTTTCACGGTCCACTCCCGTTGGATTAGCGAGTACCAATCATTGGCCAGATTTTGGGTTTTTCGCCACATGATCTACACCCTCATAATGCATAGCACCAAAGTGCTTAACATACCCCATGGTTCCAAAGATTCAAGTATGCCAAGATGCCTTGATTTTTCTATGCAATTTCAATGAGGTATTTTATCAAACAAATGAGGTGTGCCTTAAATCATGCATCGTACATAAAGCAAACTATAGCTTTCAAACCACAATACTTTGTCTACATGAATATAGGCTATAATGCAATCAATTATACATATATTAATGTTACATATTCACAATTTAAACAAATTTTCAAAGAACACACAAGTACACAAAGTACCAAAACATTGAGCAAATCATTACTTTCAAACTACAAGACTTTGTCTACATGAACATAAGCTAGAATGGAATGAATTATATATATATATATATATATATTCATGTTACATGTTCATCACTTCACCAAATTCCTAAAAAATACATAAGTACACAAGGTACCAACCCTAGGTTTTCAAAATAATTATATGCTAGGTGATTTTCTAACAATAATTAAGCATGTAAGTTATACAATCAACACATAAAAATACTACTAAACTTAACTCTATTCTTTACTTAGCAAAATATCATACCTAAAAGGGTTTTTTTCAACCCCAGGGAGTTGTGTTCACTTTAATGCCGAACCAATTGGTAGTATTATAGCCCTTTTGGTGGGAAACAACTTCCTAGAAGGAAGCCTTATGGAATTCTAAGGCTAGAGATGAGTTTTGGAAGGTAGAAAGTTAGAAAACCTAAGGTTTTTTTTCAAATTTTCTCTCCAAGAACGAGCTGCTGTATATTCTCAGACCAATTCTGAGAAATTTAAATCTCAAGGGTCATATTTATAGTAAAGGGGTCAAGGGGTGAAAAGACCATTTTGCCCTTAATGAGCTATGGGACCCCGTTATACTACGACCCGTCCCGAAATGCCTCAATTCGATATTCTGCTTCAACCAAAGTTCTTAAAATTATTTTAAATGATATGTTTCCTAAAAATTTATTTTCTCTTGTTGGCGGTTGCGGCTGGGTCCACCCAGGATGCCCTTTTTGGTCCATTTTTTCAAACTATCTTCGATTAGGCTTAAATTCTCACATAAGGTGTATTTTAACATTATAAACATATTTCCCTTCTATGACATACTTAAATTATGCTTCTAAACATGAATTATGTCTAAATGATGTATGTATAGTGCCCTATCGACAAATAGTGCATGAATAGTGTCCTGTAGGCAAAAACGAAAAATTTATCCTAATTTTTCAGATCTTTACAGTAGTGGTGCTTTGGGAAATTGGACATACTCAAATGACAATGCGAGGGAGGACATTACTAAATATATAAGTGCTAGAGAACAACCTTTACTTTTTGGGGAGGATATTCATTTTCAAAATATTATGCATGATTATATATATGCAACCTGATTATAAAGTAGTTTCTAGAAACACTAATAGAAAAGATTGTATGAAAAGATTTAAAATTTTAAAAATAGTTCAATTAATGATTTTGTTGGTTTATGGAGTGGTAAGAATAATTTTGGTCATTATTGTGTGACTACACATTATATTGACAATAATTGAATTTTAAATATAAAAAAATTATTAATTTTTGTAACATGGACCCTCCTCATAATGTTAGTAATATATTTAATTATATTATTACTGTTTTAAAACAATATAGAGTCCAAGATAAGATTTTTAGCATTATTTTTTATAATGGTACTGCTAATACTACTTCTATTGACATGTTTAAACGTGTTTTACTTCCACCATTTGGTGGTATTTTTTTCCATGGTAGATGTGTTTGTCATATAATTAATTTAATGATGCAATATGACTTGAAATTAATTGATACCCATGTAAATAAAATTAGAAATGCGATTTTTTACATTTTTTTATTCAAATTCTAGAACTCATGAATTTAAAATTTTATGTAAAAGTCTTAATTTAATACCTAAAAAATTTAAAGCAGATGTTACAACTCGTTGGAACTCAACATATCTCATGCTCGAGTCTTGTGAGAAATATGAACAAGTAAATACTGATTTTTATACTGAGAAACAAGGACAAACATTTTAACTAGTCTAAATTAGGCCATAGCTTTGACATTTAAATCATTTTTAGATATTTTTAATACCGCAACAAATAATTATTCGAGTGTTTATTATCCCACTTCTTGTATTGTCATGACTGAATTATTTAATATTTCTTATACTTTTGCAATACATAGGGACTGTAACATTTTTTAAGATATATGTGCAGTAATGGAAGAAATTTTTTAAAAATATTGGAAAGAATTACTCTCAGTTTTTACTTTAGTTGTAGTAATGAATCCATGAATAAAAATGTCTGATGTAGAGCATTTCATAGATGTAATATCAAAAAATTTAAAGTGTTGATAAATAATTACCAATTAAAAAGTTTATTATATGTTGTATTTTAATAAATATGGTAATAATGAAACTGAAATTTTTATTTCCACTTCTTCTTCAAATGTTATAAGTAAAATTCATGCATTTGTAT
This sequence comes from Nyssa sinensis, assembly GCA_008638375.1. Lineage (NCBI taxonomy): Eukaryota > Viridiplantae > Streptophyta > Magnoliopsida > Cornales > Nyssaceae > Nyssa > Nyssa sinensis. The sequence goes on from CM018031.1 coordinate 43,861,617, forward strand.
TTTTTAATACGAGAAGATCGACAGATACTTCTTCTTTTAATTTCGAACTAATTAGATATTTAAAAACTGGTCTTATGAGTTTCTTAATTGCTAAATAGATAGATAATTTAGATATTTTGGCATGGTGGAGATCAAATGAAAGGAGCTTTCCTATTGCTTCCATCATGGCCCATGATCTACTAACACATGGGTCTCAACAGTAGCACTAGAGTTTGCTTTTAGTGCAGGTAACAGGGCATTGAATGAAAGAAGGTGTGTTGGGAGCAAACATTTTGGAGGCTCTCATTTGTATGAAGGATTGTGTAAAGATCTGAAAAAATAGGATAAATTTTTTGTTTTGCCGGTAGGACACTATTCATGCATTATATGTCGGTAGGGCATTATACATGCATCATTTAGACATAAGTCATGTTTAGAAGCATAATTTGAGTATGCCATAGAAGGAAAAAATATTTATAATGTTGCAATACACCTCCTAGGAGAATTTGAGTGACATCAGAGATAGTTTGAAAAAGGGGCCTAAAAGGGCAACCCCAGTAGGCCCGGCCGCACCCGCCAACAGGTGAAAATATTTTTTTTGGAAAAATATCATTTAAAATAATTTTAAGAACTTTGGTTAAAACAAAATGTTGATTTGAGGTGTTTCGGGACAAGTTGTAGTGTAATGGGTCTCGTGGCTCATTAAAGGCAAAATGGTCTTTTTACCCATTGACCCTTTAGTATAAATAAACCACTTAGGAGTTAAAATCTTCACAATTTGGCTGGATAAAGTGTGGAAACTCGAGCTTGGAGAGAAACCATGAAGAAAACCTAGGTTTTTCAACTTTCTTCCTTTCAAAACTCATCTCCAGCCTTGGAATTTCTCAAGACTTCCTTCTAAAAAGTTGTTCCCTATCACAAGAGCTACTATCCTACTGATTGGTTCAGCTTTGAAGTGAACACAACTTGCTAGGGTTGAGAAAAAGCCTTCAATATATGATATTTTGCTAAGTATAGACTAGAGTTGAGTTTCTTAATGTTTTTATAAGTTGATTGTATGACTTACATGCTTACTTGATGTTAGAAAACCACCTAGCATATAGTTTCTTTGAAAACCTAGGGTTGGTATTTTGTGTACTTGTGTATTCTTTAGAATTTGGTAAAGTTGTAAACATATAATATGAATATATGTATAATTGATTGTATTCTAGCCTATGTTCATGTAGACAAAGTCTTGTAGTTTGAAAGTTATAGTTTTCTCAATGTATTGGTACTTTGTGTACTTATATTTTCTTTGAGAATTTGATAAAGTTGTGAATATGTAACATGATTATATGTATAATTGATTAGATTATTGCCTCATGTAGACAAAGGCTCTTAATTTGAAATTTAGGTTTGCTTAATGAATGATGGATAATTTAAGGCACATCTCATGTGTTTGATAAAATGCTTCATAGAAATTGCATAGTGAATTAAAGCATATTGGCATATTGTGAATCTTTGGAAGCATGGTGCATGTTGATCATTTTGGTGCTATGCATTATGAGGGTGTAGATCCTATGGTGATAAACCCAAAATCTGGCCAAGTGATTGGTGATCGCAATACAACAGGAGAGGACTATAAAGTGAGACATATGAGTGGTACTTGCAGGCCAATGGAGAAGGACCGTGAAACGAGGCATGTGTTGGGCATAGAGTTGCATGTGTGTGTTATGCATATTGGCATTGCATTGCATTAGTGAATTAGAGGGATTATTGCTCACAAATGTTCACTTTGCACATGCCACGACTTACCTTTATTCTTTTTTTACCATTATATCATACAAGCCGTCGCACTTACTCTACATGGGATTACATTTTTCAGATGAGGGTCCTGGCATATGAGACTTGAAGAATTCTTGAAGCAAGGAGGGGAAAGTGGATTTGAAGTGTATTTAGCCTAAGGGCCATATTTTGTATGCAGGGGTATAAGCCCGGTAAAGTTTAGTTCATGTTTAAAACTTAAACTTTATGTAAGTTGTAAACTTAAATTTTATGTTAGATTGTGTAAAATTGTGTATTGGATATGCATGAGGAGCATGGAGCTCCAAGTAGTTACTTTATGCTTGTGGATATTAGAAATATGGAATTGTACAAATGAATATTTTATTAGGTGTTGTTGTTGGTAAATGAGATAAGGAAAAAGGTTAATAAACAAAGGAGACTATGATGAAAATTTTCAAAAATAGCAACTAAGTTGAGTGGAGCGGGAGAGCATGCCTAGATTTTTTAAGTAGGGAATTAAATGAATTAAGAGGAAAAAGAAAGGTAAAGAAATAAAAAATAGGGGCAAATTAGTCCAAAACTAATTAAGGTCGAAAAATAAGGAAAAAAGGGTAAAATGGTCATTTTATATGTTATGGGGTCCCACACCAAGTTTGGTGTTGAAATAAATTGAAATGGGTATAAAAATGTCAAAATCAAGATTTTTGGGCCAAGGTTGGAATTCTGATACTGTAGCAATTGTAATAACCTCAAAATTTTTTTTTTTAAAAAATAATTTTGTTGGTTATTATTATTATTATTATTATTATTATTATTAATATTATGTGTAAACATATGTGTGAGGATATGTGTATAATTAAAGATGTGTAATATGTGTGTGTGTTTACAAATATTTAAATGTGTGTGCATTATATGTGTGTTATATATATATAGGTGTATATAAATATACATAGGTGGGTCAGAGTTGTGCACGGGTGTGTGTGTATGTGTCTGATTGTGTGCGTGCAAGGAACTTGAGTGTGTAACACTCAAAGAGGAGGGGTGAGGGTGATTGTGTGTGACAGTGATTTCAGAGCATGGGGAGGAGCAGTTCTGAACAGAAGAGTGGTTTGACTTAGAGAGAGAGAGAGAGAGAGAGAGAGAGAGAGAGATGAGGTGATATATGTGTATCCGTATGTGTGTATATGGGGTGTCGGTTAAAGAGAAAAAGGAAAGAAAGGCAGAGGAGATAAGAAGGAGACATAGAAGTTGAGAAGCAGAGGCAAGGCAAAGAGTGAGGCACAACCTTGTTGAGGTAAACAACCCAACCCATTATTTTCTCTCTCTAGAAATCTCCATGTACACAATCTGTTTCGTTCATTTTTCTTGCATGATGGCTGCATTAGATTATAGGGGCTTGTAGAGGGTGAAAAATAGAGATTCAAGCAAGAAGAATTAAATAAAATGGTTAAGGAGAGAGGGAGAACTTCCCAGTTGCAGGTCACGGTTATGGGGGAGTGGGTTTTGATATTTTATGTGTAAAGTTTTGTTTAAAAGGTGGGAGATTCATGGGGTGAGGTGCAGAAACATGTTGGGATCAAAATGGGGGTCGGATCGTGACCAAACAGTCACGAAAATGGAAAAGGAAAGGTTGGCCGGAGAGTTGACCGAGGGGTTTGACCCCCTATTCGTGGTGATCCGATGATTTAAACCCAAAACCGAGCCCATATATGAAATCCTTGGAAAGAAATGAAGAGAACCACATTTTTAAAATGATGAAAACTGATCGAAAAATGGTCACCGACGCCGAAGAAGGCACCGGAACCCTACTGGAGTTTCGCCGGAAAATCGGGAAAGAAGGAACTGTTCTGGGTCGGGCTTGGGCCGACCCACCCCTACCACGTGTCACCTCTTGGTTTTAAATTAAATTGGGTTAGAGGCTGTTTGGTTACTAGTTTATAAAATTAGAGATCAAAAATTAAATTGGGAACAGGGATATCCTATCCTTCTTCTGGGATTGGCCCCTGTTTGGTTAACCGAATTGGGAATAGAGGAATTAAAAATTACAAATCGACCCCACACCTTTTTGGAATTAGGTTTGACCCCTAGCACTTTTAAATAATTATACTTTGACCCAGAACTTTCAAAATTTACAAACTGACCCCCCAACTGTTAATTATCATAATTTGACCCCACTAGAATAAAATATTAATTTAATTAATTAATTAAATATTCTAAATTAATCCAGAGTCCAAATGGGACAAGTCATTAGTGTATTTTGACTATCTCGACCATTCTGAGGCCAATGGTGAGGTCCGTTTTATGAGACGGGGTCCCAAAAAATAAAAGACCCGTAATAACTTTTAAATTACCAAAATACCCCTGAATTGAAACGCAGTCAAACGAGCTCCGAATTAAGTAAACAAATAGTAAAACTTTATTATCTCGACCATTACGGACTCAAACATGGAGTCCAATTTGTGAAAAGAGGTCTCGGGATGTAAGGACCCGTGAAAGTACAAAATGACCGTTTTGTCCTTTTTAGCTCGGATGTCCGAATTGAATTCCACGGAAGCCTAAACCCACTTTCTTCGACGTTCCAGACTCAACAATAGAGTTTAATTTGACAAAATAGAAACTTATAAAATGAAGACACAAAATTTGATGAATAGCATGATTCAAGTGACAAACCGATTGAGTTACATTTTATGGTTTTAGGAGCATCGAAAGGCAAAGAGAAGGCAGTCTAATCCTTCCATATTCTCCCTGCTAGCCACTACACTACGAGCGCGGTTTATTTGGGTTGAGACCAACCCGTCAAGTATGGTGTTTTTCTAACGTTAGAAATGAAGTTAAGTTAGGAATATTTTGTGAATGACTGAAATGACTTACATGTTTATTTGGAATGTGTTTACTTGGTAACTTGGAGTTGATTGTTCACATGCTTATGTACTACTTGCATTCTTTAAGAATTTTAGTAAAATGAAGAATATGAACTGTGACATGTGTTTAAATTGATTACGTGAGATATGCATACCTGTGGAATTAGCTGGTGATTAATTTATATTATTGTCTCGAGCATGCTATATTGTTGAAACCATGTTTCATTGAGATTGCATTGGCATATTGGCATACGATGAACCCCTTGAGAACATGGTGTGAGTTGAGCACGTGGTGCTTTGCATTATGAAGGTGCAGATCCTGTGGTGAAAAACCCAAAATTGGCCATTGCATTAGTACTTCGAGCCATCGAGGAGTACTCGTAAATGAGGCATGGGTGTGGCATTCAGTGCATGGGTGCGTCATGCATGCTTTCATTGCATCATATTAATGGGACTAGAATGCATTTAGAGATAAATGTACACTTTGCACATGCCACGCCTTAACTTTATTTCTTGCATTAGCACTTCATCATACCAGCAGTTGAGTTGACCCATTCGTGGGACATATATTACAGATGAGGATGCTCCAGCTACTTGAGACTCAATGACACCTTGATAGGATGAAGCACTTGGTGTATTTTTGGTCCATGGGACTTATGTTTTGTAATGTAAGGGCTTAAGCCCGAATGACCCGTGAACACTGTAATGGCGGGATGTATTTCATGTTATTTTGATGTATTGATGGTAATGGATGCATGCTTGGTTAAATTTGTTTAAGTTGTCCTTTATTTTATTTTATTTACTGTCTCGTTAGTCGCGCCTCGGGTTTGTGGGAATTCGGGGCGTGACAGCAATTTAGCTATTGGTATACTGTAGCATGAAGGGTAGGTCAGTAAGGTCAGCAGCCAACTAGTCAGGCGTGCACGCGCCTGCATGCCTAGGGCCTGTGTCTGCTTGCTCGCGTGCCTCTGCACTTGGCCACCACTCTCCGCGAGCGCTCACCCCTAGCTCGCTTGTGCTTTCCCCTGCGTGTGCTCGCAGTCTTGGGCATGCCATGACTTGCCTTCCAAGGCCATATACTCTCACGTTAGACACCACCTTTTGGAGCCATTTTTAGTCCATTTTTGGCCATTATACCATGCCATGTTGGCACCTTGTTGGGACACATTTTAGTCATTATTCAAGGCCATGTGTTATGACATGAAAAATTTTTTTTTTTATTATTATTATTCTTGATTAATTAAATTTTTATTATTTTTATTATTATTATCATGGTTATTAATTTTGGTGCATTAGTGTTATAATTATACATAGTATATATGTGAAGGTATGTGTGAAGTAATGTGTGTGCATGAATGTGTAAAGTAATATGTGGGATAATGTATGGCAGTAAGTTATGTGTGTGTAACTGGATGTGTGTGTGTGTGTGGTTACAACCGGACTAGAGTGGGGGAGGAGTTGGGAGTGTGTGTTTCTAGTGTGTGTAATGAGTGAAGTGTGTATAGGCATACATATAGGGCAGCTTTGCATTTAATGCAAAGCTGCACCTGGGGAAGAACAACTGAAGCTGAAGGAGGGTGAAGAAAGTCAAGAATAGTGGCTATGAGGGGGAGACGTGAGGGATTTGGCTAGTGTGTGTGCATAAGTGAAGTCTCGGGTGGGGAGAAAAGAGAAGGAAAGAAACAGAAAAGAGAGAGAGAAATAGAGCTCTGAGAAGGAGTTTGAAGCTTGGTTCGAGCTCGGAGCAAGAGGGTGAAGAAAGGCACGGCTAGAGAGAGAAAGCTCAGAAAATCCGTGAGTGCAACCTTTCTGTTTTATTTTTTTTTGAGGCATGATAATTTATTTGATATATAGGGTTTTAAAGTGTAGGTTATGAGGATTGTTTTGCAAAAAGAATGAAGGAAAATGGTTGAAAAATGAGGGAGAAAAAGGGGTTTACAGGTCACGGTCATGGGGGGGTTAGATTAACATTTTATGTATAAAGCTTGAATCTAATGAGATAGAAATAACCCTAATAAGTGCAGAAAATGAAATAAGAAAGAAACGATGGAAAACCGTGAACAACCGAGTGAAAAATTGAAGAAATTCAGCTGGCCGGAGATTCGGCCGTGGGCCTTCGAGCCCTATTTCGTGAAAATCCGTTGGTCTAAACTGGAAATGAGAGATGGGGGTGAAACCTACTTGAAAAACTCTAAAAGATGGCATTTTGAAAACATGAAAAAGCTGCCGGAAATTGGTCGCCGGCGCCGGAGAAGACGCCGGAACCCTACTGGGTGTCACCGGAAAATCGGGGAAGAAGGGGGGGGTCTGCTCCGGGTCGGGTCGGGTCGGCTCGGGTCCGGTTCGGGCGGGTGTGGGCTGCCCCTGCCACGTGTCGCCATATGTTTTAAATTAAAGGATTTAAAGGGGGTGTTTGGTTGTGGGTGTATGAAATTAAGAATCTGAAATAAATAAGAACAGGGATATCTTATCCCTGTTTTGGGCTAATCCTTGTTTGGCTGTCCGAATTAGGAATAGGAGAATTCAATTTTACAATTTTGCCCCTGAACTTTTGATAATTGAAAATTAACCCAAAAACTTACAGAAATTATAAATTGACCCTCTCAACTATTAATAATTCTGATTTGACCCTCCTGAATAAAATATTAATAAATTATTAATTAAATTAATTAATTAATTAATTAATTTAATTAATTTAATTATTTAAATATTCAAAAATATCCCGGAGTCCAAATGGGACAAGTCATTAGTGTATTTTGACTATCTCGGCTATTCTGAGGCCAATGGCGAGGTCCGTTTTACGAGACGGGGTCCCGAAAAATAAAAGACCCGTAGTGACATGAAAAATTACCAAAATACCCCTGAATTGAAATACGATCAAATGAACTCCAAACTAGGTAACCAAATAGTGAAACTTTATTATCTCGAGCACTCCGGACTCAACCGTGGAGTCTGATTTGTGAGAAGAGATCATGAAATGTAAGGACCCGCGTAAAGTGCAAAATGACTGTTTTGCCCTTTTTAACCCAGGTGTCCGAATTGAATTCTATAAGAGCCTAAACTTATTTTCTTCGACGTTCCGGACTCAATGGTAGAGTCTAATTTAGTAAAATAGAAACTTATGAATTAAAGACAAAAAATTTGATGAATAGCATAATTCAAGGGACAATTAAACTGAGTTTCGTGTTATGAATTTTAGGGACACGGAAAGGCAAGGAGAAGGTGACCTGACCTTCGGTATTCTTACGGTGGTTCCACCTTACCACGAGTACACTCTTCCGGTTTGAGATCGATTACCAGGTACGATATATTGTGCTAAGTGAGAAATAGAATTGAGATTAGGAGTACTTGCTTTGCTGTATTGATTGTTCACACGTTGCTTGAGTATTCACATGTTTATGTGCTACGTGCTATCTTGCTGAGTTGTATGATGATTATGGATATACTGTATGTGTTAGTGTATAGTGTGAATAATATGCTTGGATGAACTGTTGATATTACGAACTGTGTACTTGGAGGCATGCTTTATGTATGAATGAGAGGTGTCATGACATGATGAGATCAGAGCATATTGGCATGGTGAAATTCTTTGGACATGGCGTGGGTAAGCACTTGGTGCTTTGCATTATGAGGGTGTAGATCCTGTGGTGAAAAACCCAAAATCGGCCAATAGGTACTCGCCGGCCTGACGGGTTCCGGACCGTGAAGCGAGACATACAAGGTACTCATGCCGACGGGGAAGGACCGTATCATGAGACATGGGTGGGCATAGAGTTGCATGGGTGTGTCACACATACTACTTATATACTGTACATTGTTCATATCCTGTCATCATGATATCGAATGCCATATAGAAATAACTGTACACTTGCACATGCCACGACCTTGGTTTTGTCTCTTGCATTAGCATTATATTGTACCAGCATGTTGAGCTGACCCCTTTAGTGGGGCAATATTTCAGATGATGTCCCAGCAGTACGAGACGTGGAGATGATTTGACTAGGGACTGTGTTAGGCCCAAGGGGCGTTTGTTTTTGATATTGTATAAGGGCATAAGCCCAAGACCTTATTTCATTTTACATGTTGTAAGCAAGTGGACCAGACCCATGTACGTATCCGAACAGTGTATAGAATGTATGAGAATGTTATTATTATCTTTTATTTCTTTATTATTTTATTTTCCTTGTCTCGTTACTCGCACCTCGGGTTCGCTGGAATCCGGGGCGTGACACCATGTTTGGCCACTTCCTTAGACTACTTTAGGTAGGATTTTTAACCTACCATTGGTCTATGCCTTAGGGAATTTTTAGCCTACTTTGGCCATCAATTTTAGCCACCTTGGGCAAACCTTTTTGGCTAGGTTTTAACCATGTCTTAGACCATTTTTGGTTAACCTTCTAAGTTTTTTTTTTAACAATATTTGGGGCCATTGTTTCAAGGCACATTATAGATGTTTTTGGGGCTATCTTGGAGGTCATGTTTGGACATGACTTAAACTAATTTTGACCATTGGTTGGGGATGTATTTGACCAGTATTTGGAATTCATCTTGGGTGAGTCAAGTTAGTATTTTTCATTCTTAATTTTAGAAAACATGGGGAAGTTAATATTTAATCAATTAAATCAATTCAATTGTATTTTATAAATTCTTTTTAGTTCATTTTCATTCACTCATCGAGTTTTGGAAATTTGGGGCGTGACAGATCGGGAGGATGCAAGACTTCACATTGAAAATCAAATAGATGAAAAGACGATATCAGCTTTCGCAAACTTAGACATAGATACATATTCATCGCAAGTTTCATTGGAATAAATTACTTTTTTATGTATAAAAAAAACTACGTTGTAACATAAATGTAAAGAATTATGTAAGGCTTTATCCTGAAAGGGTCCGTAGGTAGTATAATACTTATTATAAACTAGATTCAGCCACCAAAAAAAATTAATTTTTAATTTTCAATAAAATATTGAGGTTTATTTATTTTTTTTATATTATCAAAAATATTAGACTAACAAAGTTAAATAAAAATATTAAACCAACAAAAAAAAATAATGATAGCAAAGTAAAAAAAAAATATACTAACATACTTAACATTTATCTACAACATTAAGTAAATCTTAGACTAAAATTTTAGAGTTTTAAAATTAATTAAATAAAATAACTTTAAAATATATATGATAGAAGTTTAGCATTTTAAAATAATTGAATCGAAAAAAAAAAAACCTCAAAGGTTGGCAGCCCGACTCGGCACGGCGTTAGCCGGGCTGACCCTAATGGTTTCCAAATCAGCACGGCTTGAACATGGCTCGATTAGTGGCATGAGTTGGCATGACACGGTCTATTGGCGAAAATGGGCCGGCGTAAACAGGTTGGGCCAGGTCGACTCGTTTGACACCACTACATATACATGTTTAGATTCAACTCCTAGAACCATATAAATAGTGCTAAAAGTATAATATTCATAATCATTTTAACAAACTCAAACCTTAATCTCAGTCTCACTATTTGTCAGTCTTAGTTCCATTTATTTCAAAATACACAATTTCAATATGAAACATAATTAATAAAGATATAATCAATGTAAATCTTCTTAATAATCTGTAATGTTGCTCTTTTATGATCAGAAGGGCCTCCCGTCTTCCACTACCTGTCAAGAATTCGAGATCAGAGAGTTACCGGGAAGGCTCCGGTGGTGGCCATTCCGATGATAAAGTCAGTAAATAAAAAAAAAGCTATAATTAAAAAGAAGAATTGAACAACAATTGAAAGAGTACCTTATGGTCTTATTTATAGGTTGTAGGTCTTCTAAGTTGAGTAGGATTAGGAGCCATAAAAGTATGGATTTGAAGATATTCGAATATAGTAGTTGCCATATCGAACTTTATTTCCTTATTCTGAGGTCGGTAGGATATGAAAGGTGGTGCTATGTTCTAAACCACATACCTCTGAAACCCCCGTGCTTGTGTAATCTAGATAAAATAATCTTTCTTGATCTGTACCCTACAGAGCTTTGTACAGACACATGTCATACTTTAAATATATTTATCACTTTATGGTATATCAACTACTCCCCCCCGAGCCTCAATTTTGTGGGGCTCGTGCAGAGCTGAGGTTAGGGTTTTTGAGGTGTTGCATGCGTAATAGTTATAAATGCATCGCTCTATATTTTGAAAAGGCAGTCGTTGATGTGACATTCATTGCGTTAGTCGCATGTTGGAATTACGAGGCCATCATTGCTCTAACCGCCATGGCGGTCCGGAAGCGAGGGCCTCTCACGTGACACTTGTTCGATTTTTATAAAAAGGCAGGGGAGCACACTAGTGCCCTTTCTTTCATCATTTTCTGCATCTTAAGAAGGAAGCTCCAAATCAGCCATATATTGCTTATTCAGCCTCCCAACTACTAAGTCCTCCACTCAGGCCTCCATTGTTTTGATCCAGAATACATCTTCTTATAAAAATTAACAATTGCACTAATAAAAATAAAATAAAATAACAATTTCATCTTTAATAATTTTTTCCTCCATTAGGGTCTAGTCATTTACAGTTATAGCTGAATTTCTATTCCTCCATTAATGAGCTGAAGTCACTTTGTGAAAAAATGGAGTGTTGCAGTCCCCTTCTTTCAACCAAAAGACCCAAGGCTTTTGTTTCCATGAAATTTCTTCAGAATTCAGCCTATTCACCCCCATTTTAAGTTGTAGTTTCATCATCAAAATCATTGCCTTAACAAGTTCCTTTTTTGATGATGAAAATTTACTAGTCATGATGACTCCCCTAAGATGATGATTGATTAAAAAAAAACTCAACTCATCCATTCTTTATCAAAATTGAGATAGTAAGGGATATAGGTAATAACTCTAAGATTGATATCAATTTACACGTGCATAGATCATCTAATAGATTCAAAAAGCATGTATAACATCCATGCATATAAACTTTAACTCAATGATATCAATATGAAAGAATATAAAATTCAAGTCCTAATATATATGCATCATCCATCCATAATGGAGTCCTACAACTAAGAATATTAAAACATTGTAAAAAAAAATCAAAATAAGCCAAAGTTTTCTAAATAGCTTCAATGATAACCATAAGAAAGAAACAAATAAATTAAACTCCATTACTAGTCCCTTTTTTCCCCTTTGGAATCATCAAAATGAAATCTATTGTGGAGCTAGTGGATGGCCAATGTTGAGATTCTCCATGAGCATGTGAAAAGAAGCATTGACTTGCTCAATATTGGTGGAGAGAGATTGAAAACATTGATTCACTCGAGCTTTAAGTGCATGAAAGTCTTTATCCACATAAGTGTTGAGGTGGTTAAGTTGTCCTTCGAGTGCAATATGTCTCTCCATGAGTTGATTCATTTGAAAGTCAAAATGAGCTTGAGTGAGATGGATCAATTTGTTTATATTTTAGGACATATAAATCATGTAAGATAGTTGGTTATTTAAACGAAACATTTATTAATCATAATATAGTACTATCACTAGGTAAACATATGAACCCTTTTAGAGTAGAGGTGGGATAAAAATTATACACAATAGAGAAACACTGCACTGTTTAACTCCCATGTAATATTTAAGCACTTGCTTCAGGTGTTAAGACCCGAGACCACCCTATGCAGATTTCGTATCGCGAACCTGATCTGACACTATTATCGAATCGAATCTCTCAACTTGCAACACAATCAGTGCTACTAACTTGCAACAACCATCAAAGTATAAATAACGGAAGACTTAGAGAAATAAATAAAAGCTGTATGTGATATATATAAGGTCCTCAAAATACAGACTATAAAATTCTTAACAACTGTTCATCCCCAAGACGTGGATGACATGGGAGCTACAAGACTGTACTAAATATTACACTTGCAACTTCAAAAGTAATGTCCACTTCTAGTTATCAGGCTCTATTGTCTGTTCTCGATATCTGTGCCTAAAATGAATGTAGTATCTGTATGAGCTATGAAAACTCAGTAAGTGAATATTCTTTGCTCTGCCATGTGTACAAGTGTATATAGACGTGCTAGCCAATCAATGAATATAGAACTCAATATCAGATAATAGAAGCTCAAATGATAAGGAAATGAATATGCTCTGCTAACAATGTCATACTACTATCGTCATGAGATATCTCAAGTATGAATTGTAAGCACTCAAATGAAAGCTATAAAGTCTCATGATCATTCATAATAATATAACATGATCAAGCTATGAAAATCAATAATAAAGGATAGTGATATCAAAAAAAAAAAAAATGCACTCGTGGGGCCCAAAATCCCCCTAAGCTCGTATTCAGTTCCCACAGGATACATGAATAATACTGCTCCGTATACGATATAACTCTACGTCCCATGCCTCACATAGCAATGTATATAGTGTTCCACTTGGAACCTTGACCCAAAGGTCGTAGATAGCATCAGATGGAGTTTGTGACTGAGCACAAATCCGATACTAATAATATAGCGGGATCACGCTATCTTCCACGAAGAGTATAGTGGAATCATAACTGATTCTAGGCAATTTGACGTAACGATAGTTTTCGAGGCTATGGCTACTAGACTGCTTCGAATATAACTGTCTGGCCCTCACGGCTCTGGGTACAAGTGCATAAAAAGAACTCTATGCCTAAGTATACAATCATGATCGAGATATATATAGAACTTAATAAATGCTTCCCATATAATAGAGCAATATCAATGTGGCTCAATAAACACTCGTATGTATAGAATACAATAGGCAATATACAAAAAAAAAAAAATGAATGACATGGCTTGGAAAGTAACACATGCAAAGATCGAATATCATTTACCTCTTACTGTCTCTAACTAGAAGGTCTAGATTGCCTTCTCCTTGCCTTTTGGTGTTCCTAAAATGTCTCAGTCTATAGTTACATGAACTATGCTATTCATCAAATTTTATGTCTCTATGCTATAAGTTTTTCTTTTACTAAAATAGACTCTACTATTGAATCCAGAACGTCGAAGAAAGTTAGTTTAGGCTTTCGCGAAACTCAATTCGGACATCTGTACTAAAAAGGGCAAAATAGTCATTTTGCACTTTTACGTGTCTTTATTTTTTGGGACCCTGTCTCGTAAAACAAACCCCTCTATTGGCTTTAGAATTCCCGACACATAAAGAAAGCACTATACATTTACTAATTTTGGACTTCGTCTTAATTATCTTAATTTTCTAAATTAAGTAATTTATTTGATTTATTTAATTTAATTAAATAATTATATTATATTTGTCACGCCCCGAATTCCCGACCGAACCCGGGGACGCGACTGAACGAAACAAAAGAAAGGAAATAAAATATAAAGTCAATAAACAAATATATAACTCATTTACTGATTAGATACAAGCTTATTCCACTAACATAACTATACATCCATCAATACACATACATTCCCGTTTTAAAAAAATTTCGGCAGAACCTCCTTTATTTTTCGAGCCTTTTTCTCCCTGATAAATACAATACATCATATATATACAAACAGTCACAATCCATCCTCACTCGATGGCCACAACTTTATCAAAGTTAAATATACATCGCCTACTTATACAATCCATCACGTCTACTCCTACATTTAATCTAAAAGATCACAAATTCAATATCTATTACAATATACAATGCCATTTCCATTCTTTTCAGAAACACATCAATCTTTTATAATATCAAAATACGCCCCAAGGGCCCAAATATTCTTCTACAGTCAAGTCTCCTCCACTCGGCTAGACTTCCTCAAGCCTCAGGTGTCGGGAATGTCATTTGAAATATGGTTCCCACGAATGGGTCAGCGCCAACATGCTGGTATGGTACAATACTAATGCAAGGAACAAAATTAAGACGTGGCATGTGCAAGTGTACATGTATATCTACATGCCTCCCCAATCATGCATACAATATGATGGCAATGTATAAACTACATCTGTATAAAAACCCTATATCACGTTCACAAATTCATCAACACAATGCACAAGTAATATGCATGACACACCCATGCATCTCAATGTCACACCCATGTCTCGCTTCACGGTTCTTCCCCGTTGGCATGCAAGTACCAATATATGTCTCGCTTTACGATCCGGACCCTGTAGGCCTGCGAGTACCTAATGGCCAATTTTGGGTTTTTCACCACAGGATTTGCACCCTCATAATGCACCAGCACCTCGTGCTGACCCACACTATGCTTTCAAGGAATCACACAATGCCAATATGCCATGATTTCATCATGCAATAATACAGTTTAAATGAAACATCACTTTCATAAGCATATGCAACATGCTTTACATAATGTATTACATTTAAGATTAAATCACAAGACTTCATCCACAATCTACGTGTCATGTTCGATCAATCTCAACACTTATGCAAATCCACATGTCACAATATCAACAATCCTTCTAAAACATAAATCACATAGGACAACAACTCAAGAAGTAAATCACAACTCCCAAATAATCATAAAGAACATGGAAACATATAAACAATCAACTCAAAGAAGCAATAATTCCTATGTGATCTTCTATCAACAGATAAGCACAAAAATCATGCAACCAATATGCACATCAATCCTAATTTAATTCTATTCCTTACTTAGTAAAGTACCATACCTGACTAGGGCGTGTCTCAACCCTAGGATGCTGTGTCCACTATGCAATCAAGTCAACAAAGATGTCCCCCAAGCTTCTGTTGAATCAACCTCTTTGATCAAAGGTTTCTCTCTATTGCAGTGGCCCCTCAATATAACTCAAACCAAACAAATCCCATCCATCAGATATTGAAGAACTTTCCCTTCCTCCAGTTGCTCCTTTAATCTTCTCCAAATTCTCAACACATCAGACTGTATCAATCCTCAATACAGTATCTCAAATGTGACCTTTCATGGAAGAAACCCCATCTCTATCATCTCTATAAAATACTGGCAGCTCTCTCTCCGTTGCTGATTGTGAGCCAACTTCTTTATCACCATTACAGCAAGAGGAAGACCCATGAGCATTATCCAAGCATCTATATTTCAGCTCTAGAGCAGTCCTTTCAACTTCAAAGCTGTCCACTCTACACACCTTGACTTCCAAGAACATGAGGTGCAGCAATGGCTCAACATCTTTGGACCCAACCAGAAGCTTCACCAATTGTCCATTCTACCAGCACCCTATTTCAGAACTCATCTTGTTCAAGACTTAATAATTCCATCTATATTGATGATAGGCTATGGAAAATAGCTATGGCACTGCTGGTACTCCAGCCACGCTAATATACTGCCTATATGGGTCTGATTCTTCAATTAGTCTCATGAAACCCATCTGTTGCTTCCGTCTCCCTTTATGCATCACTATACACACAGACACACCCATATGTAACATAGATTACTCTACTGCAATTCCCCTCTCCCTTAATTCAAACCACAAACAAATCAACCTATACAATTAAAACCATCATTTCTAAATCCGGACAAAATCGGACCAACAAATCCAACCGACATCCACAGACATAGATAAAGATATATATATATATATATACACAGATACATACATACCACTTGCCGCACCATCACTCTTTTTCTCCCCAATTTAAACGGATCATCAATCATCAAACCCAAAATGACAAAAAAAACCGTAGCAGCAACCCATAACACCAGTCGCAGAACTTGACCAACAATCCCAATTCTTGACAGAGTTTTGAATCTCGGTCATTATCTCTACTACAGCCATCATCGGTGCAACAACTTGAAGCCAACATCGATCCGTTCAAAGCAAAAATCCATCCAATAATCATCATCCCGTGCAGGGAACTTTGGGATGGAACCTAATCAAACTGCCGCACCGCTATGGCTGTCTTACTCCACAAACCCAATCAGCTCCATCCATGTCAATACAACCGAGCCAAAACCCATCTGTCGTCGATTAAAACAGGGGACTTCAATCCCTCGCTAGCGTCGCCCCACTTTTCCGAACACGCTGCTGGAGTAGCCCCCCATGGCCCGAATTGAGAGCTCCCCTCTCTTGCTCTGCGTCAAACCCAAACAGCCACACACACATAAACCGCAACACAAATCAAACCACAACACAAACCCAAACTGCTACTGAATTCGAACAACCCAACGGACTGATTTAGCCGCAAAGATCTCGGCTTCGAAGCCCAACCATACTGCCGTTACTCCTCATTTTTCTTCCCGAACTGCCATATCTATATATATATATATGTGCATCGATCTCCTCCACCATCATCGTCATCACTTGCTCATCTCACCGACCAAAACCGAGTTGGATTTAGCCCGTAAAAAAAACTGAATCCGTGAAAACACCGAGTGGACTGATGCGGCAACCGTGCGTTGTTTGGCCTTAGATTGACGAAGCGGGATCGTTGGCAATGGAGGCCAACCTGGCACGCTTGAAGACTGAGGCTACCATCGGATTCGCCCCCTCTGATCTGCGGCTCACCGATTGCTTCGCTGCCTCTGTCGCCGTCTGATCAACGGCCTCACGCCCCTCCACCGATCGCCTCTGCGTGTTGCCCCTTTCTCCTCTCTTCCTTCTTTCTCTTTTTCCCCTTTTCTCTTTTTCTCTCTTTTCTTTCCTGTTTTCACGAGACCTGCACCGCCTCCCTTTTCTTTTCTTCCCATTTCTTTTTCTTACCCCGTTCTGCTTCTCTCCCTCATGTCATATATTATATCTATATATAAATATATCTAATATATAACACACACACACACCACACGACCAAAGCTGCCGACACTGGTCCTTTTTTTTTTTTTTTTTCAAGTTTCTACATCCTTCCCCCCTTAAAGAAATTTCGTCCCGAAATTTAACAATACATCTCCTCAACAAAATGATAAAAGATCGATGCACAATGCACTGTGTCATGTAGACGCGCAGCCTTACCAATGGATCATTCACCTCTCCCTCAGCCAGGCGATGTGAGACGACTTATCACCTTCTCCCTCCCCCCTTCCGGCCCAGCCACTCCGGGGCAGGCAGGGTCCCTCGGCCCGCGCCTCCACACTCCCTGCTAGGGTCTGGTTCCGATCCCATCCGTAACGACTCACTCCACATGGCACAACACATAATGAAATCCTCAAAACACATTGGCTCATCAATGCCAATTTCTTTCAATCCATCCGGGCATCACAACCCATCTCAATAACTCAACACAATAAAAAAAATAAAAAAAATTCCTCAATGATTACTAGGACACCACAAGGTCCCTCACTATTTAACAAATCTCAAATCAAGCCACGAAATCACCTAATGATTTATCACAATGGCATCATTCACATATCACCCATACCACAATGCAATGTAATAACCTATTATTTCCCCAAGGTTATTCTAACTCATCGGAGCCTACCAGTAGCCTACTACATCAATCTCTACGTATGAAAATCCATCTAAAAAATATATACATACATACATAAATAAGCACACAGTTTGCTATACAGGTAACTAGGAACACATCTAACCCCATCGACATCTAGGCTTACAACCTATCTCACAGATAACTAGGCATACCGCCTACCGTATAGATACTAAGTGTATAACTTATATCCCCAAGAACTAGGCATACGGCCTATCCCATAAAATATGCAGTCTCTAATATATATACGAGTTTCTAATCTTAGTCCACCATTTCACCAAACAATCATATATCCTCAATCAATGGGAAATCCAATATAGTGCATATTCGTGCACATCAATGCAACTTGCACGCATAAAACATGCTACCCAAACTCACCCAACTAAACTGAAAGTCTAAACTTCTCCCACTGTCCCTAGGTATTCGAACCTAGGCTCTGATACCATCTTGTCACGCCCCGAATTCCCGACCGTCCCCGGGTTCGGTCGGGAATTCGGGGCGTGACAATATTTATTTATTTGGTGGATTTTAAATAACACGTGCCTTAGTGGCATGGTGGTCTATGTGTTCCTGTTTTGGTTTCTTGGCTTTGGTTGGTTTAGGTCTCGACTCACAGGGGTAACAAACCCTGTCTATTTTTTTTTTTAACTTTGAAAACCAAACAACGGCTAACGCATAGAATTGGAATAGGTATCCCCATCCCCAATTTAATTTCTTAATCTTATAACCAAACAGCCCTAATTTAGTTTTTAAACTAAAACAACCACCCTCTAAACGGCGTAGTATCAAGGCAATATGCCCCAAGATGGTGCCGTTTCACATGACCACTATTCATCGTCCCCCACGCTTATCCGGTAGGGTTTCGGTGGGTCTCCGGCGTCTTCTTCGGCGCCGGCGACCCTTTTTCGATCACTTTTCAACCTTTTTTAAATGTGGTTCTCTTTAGTTTTTGATAAGCTTTCCATTCCTACTCTTAGTTTTTAAATTGGTTCATCAAATCCTCACGAAATAGAGAAAAATAGTAGCTCTGGCCAACTAATTTTTCTAAATTTTGTGCCTATTTCTTAGCTGCCCCCCCCCAAATTAACTTCTATACTATTTCTGCACTTCATAGGAACATTTCCTAAACAATTAAATCAAGTTTCATGCTTAAATCTTAAAAACCCGAATTATTTCACAAACCTATAACTTAACTATTCATGCTGATTCTTCCACCATTTTACTTGATTCCTTTTTCATTCATTTTCTAATTTCATACTTTATAAGACCCTATTATCAAACCAATCTTTCACGCTTTAAACACCAAAAAATAGAAACTCAGTTACTCACCTTATTTTCCCAGTTTCTGCTCGAAGTATCTTTTCCTCGTTCTGATTTTCCTTCCTTGGTTTCAACTTCTGAATCTCTCCAACCTTCACAGCTTCTCCAAATTTGCTCCTTTCTTTTCTGCTTTCTCTCTAACACACACACACATATATATATGTAGACCCTCACAACTGCCTTAGGTCTCTTCTCTCTCGGTTTCTCTATCTTTCCTATCTCTTTCCAGCCCCTTTTCTTGACTTTCATTCTTTTATTTTCTTTTTTTTATTTTATTGCATCAAGATATTTCTATATATATATGTATATTATATTATATCTCTCAAACACATTACACACACCTGAAACACACACTTGCACTCCACTTGCCCAATGTTGCCGACACTCAATACACACACTACTCCTGCATGCATTGCATGCTGCATGTATATATTTATATTTTAATATATTTATGTACGTATATCTAGGTAGGTATGGATTTATGGCACGATTCCCCGTACTATTGGGTTTCTTGTACGAGTTGCCTTGGTGTGCTCGAATGTGGTGTTAACCCTGCTCATATAGTTGAAGGTTATTAAATGCTACAAAAGTATACTTCATTCATTCGGAACTGATGTTCGATTACAACTTGTATTACACTACTCGACCCGGCCTACCTCGATTTATGTGTTATTCCGGGTCAGGGTATTACATTAGGTCTCCAATACTCTTTCCCTCAACAAAAGGACCATAATTCATCTATTGTGGTCAAACCCAACGACGATTATTTGATCCAAAATATAAAATTTTTCGTTATGGATCTTGTTGTGTTAAGTTTACTTATGCTTAAGATCTCCCGCCCCAAATTTTTAAAACTCGAGGAGTGAATGAAAATGAACTAAAAAGAATTTATAAAATACAATCGAATGGATTTCATTGATCAAATATTAACTTCCCCATGTTTTCTAAAATTAAGAATGAAAAATGCTAACTAGACTCACTTAAGATATCACATCTTGAACCCCACCCTACGCGGATCCAGAAGACGTGATGCCAGTTAGCCGCTTTGCCGGTTTGTTGACCAACAATACGACCAACCAAAGGCAATCGTCTGAACTTACCGATGAATTGCATTCCAAATGTAGGGTCAGAGCAGTGGAATTTAAAACTTTTTTAATTCGGGAATGCAACTTATCCAAACACATTAGAGCACGTCTATCATCAATCACCAAATAATCTCTAGAGTACCAGTATCATGAGCCATGTCCCAATACATCTATAGCATATTTGTAAATTTAATCATATCATAACACTCACTTGAATAGCCTGAGTTAGTCTGCAAGAATCCAAGTCTCCACAATTAGTGCTAATCAAATCCTTGCTTAGGATGTCAACCCGTGTCATCCTATTGTGCCTTCTAATCCACCGGAGATAAATCCTGAAAAATGTTAGGATAATGGGGTGAGCTTTCCTTGTCATGGGTTTCAAAACCAGTTCTTGCTTATAAAGCACATGAATAGTTTAGTCACTTCAGAAATAACAATTTTATAAATCCACTTTAAATACAGTTTAAGTAGAATAAAACAGAATTGAACTAAATAGAACAAACATATTAGAACATAATAGAACAGAACAGAACAGAACAAATCAGAACAAAACAATAAATGATGCCAATATATCAATCAGAGACATACGCATATCATCAATGGAACAGAACATGCCAGAATTGAGCAGAACAGAACAGAACAGAACAGAACAGGATGCCAATTAGGCACATAATTAAGTATATCCGAGCTTCCCCAACTGCCCATTGCGGACTACTCGTGGGGCTTCTACCCTTTGGGTACTGCTCTGGCCTACTTATGCCATACCACTCAAAACTGGAGTGGGCCCAAGAGTAAGACACAACTTAACAAAACAGAATCGGAACAGACCATATAAAGAACAGAACAGACCCGAATAGAACAAAAGAGCAGGACAGAATAAAATCATGCCATGTGTAATGCAGTACAAAGAGTATGCATTTAAGTATATGCATTCAAACAGTACAGTATATGAAATGGTACAGTGCATGAAGATATAGTAGATAGTATAACTTATACACCAAGTTAGAAGTTCCAAGTTACTCACAAACTGTTCACTTATCTCTATTCACAGAAAATCTGATAATTTCCAGATACGTCAAGCACCTCCTTGCATATTCTGAATAATCATCATTAATCACAGACAAATCAGAATTCATTCATTCATGTCTTATTCATCATCTTAGGCGTTTATCGGATCACCTAAGATAGTCTAATGGCCTATTACCCTCTTACCGAGTTTAATTGAGGCTATTATATTCCTTAATTAAGCTTAGTAGCTATCAGGATTATAATCTAAGTCATTTGGACTGCAATCGTTATTAATTAAGCACTTATTTAACCTTAGGGGCAAAATGGTAATTTGTCATTCTTGCCTCGGACCCTATCATGGTCCTCAGAATAGTCCACATATCGTTTATATAAATTTTTAAGTCTTTTGAACTTCATTTGGTATCTACTTTTGATCATCGGGACACATCGGTTAGTTCTCATTTTATACGTTGACTGTTTCAGAGTCTTATTTAACCTTTCCATTTCCATAATTATGCTTATGACAATTTATTAGATCAGATTGGCCTCTATTCGACCTCTATTTTACACTTACCATGCTCAGGGGTATTTTGGTCAATTTAGGTTTTGTAAAATTTTGACTCCGATTCGTCATTTAATCATGTGTATAGTTTCATGAGTATCTGGGCTTCTATCGGTATCAATTTCGTCCCATTTGGACTTCATTTGAACTTCGTATAGCATTAGGGGCATTTTGGTAATTTCACATGTTGTATAGCTAAATTTTTCGGGACCTCGGTTCATAAAATGGACCTCACCATTGGGTCTAGAGTGTCTGACATTGTTAAATTGGACTATCTTTTATGTCTAATTTTCCCTAGGTATCAGTAAGGCAATACAGTCATTTACCATTTATGTGTCTATATTTTTTGGGACTTGATTTCATAAATTGGACTTCACCGTTGAGTCTGGAATGCTCGAAATAGTAAGAATTTACTACTTATTTATTTAATTTGGGCTTTGTTTGACTCATTTAGTGTCCAAGGGTAAAATGTCATTTTATCCTATTTAATAAAATAATTAAATAAATTATTTTATTATTTTTCAGGGGCCCATTTGAATTAAATTCTCAAAAGTTGGGCTAAAACAGAACTCTTCAAAACTTCTGGGGTCAAACTGTAAATAAATAAAGTTCTAGTTTATTTATTTTCATTTAAGCTTTGAATCAGTGGGTTTAATAACTTAAACCCTAGACCGGTCTGAGAGTTTAGTGAACCAGCCGGTTCAGGCTCCTTCAGAAAACCGGAATGAAATATTCCTGATAACCTTTTTATTCACAGTTGGGTTAGGCCTAATCCCAATTTCAATTTCCAATTTCTAATTCCTTATAACTGCAACCAAACAGCCCCAATTTGAATTTAAAATTTAAAACCTAACTTCCGAAACGGTGTAGTTTCACTTAAAGGTTTAAACCATTCGCAGTTGGGTCAGGGCCCGACCCGAAACCCGGTCCATGACCCGACCCTGTACTGTTCATCATCCCCAACAATTAGGGTTCACTGTGCTTCTTCTCCACAGTCGTTTTCTCCAGCGACGGCGAGGAAATTCCGATGGCTTTTTGGGTTCGGTCCAATAGGTTTCGAAGGGCAATTTCGTAGGGATTCCATATCCGTTTTTGGATTTTTGGTTGGACTGCATCTTGGCCGTTGAACGGCCAATTACAGTGGCTGTTACCCAGTTTCCGACAACCGTGGTTGTTTCTATTTTGTGCGTTTTGGAGTTATTTTGACTCCTGATTTCGATTACTGTAATCTTCTGGGACCCTTAAGATTGGTTTTGTACACTTAAGACCCACAATCTTAATGATTTGAAAGATTATTCTCTTTTGGTCAGCCGCACCTGCAACTGCCATTATCTCACTCATTTTTGAACCATTTTGGTCCATTCAACTTGCATTGAAATCCATTTTGTGTTATTCAAGTATAAACTCCTTAAATCAAGCTTAATGTAACACCCCGACCTTGTGTAATTAATAATTAGTTTGCTAATTATTAATCAGAACCGATATAAAGAATAATCATGAAGATTAATCATAATCTCTCGACGGTCACGATAGACCAACAAAAATGATTAGACGCGTCAGAAATGAGGGTGTAATACCCGGACATAATTACTAATTAATTAGGTGAAACAATGTCGTTTTAACACTATAGAAACTCGGATTAGCGAACTACGACGGCCACAAATAAATAATAACTGACACGGGGCCTTTGATACTGAAGCTAACTGAAATACGAAACCCTCAGAAGAAACCGCGTCGAAAAAGGAGCAACAGACAAGAAATTACGGAGGAAATAGCTAAAACAGAATTCTGCGCAGCCAAACAAGGCCTAAGACCAAAATGTGGAAAAATGGGCAAAAGTGAGGCCAAGGGGACTTGAACCCTTGAGCTAAATGAGCAAGCACATGGCACCCAAAAAATTACCAAGTTGGCTACCAACATCTTTGTGCCTATATATACAACAGAATTGTATATTACACTAAATTACCCAAGTCTGCCTCCCAAATTGGCCAGTGACCATACATGCAAACCCTTTATCATTTCCTGAATCACCCCACCTCAGCCCATACATCAGCCCAAATGGTCTCATCTAAACCTACAAGTGTATGCACATGGTGTACACTTATAAATGTATAAATTATACATTTGAGAATATACAATAGGTGAGTGTGCTGTGTAAATCAGAACCTAAATGAGTGTGTGTGTGTGCAACTGTGTATATGTGGGTGTGTTCGTGAAGGCTGGGTGAGAGGGCTGTTAGAGAGAGAGTAGAGAGAGTGAATGGAAGCTTGTATATGCAAGTGTATGTGTGTGCATGGTGTGTGCGCTTCACTTAAGTGCACCATGAAGGAGGAAGAAACTGAGGGGACACGACTGACTGAGGCAACAACCAAAGATCAGAACTGAGTCACGGATAGGGAAGGAAGCTCACTGTTTGAGAGGTATAACCTCAAACTGTTTGGTTTTCTTTGTTAGAATTTTTGGTACTGTTTGGTGTTATTAAGCCTATGACTGCATGCATAATGTTTAAAATGAGACATACTAATCGAGGCATAAAAATAGAACCCTGAAACAGCCTAGAACACCAAGCCGTGCCCAAAACTGCCATTGATGACCTTCCATACAGCAGGTCTGATTCGACTAGGATTGAACCACTATTGAAGGATAGGGACTTCAACTAAATGCCATAGGGTTTTTACTGCAACAAGGACCAGACCAAAGGGCATAAAAATGAGCCTTAAAACCTGAGTTGCAGGTTTCGGCCATGAAACCCAACCCCAGAAATCTTGCTTTAAACTTGGTTTTGAGAATAGGGGCTTGAACCCCACGATCAATAGGTCACCATAGAAGCAATTCCATCTGCTTTAGGTCAAAAACCAGTATGTATAACCGAGTTGCATGTTCGGTTATCTCCCCATGGACCGAACGTTTGAGCTTGATTCGAGGCTCAAAATGGATGCCAAAACGTTTCCTAGACCTTCAGTAGTTGATACCATTCAAAACAGAAGGAAGAAGCATCCTAAAAAGCCACGAAACTGGAAAAAGAAGAAAGATGATGAACAGTGACTGGGTCTATTCGGGTCGGTTTCGGGTTTGGGTCGGGACCCGACCCATCGCATAAACGGGCTTTAGTGGGACGGCACCATTTTGAGTTAAACATTTTGTTTTAAAAACTAAAATAGACCTGTTTGGTTACGGGGATAGGAAATTGAAATTGGGGTTCAGGTCTGACCAAACCGTGGATAAGGGGCCAAATTGGGATATAACAAGATATCGTATTCCGGTTCTGCATGGTCCAGTGAACCGGCTGCTTCATTATGTTTGAGGACCAGTCTAGGGTTACAACTTGTAAACCCAATGGTTCACTGATTTAAAAATTAAAGAAAAATCGAAACTTTAGTAAATTATACTTAAGACCCCTACTATTCTGAATATTTGTACACTGGCCCAGATTTTAAAGAATGAAATCAATTACACCCCTGAAAAATAAATAAATAATAAAATAATATTTTAATTATTTTATTAATTGGGTAAAATTACTATTTTACCCTTGGACATTAAATACGTCAAACAGAGTCCAAATAAAGTAAATGAATAGTGTATTCTTACTATTTCGGGCATTCTGGACTCAATGGTGGAGTCCGATTTGGAAAATTAAGTCCCGAAAAAGAAAAAAACGTCAATAATAAATGACTGTACTGCCCCTGATGATACCTAGGGTCAAATAAAAATAAAAGATAGCCCATTTTGATCATGTTGGGCATTCTGGACTCAACGGTGGAGTCCGTTTAATGAACCGAAGTCCCGAAAAATACAGACATGCAAATGGTAAATAATTAAATTGCCCCTAATGATACCCAGGGCCAATTGAACATAAAAGATAGTCCAATTTAACTATCTCAGACACTCTGGACCTAATGGTGAGGTCTATTTTATGAACTAAGGTCCCGAAAGTTTAGCCATACAACATGTGAAATTATCAAAATGCCCCTGATGCTATACGATGTCCAAATGAAATCCAAATAGGACGAAATTGATACCGATAGAAGCCCAGACACTCGCGAAACTGTACACATGACTAAATGACGAATCAGGGTCAGAATCTCACGAAACGTAAAATGACCAAAATGCCCTTGAGCATGGTAAGTGTAAAGTAGAGGCCGAATAAAGGCTGATCTGATCTAATAAATTATCATAAGCATAATTATGGAAATTGAAGGGCTAATTACGACTCCGGAACATTTAACGCGTAAAATGAGAAATGACTGATGTGTCCCGATGACCAAAAGTAGATACCAAATGAAGTCCAGAAGACTTAAGAATTTATATATGAGATATATGAAACATTCTGAGGACCATGATAGTGTCCGGGACAAGAATGGTGAAATTACCATTTTGCCCCTAAGGTTAAATAAGTACTTAACTGATAACGATTTGAGTCCAAAGGACTTAGAACTTTATATTTAAGATATGTGGACTATTCTGAGGACCACGATATGGTTCGGGACAATAATGGTAAAATTACTATTTGGCCCCTAAGGTTGAATAAGTACTTAACTGGTAACGATTGAAGTCTAAATGACTTAGGGTATAATCCTGATAACTACTAAGCCTAATTAAAGAATGAAATAGCCTCAGATGAAACCCAATGAAAGGGCAATAAGCTATTAGGCTATCTTAGGTAATCTGATAGACGCCTAAGATGATGAATAAGACATGAATGGATGAATTCTGATTTGTCTGTGATTAATGATGATTGTTCAGGATATGCAAGGAGGTACTTGACGTATTTGGAGATTATCAGATTATTTCTATAAGGAGATAAGCGAACAATTTGTGAGTAACTTGGAACTTCTGACTTGGTGTATAAGTTATACTATTTAGATACTGTATTTTGATACACTGTACCGTTTTGTATGCTATACTGTTTAAATGCAAATACTTAAATGCATACCCTTTCATATTACCTTACACATGGAATAATGTTGGTCTTCTTTGATTTATTGGCCTATACTCTTGATTGATATGCTAGCATCCTGTGCTATTCCGTCTGTTCTAATCGATTGTTCCATTTAGATTGGTTCTATTTTATTCTACTTAAACTGTATTTAAAGTGGATTTATAAAACCATTGTTTCTGAAGTGACTAAACTATAAATGTGCTTTATAAGCAAGAACGAGTTTTAAAACCCTTGACAGGGAACCTGTGTTACTCACTGGGCTTATTAAAGCTCACCCCATTATCCTAACATTTTTCAGGATTTATCTCCATTGGACTAGAAGGCACTATGATAGGACGTGGCCAGGCCGAGTGGCATTCCAAGTAAAGGATCTGATGGCACTGATTTGTGGAGATGTGGACTCTTGTGGATTGAATCTGGTTATTTAGGTGAGTGACATTGATACGATTAATTTCATTGATATGCATTAGATGTATTGGGACATGGCTCACGGTAATGGTACTCCAGAGAGATTAGATATGCTCTGTGTTATATGTTTGATTATAGACGTACTCTATGGTTAGAGTTATTAGCTGTGTGGTTTTAGACTTGCTCTGTGGTATGTACCTTTACGGTATATAGCTGAGTTGCATTCCCGTGATGAAAAAGTTTTAAATTCCACTACTCTGACCATACATTGGAATGCAATTCATCAGTAAGTTTAGAAATTTGCCTTTGGTTGGTACGTTCTCTGTGGTTAGAGCTATTAGTTGTTTGATTTTAGACTCGCTCTGTGGTACATACCTCGATGGTATTTATAAATGAGTTGCATTCCCGAGATGAAAAAGGTTTTAAATTCCGCTGCTCTGACCCTACATTTGGAATGCGATTCATCGGTAAGTTCAAAAGTTTGCCTTTGGTTGGTCGCATTGTCGGTCGACAAACCGGCAAGGGGCTAACTGGCATCACGTCCTCGACATCCGCGTAGGGTGAGGTTCAGGATGTGACACTTAAGGCCAATTTTCAAAAATGATAAAAATTTCCCCTCTCGGTTGCTCATAGCTTAGTGCCCAAAATAGTTCAATTTTTGCCCCATTTTCTCTTTCTTATCCTTAACATTTGAAACACTTGCATGCTCTTAAAACACTCTGAAACAGTGTGTATGTGTGATCATTTTTGAAAAAGTAAATTGAGTTCATAAGTTTTATGGTTATACCTTCTTGACAGTGGGCTGTTCTTCCTTTGGTGGTTCAGTTTTGGCACCTCAGACCTCCTTAAGGAAAATCTTAGCTTCCCTCTTAGTTGTGAGCTTCCATGCACCCACACTTTTCACTCTTTCTCTCTCTCTCTCTCTCTCTCTCTTTCTCTCTCTTCATAAACCTCTCTCTATGAACACACACACACACACACACTGTCATACACACTTTCACACAGTTACACACACACACACATACCAATTCTGATTTACACACACCCTATACGCACAACACTTATATATATATTAAGTCATAGACATAAAAATTGTTTTCTTTCTTTTTGCATGAAAAATGGTTGGTGGAGGTGGTGATCCAATGAGGGGCTGCCACCTCATTTTGATATTCAGAATTCAACATTCTATGATATCTATATATATATATATATATATACATATAAACATATTTTATATTTTATGTTGGCTGCATGAAATCTTATTGGCTCATTTGGGAGGTAGGAGGGGCTTATTTTGTACATATATACATATTTTGTATAACATAAGGCATAACATATGGGCAGCCCAAGTGGCTAACTTTTTGGATCTAAATTCTTTCATTATTTTGGGTCAAGGGTTCAAAACTCCTTGGCCTCAATTTGGGCTCACATTTCCAATTTTGTGCTTATGCCTTGTTTGGTCGGCATAATTTACCATTTTAACTATTTCTCTTGTAATTTCTTTTCTATTGCTCTTTCTACAAAGGGGTTTCTTCTGGTCATTTCCTATTTAGGTTACCTTCGATGTCAAAGGCCTCGTGTCGGTTATTACTTCTTTGTGATTTCCGTAGTTAGCTAATTCAAATTTTTGTAGTGTTAAAATTACATCATTTCACCTAATTAATTGGTAATTAGGTTCGGGTATTACACCCTCTTTTCTGACGTGTTTAATTATTTTATCGACCTATCGCAACCATCAAAAAATTTTTGATTAACTTTCTTGATTATTCTTTATGTCGTTTCTAATTAATAATTAGTGAACTAATTATTAATTAATCGGGTCAGGGTGTTACACAAGATGAATTCTAAATACTAGTCAAATACCTCCCCAACCAATGGTTAAAAGTAGTGTAAGTCATGTCCAAGCATGACTTCAAGATGGCCCCAAAAATGTCTCTAATGCACCTTGAAACAATGGCCCCAAATATTGTTTAAAAATAACTTAAAAGGTTGACCAAAAATGACTTAAGACATTCGTAAAAACTAGCCAGAAAGGTTTGCCCATGGTGGCTCAAATTGATGGGTAAAGTACGCTAAAAGTTTCCTAAGGCATAGACCAAGGATAAGTAAAAAATTCTACCTAAAGTCGTCTAAGGAAGTGACCAAACATGGCCTTGAACAATGATTAAAATGTATCCTAATAAGGTGCCCAACATGGCTTTGTATAATGGCCAAAAGTGGCCTAAAAGGGGCTCCAAAAGGTAGTGTCTAACATAGAAGTTACAGGCACCTGTGCGGAGGAGCGACCAGGAGTGAAGGTGTAGACACGCGGCTGGGCACACGGGTGTGCGGGTGGCCAGGTCGTGGGTTGTTGGTTTGTTGGGCCTTGGCCCAAAAATCTGATTTTTTTGACATTTTGTACCTATTTCAATTTATTTCATCACCAAACTTGGTGTGAGACCCTATAACATATAAAATGACCATTTTACCACTTTTTCTTTATTTTTTGACCTTATGTAATTTTGGACTAATTTGCCCCTATTTTTCATTTCTTGACCTTTCTTTTTCCTTTTAATTCGTTTAATTCCTTACTTAGAATATCTAGCCATGCTCTCCTACTGCACTCAACCTAATCGCTATTTTTGAAAAATTTTACCATAGTCTCCTTTGTTTATTGACATTTTTTCCTTATCCCGTTTACCAACAACAACACCTAATAGAATATTTATTTGCACAATTCTATATTTCTAATATCCACAATTATGTTTCAAAAACAAAATAACTACTTGGAGCTCCATGCTCCTCATTCATATTCAATCCACAGTTCTATACAATCCAACATAAAATTAAGTTTATAACTTACACAAAGTCTAAACTTTAAACATGAATTAAACTTCTTAGGGCTTATGCCCCTACATACAAAATATGGCTCTTAGGCCAAATACACTTCAAAATTCACTTTCCTCTCCATGCTTTAAGATTTCTTCAAGTCTCATATGCCGGGAGCCTCATCTGAAAAATGTAATCCAATGTAGGGTAAGTGTGACAACTTGTATGACATAATGCTAAACAAAGAATAAAGGTAAGTTGTGGCATGTGCAACGTGAACATTTGTGAGCTATAACCTCCCAATTCACAAATGTAATGCAATGGAGATATATATGACACACACATGCAACTCCATGCCCAACCCATGTCTCGCTTCGCGGTTCGCCCTCGTTAGCACGCAAGTACTATTTCCAAGGATCTTCACCCTCACACCATAGTGCTCAACACACACCATGTTTTCAAGGATTTATAATATGCTAATATGCCTTAATTTACCATGCAAATTTCAATGAGGCATTTCATCAAACACATGGGGTGTGCCTTAAATTATGCATCAAACATTAAGTAAATCATAACTTTCAAACTACAAGACTTCGTCTACATGAACATAGGTTAGAATACAATCAATTATAGATATATTCATGTTACATGTTCACAACTTTACCAAATTCTCAAAGGATACACAAGTACAGAAAGTACCAATACATTGAGCAAACCATAACTTTCAAACTACAAGACTTTGTCTACATGAACATAGGTTATAATGCAATCAATTATACATATATTCATGTTACATGTTCATCAATTTACCAAATTTTAAAGAATACACAAGTACACAAAGTACCAACCCTAGGTTTTCAAAGCAACTATATGCTAGGTGGTTTTCTAACAATAAGTAAGCATGTAAGTCATATAATCAACTTATAAAAATACTAATAAACTTAACTCTAGTCTTAGCAAAATATCATACCTAGAAGGGTTTTTCTCAACCCTAGGAAGTTGTGTTCACTTAAAAGCTGAACCAATTAGTAGAATTGTAGCTCTTCTGATGGGGAACAACTTTTTAGAAGGAAGCTTTAAGAGATTCCAAGGCTAAATATGAGTTTCAGAAGATAGAAAGTTGAAAAACCTAGGTTTTGTTCATCGTTTCTCCCCTAAGCTTGAGTTGCTGCCCTTTCCTCAGCCAAATTTTGAGAATTTAAACTCTTAAGTGGTCTATTTATACTAAAGGGTCAAAGGGTGAAAAGACCCTTTTGCCTTTAATGAGTCACAAGACCCCGTTACACTATAGCTTATCCTGAAATGCCTTAAATAGATATTTTGCTTTAACCAAAGTTCTTAAAAATATTTTAAATGATAGTTTTCCAAAAAAAAATATTTTTTCCTGTTGGCGGGCGCAGCCGGGCCCACCCGGGCTGCCTTTTTGGGGTCATTTTTCAAACTATCTCTGATTTCACTCAAATTCTCATAGGAGATGTATTTTAACATTATACGCATGTTTCCCTTCTATGGCATACTCAAATGATGCTTCTAAATATAACTTATATCTAAATGATGCATTTATAGTTCCTTACCGGCAAATAATGCATGGATAGTGTCCTATCGACAAAACGAAAAGTTCACCTTGATTTTTCAGATCTTTACATAAGATACTTTGTCTCATTTTAGGTCACTTGCCTTTCTAATAGCTTATCTTAGATGAGAGAAGTTATGAAGGGCTTTAATGAATTTTGGTGACTCAAAATAAGAGCATAAATCTTGTATTTCATTTTACTGATTTGTTACAAGAGCACAAGGATGTGCATGTGCAAACAATTACACATACAAACACACACAAAGAGTGTTTGTGTGTGTGTGTGTGAGAGAGAGAGAGAGAGAGAGAGAGAGAGAGAGAGAGAAAGAGAGAGAGAGAGAAATAGGGGTAGAGAAAAGAATCATTTCGATTTTATTTTAGGATTTATGCAACACAGTTGGTTATTTAAACAACATATTTATTAATAGTAACATAATATTATAACTCGTTAAACATGTAAGCACGTGAACCATTTTAATAGTTTTTCTAGATCATGAATTGAGCTTGAAGATTGTTAATCACATCTTCATCAACTTGGAATGCCTTAGTGAGGACATCATCTGAGATATGTGGCTTTGAATCAAATACTGTATTTGCAATGTCGATATGACTTGGATTCTGACTACTGAATGCAACATAAGCTACAACTATTGTGTTTCCAATATTAAGCTAGAAGTGAATGGGACCAGAAGGGAAGCTACAACAATAGCTGGGTAAATGATCTTGGTGAAGTGACGATTATCTAGGTTGGAGGTGACAAACTATAAAGATTTGAAAAATCAGGATAAATTTTTCGTTTTTGCCGGTAGGGCACTATTCATGCGGTATTTGCCGGACAAGGCACTATACTTGCATCATTTAGACATAGGTCATGTTTAGAAGCATAATTTGAGTATGCAATAGAAGGAAAATATGCTTAAAATGTTAAAACACTCATTCTGTGAGAATGTAAGCCCAATTGGAGATAGTTTGAAAAATGGACCCGAAAAGGGCGTCCCAAGTGGCCCGGGTGGGCCTAGCCGCAACTGCCAACAGGTGAAAATAAATTTTTTGAAACAATATCATTTAAAATAGTTTTAAGAACTTTGGTTAAAGCAGAATGTCGAATTGAGGCATTTCGGGACAGGTTGTAGTGTAATGGGTTCCGCGACTCATTAAGGGCAAAAGGGTCTTTTCACCCCTTAGCCCCATGAGTATAAATACAACACTTGAGGCTTAAAATTCTTAGAATTGGTCTAACAATAAACAACAAGTCGTGCTTGGAGAGAAAAGCTGAGAAAAATCTAGGTTTTCCAACTTTCCACCTTCCAAAACTTATCTCTAACCTTGAAATTTCACAAGGTTTCCTTCTAGGAAGTTGTTCCCCACCTCAAAGGCTACATTCTTACCGATTGGTTTGGTTGCACAGCGAGCACAACTCGCTAGGGTTGAGAAAAATCCTTTTAGGTATGATATTTTGCTAAGTAAAGAATAGGGTTAATTTTAGGAGTGTTTTTATATGTTAATGAACAAAAGAGACCATGTCAAAATTTTGTGAATTAAAAAGAATTATTAGGTGTGTAAAATGCCCAAATATAGATAGGAAGAGTGACAAAAAGTGGGGGTTAAAAACCTTGAGGAAGTAAGTTAAAAATTGGAAAAATCATCTTGCAGCACTTTAGAAAAAAATTCACAAAATAGAGAAATCAGGTTGCAGCAAATACACTATAGCTAAAGTGAAAAAGCTGCAGTAGCTGTGTAATACCCTGACCCGGGATAGTATGTATATCGAGGTAGAACGGGTCGAGTAGTGTACTATCGATTGTAACCAGAGCTGTTTAAGCTTTAATATCATATGTACTGTACGATTTTGGAATGTGAACAGTGTCAGTTATACAGTCAGTGCCGGGCAATGCCCGAGCAACCCAGAACTATGCCTCATAATGTGTGCACACACGTAAACCCATGCATGCATACATGTACGTATATGCCTAGGCTCCAAGATATTAGTGTATGTATACGTACTCAGAATCTAGTATATACGTATATATATGAATATATATATATATATCTACGTATAAAATATGTATTATATGTGTGTGTATATATATAATATAAGTTATTATATACATATATATATATATAGGTATTGAAAGAAAAGAAAGAAAAATAGCATGTAAGCATGCAATGTGTGTGTAGGCTTGTGTGTGTGTGTCGGTTGGTGTATTGTGTGTGTAATATAATATACATATATATAACACAAAATACAAGCAAACATTAAATGGAAAACAGAAAGGAAGTCAGAAAAAGGATGGGAAGAGAGAGGAAAGCGGGAGAACCGAGAGAGAAAAAGGGGGAAGTGACTAGGGCGGTAGAGTTGTTTGTGTCTATATATATATGTGTATATGCATGAGATAGAAGATAGAAGAGAAAGGAAGCAAAGTGAGAAACTGAGGAACTTGAGAGATTCAGAAGAGTCTAGAAGTTGAACTAGGAAGGAAGAAGAAGAGGAGGAAAGGACTGCACCACGAAAATCAGAAAAATATATGAGTTGGTTTAGTTTATGTTTTTAGTTTTTGAAGCATGATAGTTGTTTTTAAGTGTAGGGCCATATTGAGCATGAAAAATGGTTTAAACTATAACTTGAATCAAGTTAAATGGTTAAGAGATGAGAGAGTTAGAGACAGTTGCAGGTTTTAGGAATAAATTGAATTTCTTAGTATTTTATGCATTAAACTTTGTCTAAATAGTCTAGATTTGATCCTATAAAGTGTAGAAAAATGTTAGAACAAAGTTAGAGCCAAAATCGTAAGGAAATCATAGAGAAATGAAGCTCACTGAAAAATTGCAACTTTTGGCCGGAGCTACTATTTCTCCATTTTCGTGATGATGTGTGGGTTAAGACAAAAAAATGGGCTTAGGGTTGGGATCCTTATGGAAAAGGGAAGGAAACCCCATTGAAAAAGGGGGAGAAAATGATCGAAAACAGTCGGCCGTAGCCGGAGAAGGCGACAAAATTGCACCAGAACCCTACCGAATAAGCGTGGGGACGATAAACAATTCTGTTATGAAACAACATTGTCTTGAGCAATCCCACACCGAAGCTACGTCGTTTAGAGTGTTTTTATTTTAAAATTAAAATCAAATTTGGAGCGTTTGGTTCTAAGTTAAGGGATTTAATTGGGATTAGATTTGGGAATAGGATATCCTGTTTTGGTTTAGGGCTTTTAGCCGTTGTTTGGCTTCAGAAAAATGAGAAAAAAAAAATGCGCAAGGGCGTAGCCCTTACGAGTCGAACGTGAGACCTAATAGAAGGAAGCCCAAGACCAACCCACTTGAACAGGCAAGCCCGTGGGATCAATTGCGCTGAAATTAATATATATTATATAATTATAATATTAATTAATTAAATTAATTTAAAAATGGTAAAATGACTCGAAGTCCAAATTAAATAAGTTATTAGTGTATTTTGACTATCTTGGACATTCTAAGATCAATGGCGAGGTCCATTTTGCGAGATGGGGTCCCGAAAAATAAAAGACACGTAAAAGTGCAAAATAACCATTTTGCCCTTTTTAGCACAGATGTCCAAATTGAATTCTGCGAAAGCCTAAACCGACTTTCTTCGACATTTCGGATTCAATGGCAGAGTCTATTTTAGTAAAAGAGAAACCAATAGTAAAGAGGTATAAAATTTGATGAATAGCATAGATTATGAAAAGGTAAACTTAGATATACTATCTATTGATGAATAGGGATTTCAAAGATAAAGGAACGGTGACTTGCTTTTATTATAAAAGAACGGAAACGGTTTAAGAGATAAGTAAATGTCTAATCTCTACATGTGTTACATTCCCTGCCGTGTCAATAGTTTTTCTTATATTATCTATTGTATTCCATACATGCCAGAACGTTTATTGAGTCCACATTGATATTGCTCTATCTTGTGAAAAATGTTTATTGACTGTTATATATCTTGATCATGATTCTATACACTCTGTACATAGGCCTCAAGGGGCAAGACTTATGATCTCAGCAGCCCAACTTACATTGGCTAATTAAGGCAACAATTTCATTCTCGCGGTTGAGAATAGTGTTATTGCATTTACTTTTCATGGGATTTAGCATGATCTCAATATATTATATTGTAGCCAGATTTGTGCTCAGTCACAAACTCCATCTAATGCTTACTAGACTTATGGGTTGAGAAAATGGAATCAAAAGTGGCAATTAAAATGGCAATTAAAGTGGGATCTGCGAGGCGAGTACTGAACCGATGGGTTAGTGCTTGGCTGAGAGATCGAGGAAAAAGGGAACAAAATGATCTTAAAGGGTATGCCGGGCCCCAAGTTAAAGTGCATCCACATTTGTTGTTATCAGTATCTATTATTAATTTTCATAACTTGATCATGTTATACCATTATGAATGATCATGAGATTTCACAGCTTTTTCTTAAGTGCATATGATTATACTTGAGACAGCTCATGACTGTAGTAGTATGATTATATTTTCAGACAAATTTTCTTTGATTTATCAATTGAGCTTCCTACCATTTGATATTCATTGATGAGTTCTATATTTCTTGACTGGCTAGCATATTGCATTATCCTAGTTCTTTATGGATTATGCCTTTCTATATTGATCTGTACACATGACAGAGTAAAAGAGTAATTCTTACTGAGTTTTTATAGCTCAGAACAGATACTACTTTTTGACTATTTTAGGCACAGAGATTGAGAACAGACAGTAGAGCCTGATAGCTAGAGGTGGACATTTCTTTTGAAGTTGCAGTGTAATATTTAGCACAAGTTTTGTAGCTCTCCCATGTTATCCACGTCTTGGGGATGAACAGTTGTATAAGAATTTTGTATTCCGCATTTTGAGAACACTATATATATCACATGCAGCTTTTATTTATTTATTTGTTTAAGTCTTCCGCTATTTAGATGTTGTATGTTAGTAACACTAATTGTGTAGCAAGTTGAGACAGTTCCGGTTTGGCAACTAGAGTCGGGCTGGGGCACTCGCGATTCAAGATCCACACAGGGTGGGTCTCAGGTCGGTCCAAGTTGCCAGCCACGCGCACGCGCCCATGCCGCGTGCCCTGCTTGCGCCCCTGCGCGTTGCCTGCCTACGCCCAGCCCTTGCCCCCATAGCCACCAGCCTTGGGCAATGTTTGGCCAACCCCTAGACCATGTTGGCCAACCACCTTGGGCCATGTTTGGCCAATCCCTAGGCCACGTTTGGCCACCTTTTTAGGCCATGTTCATTCTTAATTTTGGGAAAACATGAAAAAATAAACGTGTAATCAACTAAATCTCGTGATATATCTTTTTTAATTTTTTAGCTTCTAAAAATTAATTTAAATTAATTTTTATTATGAAAAAAATATCAAAATTGTGTTTAAAGGCTTTTTCAAAAATTCGAGAGAGCTATATTTGTGATTAAAATTACATATCAGTATTTAGTATACTTTTGGGGGGTCCAAATTAATTTTTGGTGAATTTTTGCCTATTTTTAATATTTTTGGGACTTTAAAAATTAGTTTTTTATTCCAAAAAAATGGTTAAAAATTCTAGAAAATTTATTTTAAATATGAAAAATTCTTAGAAAAGTTCTGGAAATTAGGATTACACGTGTGGATCAAGTTTTTTTTTGGGTCATGTGTGGATTTATTTTTAATTATCATGTAGATAATTTTTTAGTGCATTATTGTTGCATAATATTGATCCCCATTAATTGTGAGACCCAAATACCCACTCTCATTGTGGTGAGGTGTGGTAAAGCCATCCATGCAAGACCATTCTATTGTTATGCATGTAAATGTATGTTGTGATTGGATGAGCTTATTTAATTGATGTTCTAGCACACTTGTTTGTTGTGATGTATGGATTACAAGGTTAATTTTGTGATATATGAGATATTGGCGCGGCATCCTCATTTATTTTATTGCTTTTAGTAGATTGATGTAGTAGGTTAATTCTACAATGTAATAAATTTTAGAAAGGATTGTATTTATATATGAAACCTTGTAAGGGGATGTGTTTTTGCTGCAAACTCAAATGTCCATAAATTACCTTGGCATGATGTATTAGAATGTCAATTGGGCTCAAGTGGAGTCCATGCGCATTGAATATTATTATTATTATTATATGGATGAATTAAATTTATTTTATTTCAGGATCATTGTGTGAATGAATTAAATTTGTTTTAATTCAAACTTATTTTGCTCAAAATTATTTAAAAATGTACTTCTACTTACATAAATGGAAAATGATTATGAGCTTAGCAAAATTTTCAATCTCATAGTGTAAAATAGAATAATTTTTAATTGAATTTTTGGTAGCAGAATAATATGATGAATGTATACTTAAATGTCGCCTTGCGCATTATGATAATAGTGAAACAACCTTAATGAATGTGAACGTCAACTTGACCAAAAGCTTAGAATGACCATATTACACATATAGCATATGTGTAGACAATGACCAATAGGAAACATAGTCCAATACCTTGAGACATAGACACATGTCATAATTAATTAAGTTGTTGAATGCGTTTTACTTTGTAGAGCAGCATATACACAAATCGCATTGAAGATTTGTTTGGATTTGTTTCATGATAAATATAGACTTGTCTTTGATGAGCAGTAAATTCTTGCCATATAGTACCCTGACTCGTATTTAAAAAGTTTTTTGAATCTCTATATGACGCTACTTATTTAAATAAAAATATTTTCAAAAATAGTGTGTCATTTTGAGACAAAAGGTAAAGTGCCAAGAAGTGAACTTCTAAGCTAACCTTGTCGCCTAGGGTGGGCAAACAAGGATTTTGGGCCTATATCTATAGATAAGGAAGAGTTTCTAACTAGCGTGGGGCTGAGAAACTTGCGCCAAAAGTAGGCAAGAAAGTCAAGTGCCATTAGGGCATACATGATAGATAATGAGATATATTATAGAATGAGTTGCTATTGAAGAATAAAAGGGATCATTTTGCTCGTAGTTTTACTAAGTAAAAGTTGACTATTTTATTTAAAATAGAGAAAAGATTGAGTAAAAGGCATAAAATATTGCATGAAGAGCACAACTTTACATTGCTTATAATGTTTTGAACATTATGCACAAGCGGTAGCATAAGAATTAATCACCATAAGAGTGAGTTGATTAATTCTTTTGAGCAACATATGGCCTTATAATAAAAATAATTGGATATTAGTGTTTGACTAGCCATTTGGTCCACCTTCAATCCAATTGATTTTTGTCATTTTTTCATCTTTAAATTTCAATCTTTAGGACTGGGTGGAACTATTTATTCTTTGTAAAATAATAGTTCAATGTAAATTGATTAGTTTGGTCGACCCCATGTTAGAAGCAGTTTCATTATATGAGTATGATAGTGGCTCTGTCTCATTAGATTATTTAATAATTTTGGACTTATCTCTTTATGGATTTCTACAATGCTATTTTTTGAGTAGTAACATGGACACGTTGAACTAGATTGGATGGCTAGATTAGCTTGAGAGGACCTATTGGGTTTACTCACAAAAATCAACCTATCAGTGTGTAAACTCTATTTAATCGAAAAAGATTGTAGGAAACCTTATTTGGAAGGTAAACTGGCTCCTTATCCACTAGAGTCAATCTTAATAGCATATGCGAACTTATGATGTTTTGAAAATTGGGCATATAGGAGAACCTCTTATTTTTTTACTTTGTTACTCGAGCTATGATTGCTTACTTAACTCAAGCACTTGTTGCTTTGAGCATTGCTATAAGCATTAGTTACTTTAAGTATTTTTCAAAAACTCGAGCATTTTAAAATGAAGAATTCAGAAATTCTTCACACATATTGTAAGCGAGAGTACTTGTCTGATTAGTTCAGGATAATTAACTGAGAAATGAGGAAATGAATTTTGTTAAATACGGTTAGGTCAATGATGGCGCAAATGTTTTTTCTGTGGCCTATATCCTAACCAAGTGCCCTAAAAGTCGGTTCCTTTAAGATTGAGAATGGTAAAAAACCTAATTTGAATGACTTATCACCTTTTGAGGTTTATGTGATTTGTTCATATTATTTAATATGTTTTTCAAAACTTGGTCTTAAGTTTTAAAATTGTCATTTTTTTAAAACATTCTTTTGAAAGTTTAAATAGTCATTGGATTCTTAATTGAACACCCCAAATTAAGGAATGACTAAATTGAGTTGCGCAATGAGCAAACTTTAAAGGATCTTTAACTTTGTGGGTTAATGGAATGGAATCTATGGAAGTCACACCATCTCTCGTCGAAGGTAGGAAATTGATATCTCATTCTAGAATTGCTAATGATGTTTTGAATAGTGAGAGTGACTTGTCGCCTAGTGGGAGTGTACCATTAGTTGGGATTATACCACTAGAGGAAGATTCTTAAGATCATTAGTTGTGTAGAAAGAAATGTAAAATCTTTTTCCATCGTCTTTGTGATAGTGAAGAGAGAAATTTTAACTATTACTCTAAATATTTAAGTGAATATTGCTTTTTCTATAGAGGCAAAAATTTTCTATGCTAAAAGTGTATGGAAGGTTGCTATGAGTGATAAGTTGAGCTAAATTAGCAAATAATCAAACTTTGAGAATGATTGATCTCCATTTGTGTAGGATTGATTAACTAGTAATTATGCCCTATCTTTAAGAGGATATTGACTTTGTAGAGAAATTCTCCCTAGTGGTGAGAATTATCTCCATCCACCTTATTCCAATAATTGTCACACATGTTAAATCTTAGAAGCTTTATAGATAGACTTAGACATGATCTCCTCTGTGGTGAATTAGACGATAATTCTATGTGGATCAAGTTTAGGGTTTCAAGGTTAATGAATAAAAAGTGCGAAGTATGAATGTCACGACTCGAGACCCACCCTATGCAGATCTCGTGTCACGCACCCGATCCGACGCTGCTTGTCGAACCAAGGGTCTCAACTTGCTACACAATCAGTGCTACTAACATGCAATAACTAAAATGTGGAAATAAATAATTAAAAGCTGCATGTGATACATATAATGTTTACAAAATGCGGAATATAAAATTTCTTAGTACAACTGTTCATCCCCAAGATGTGGATAACATGAGAGAGCTATAAAACTGTCTGTACTAAGTATTACACTTGAAACTTCAAAGGCAAATGTCCACCTCCTAGCTATCAAACTCTAGGTTCGGTCCTCGATATTTGTGCCTGCAAGTCAAATGTTGTGTAGTATTTGATGAGCTATGAAAACTTAGTAAGTAGTCCTTTACTTTGCCATGTGTACAAGGGTATAAAAGAATGCTAGCCAGTCAATGAATATATAACTCAAAATCAAATGATAGAAGTTAAATGATAAGGAAATGAAACTACTATGCCAACAATATCATACTGCTACAGTCATGAGCTATATCAAGTATGAAATGTAAGCACTGTACTGAAAGCTGTAAAATCTCATGATCATTCAATAACAATATAACATGATCAAGCTATGAATATCATCAATAAAGGATAGTGATATCAACTAAAACTGAGATGCTCTGGTGGGTCCTGGAAATCCCCCTGAGCTCGTATTCAGTTCCACTCGGGCTCTCTGAATAATACTGCTCTGTGTACACTATAACGCTTTGTCTTATGCCTCGCACAGCAATGGGTAAATGTTCTACTCAGAACCTAAACCCGAAGGTCATAAATAGCATCAGAATAGAGATGTGACTGAGCACAAATCCGGCCCTAATAATATATCAGGATCATGCTATCTTCTACGAAGAGTATAGTGGAATCATAACTGGTTCTAGGCAATCTGACATAACAGTAGTTTTCGAGGCTACGGTTACTAGACTGCTTCGAATAAAACTGTCTGGCCCTCACAGCCTTAGGTACAAATGTATATAAGGAAATCTGTGCACAAGTGTACAATCATGATCGAGATATATATAGAAATCA
Source organism: Nyssa sinensis (assembly GCA_008638375.1). Taxonomy (NCBI): domain Eukaryota; kingdom Viridiplantae; phylum Streptophyta; class Magnoliopsida; order Cornales; family Nyssaceae; genus Nyssa; species Nyssa sinensis. The sequence continues at coordinate 43,903,215 of CM018031.1, forward strand.
ATAATTGTCTCCCACATGATAGGGCAATATCAATGTGGCTAAATAAACACTGGTGTGTATATACAGAGTACAATAGGCGATATATATACAAGGAACTATGACATGTCTTGAAATGTAACACATGCAGAGATTGGATTTTACTTACCTCTTTTTGTATTTGTCTAGAAGGTCAAGCCGCCTTCTTCTTGTATCTCGATATTCCTATGATTCAGGAAACTCAATCTCAGTCTAGGTATATATATTTAACTCATGTTATTCATCAAATTTTATGTCTCTTTATTATTGACACTTCTTTTACTTAAATAGACTCTACTATTGAATCCAGAATGTCGAAAAAAGTCGGTTTAGGCTTTCGCGGAATTCAATTTGGACTTCTGTGCTAAAAAGGGCAAAACAATCATTTTGCACTTTTACGGGTTATTATTTCTTGGAACCTTTTTTCGCAAATCAGACTCCACGGTTGAGTCCGGAATGCTTGAAATAATTAAAATTCATTATTCTTTTATTTTAATCGGAGTCCGTTAGACTATTTTCCAATTTAGGGTCATTTTAGTAATTTCTCTTTTCTAATTAATTAAATTAATATTTAATTAATTTATTCCTCGAGTTAATTCATAATTAACCATAATTTTTGGGCATAATTATAATACTGTAAAGTTCTATTCAAATATGAAATAATTAACGATAATTTAATCTAAACTTTATCTGGTTGCGGTCCATATTCCACTGGCATTAAACTCGTAATTAAATAACTGTTCCGGGTTGGGCAACCGCCATACACAACTAACGGCCAACATCTGAGCCATGCCTAGCTGCATGTCTCTAAAATAGTTCCATCAACCGTCCAACACAATTGAACTGTTGCAACCATCCGATCTATATACACCTGTCACCTTACTAAAATGAACTAGTCTATCAAATTGCAAGGCATGAGTTGCTGCAGCCCCACAACACCAAAATCAGTATAAAAATTCACTCCAGCTCTCCTAAAATTTCCTGAACTTCCTCAGCTCTCCTCTTGCTGCAATGCCATGAACAAACACCTATATATATATCCACCGCCTGGCTTTTAAACGGTTGCCCCTCTCCACAAAATCTTGCTTCATTTTTCCTCCTTTTTCTCTCAGTTAGCTGCTACACAAACACACGTACCTATAAAATTTCCCTGCTGCTCCAATTTATTCCTCACTACTGTACACCTCAGTTGGCCACTGCCACTACACCAATTCCTCACTGCCGTTCCAATAATAACCAAGCTGACCCAATGTGATTTTTCCCCGGGTCTGCTGCTATGTGTTCCTTTAATCAACAACATGCAGCTCAGCCTCCAATAGCAGCTCCTGCTGCTCCAATGGCTGCACCCACATGTGCTCCTTTTTTTCCCAACTCATTTACAATAAACACAATACCCATGGAGTTTTACCTGCTGCTCCATTGCTACTACTGCTAGATTTCAGCATCTGCTGCTGCTCCTTTGGTTTGCCATTCGTTTAACACCCATACGCTGCACTGGACAACAGCCACAGCCACTCACCATACCATCCCTGCACTGCGCCAAACACATAGCACAACACACATTGTACTGTTGTGTCGTCCCTCTCTCTGTTCTTCCTTTTACTCTTTCAATTCCTTCTCCATTTTATTTTTCTCTTTTCTTCAACTTCATAAACCAACACACACACACACACACACACATATATATTTTCCTGCACCGCTATCTTCTTCCCCCCTTCTTTTCTTTCCAATTTTGTTTTCTATTTCTTTAGCCTCTGCTGCACACTTCACTTGCATCATCACAAAAAAACATATATATATATATATAAGTATATAGTTTTAAATATCCCTATTGCACCCTATTCCTGTACCCTACACACTTGCACATATATATACCACTAAATTCTCCTGCACTGCCCCACTCTTTCTTCACAATAGCTACGGCTGTAGCCCCATTTTGTGGACTTGTTTTTCCACTTTTTCATTTCCTGCTTTCTTTTCTTTTTTCACTTAAAACACACACTGTCACACCCTGAATTTCTGTAAACCTGAGGTGTGACTGACGAGACAGAAAATAAAATAAATAAAAGGACAAATGTAAATAAATTCACTAAACATGCATCCATTCCCATCAATATATAAAATGACATAAAGTACATCCCATGAATACATCGTTTGCATGGTCATTTGGGCTTAAGCCCTTACATCGCAAAATATGCCCCAAGAGCCAAACATCTCCAAGCACTCTCCTCTATAAAGCATTACTGAAACTCATGTAGCTGGGGCGTCCTCATCTGTAATGTTGGTCCCACGAATGGGTCAGCTCAACTGCTGGTATAATGTAGTGCTAATGCAAGAAATAAAGCTAAGGCGTGGCATGTGCAAAGTGTACATTTATATCTAAATGTCATTCAAAGCATCGCAGTAATATATGAGTGGTATGCATGACGCACCCATGCACAACTCTATGCCACACCCATGTCTCATTTACGGGTACTTCCCGATGGCATCGAAGTACCAATGCAATGGCCAATTTTAGGTTTTTTACCATAGGATCTACACCCTTATAATGCATAGCACCACGTGCTTAACTCACGCCATGTTCTCAAGGATTCACCATATGCCATTATGCTAATGTAATCTTAATGAACATGGTTTTCAATAATATAGCATGCTCGAACAATAACATATAAATCATTAGTCAGTTCTATATGTATACATATCTCATGTGTTCATATATCATAGTTCATGTTCTTCACCTTACTAAACTCTCAAAGAACTCAAGTAAAACATAAACATGTGAACAACCAACTTCAAATTATCAAGTAAACACATTCCAAGTAAACACATAAATCATTCTAGTCATTCACAAAATATTCCTAACTTAACTTCATTTCTAACATTAGCAAAACACCATACCTGTCGGGTTGGTCTCAACCCTAGTAAACCGTGCTCGCAAGGTGGTGGCTATCAATGGAAATGTAGAAGTCAGACGACCTTCTCCTTGCCTTTCGGTGTCCCTAAAACCATAAAATGTTACTCAGTCGGTCTGTCGCTTGAATGATGCCATTAATCAAATTTTATGACTTTATTTTATTAATTTCTATTTTGCTAAAATAAATTCTACAATTGGATCCAAAACGTCGAAGAAAATAGGTCTAGGCCTTTGTAAAAATTAATTTAGACGTTCGGTTTAAAAAGGGCAAAACGGTCATTTTGTACTTTCACGGTTTCCCATTTCTCGAGGCCTTTCCTCGTAAATCAGACTCCACGGTTGAGTCCGGAGTGTTCAAGATAATAAGATTTCACTATTCGTTTACTTAATTTGGAGTTCGTTTGACTGTGTTTCAATTCAGGGGTATTTTGATAATTTTAAGGGTTACTACGGGTCTTTTATTTTTTTGGGACTCCGTCTCATAAAACGGACCTCACCATTGGTCTCAGAAAGGTCGAGATAGTCAAAATACACTAATGACTTGTCCCATTTGAACTCCGAGTCATTTTAGAATATTTAAATAATTAAATTAATTTAATTAACTAATTAATTAATTAATTAAATTAATATTTAATTAATATTTTATTCTGGTGGGGTCAGATTGTAATTTCCCTAAAGTTCTGGGGTCAAGTTAAATTTTCAAAAGTTCAGGGTGTAATTTGTAAATTTCAATTTCTTCTATTCTCAATCCGGTTGGCCAAACAGGTATCAATCCCAAAACAGAGATAGGATATCCCTGTTTCCAATTTAATTCAAATTTCAATTTCGTAAGCCTATAACCAAAAAGCCCCATTCCCATTTTAATTTAAAATCATAGGGCGACACGTGGCAAGGGTGGATCGCCCAAGGCCGACCCGAACCCGAATCGGACCCAGACCCGACCCGACCGTCCCCCCTTCTTCCCGTTTTTCCGGCGATGCACCAGTAGGGTTCCGGCGCCCTCTCCGGCGTCGGCGACATTTTTCTGGTGAGATTTTCATGGTTTCTGAATGTGGTTCTCTTCAGTTTTTCACGTAGATTCCATATCTAAGGTCGGTTTTGGACCTAAGCCACTAGATTTTCACGAAATAGGATTCAAAGATTCCGGTCAACACTCCGGCCGACCCTACTCTTTCATTTTCGTGACTTTTTGTTCACGGTTTAATCTCCATTTTTACCCTAAAGTGTTTCTGCACTATGGAGGAACAATTTCTCATTCCCAAAACCAAGTTTTAAACCAATAATTTCCACCCAACCGATTATCCTACGTGACCTACAACTCAATGTTTCTCTCTCATTTCTTAATCGTTTTCTTTCATTCTTTTTGCAAAATGAACCTTATAACATGCTCTTTAAGACCCTATACATCAAATTAATTATCATGCTTAAAAAAAAATAAAATAGAGCTGGGTCACTTACGGTTTTTGTTGGGTTTCTCTCTCTAGCCGTGCACCTCCTCCGCCTTCTGGTTCCAAGCTTGAATCAAGCTCCTAAAATCTCTTCTCCCTTCCAGAACTCTCTCTCTCTCTCTCTTGCTCTCTTTTTTTCTTTTCCTTCTCTTGTCACGCCCCGAATTTCCGACGAACCCGGGGCGCGAGTAACGAGACAGAAAGTAAAATAAATAAAAGGACAAAAGTAATTAAATTCACTAAACATGCGTCCATCATCATCCATACATAAAGTAACATCGAATACATTGTTCATCAGTCGTTCGGGCTTAAGCCCTTACATAACAAAATACAAGTCTCATGGATTACAAATACATCACGTGCTTCGCCCTCTCAGGGCATCACTAAGTCTCACGTGGCTGGAGGATCCTCATCTGCAAATGTTGCCCACGAATGGGTCAGCACAACTGCTGGTATGATGAAATGCTAATGCCAGAAATAAAGCTAAGGCGTGGCATGTGCAAAGTGTACATTTATTTCTAAATGACATTCAAGCATCGCAGTAATATATATGAATGGTATGCATGACACACCCATGCACAACTCTATGCCACACCCATGTCTCATTTACGGGTACTCCCCGATGGCTCGAAGTACCAATGCAATGGCCAATTTTGGGTTTTTCACCACAGGATCTACACCCTCATAATGCAAAGCACCATGTGCTTACCCACGCCATGTTCTCAAGGAATTCATCATATGCCAATATGCCCATGCAATCTCAATGAACATGAATCTCAATAATATAACATGCTCGGACAATAAGAAATAAATCACTAGTTAGTTTCATATACATGCATATCTCATATGTTTGTACATCATGATTCATGTTCTTCACTTTATTAATTTGCAAGTAACACATAACATGTGAACAACCAATTCTAAATAAACAGGTAAACACATTACAGATAAACACATACAGCATTTCAGTCATTCACAAATATTCCTAACTTAACTTTATTTCTAACACTAGCAAAACACCATACCTGATGGGTTGGTATCAACCCTAGAAGGTCGTGAACTATATGTAACTGAACTGGCGGATGAAAATGTAGGAGATCAGATCACCTCCTCCTGTCCTGTCAGTGTCCCTAAAAGTAGAAATTACAACTCAATCCATTGTTGTTTGAATTTATGCTATTCATCAAATTTTATGTCTTTAAATTCATAGGTTTCTATTCTGCTAAATTAAACTCTACCATTGGTTTTAGAATGTTTAAGAAAGTAAGTCTAGGTTCTCGTAGAACTCAATTCGGACACCGGAGTTCAAAAGGGCAAAACAGTCATTTTGCACTTTACACGTGTCCTTACATTTCGTGACCTCTTTTCACAATTCGGACTCCACGGTTGAGTCCGGAATGTTCGAGATAATAAAATTTCACTATTTGTTTACCTAATTCGGAGTTCGTCTGACAGTGTTTCAAGTTAGGGGCATTTTGGTAATTTTAAGGGTTACTACGGGTCTTTTATTTTTCGGGACCCCGTCTCGTAAAACGGACCTCACCATTGGTCTCAGAATGGTCGAGATAGTCAAAATACACCTATGACTTGTCCCATTTGGACTCTGGGATGTTTTTGAATATTTAATTAATTAAATTAAATTAATTAATTAATTAATTAATTAATTTAATTAATATTTTATTAATAATTTAATCAGGTGGGTCAAAGTGTAATTTCTAACAGTTGGGGGGTCAATTCGTAATTTCTGAAAGTTCAGGTTAAGGTTCAAATTCAAAAGGTTCAAATTCAAAGGGTTCAAATTCCAAAAGGTTCAAATTAAAACTAGTTTAATTTGTTATTCTAATTCAGGTTAACCAAACAGGGGATAGGGCTAAAACCGGGATAGGATATCCCTGTCTCTATTCAATTTCAAATTTTTAGATTTCTACCCTTGCAACCAAACGGGCCAAGTTCCCTTTTAATTTAAAACAACCACGCGACACGTGGCAGGGGCGGTCCACGCCCGACCCGAACCGACCCGACCCGACCCGGACAGACCCCCCTTCTTCCCCCGATTTTCCGGCGAACCTCCGGTAGGGTTCCGGCGCCTTCTCCAACGCCGGTGACCGGAATTTCAGAAAAATCAAGTTTTAAACTTGATTTTTATGGTGTTTTCGAAGCCCCTTTCAATCCCAAACTATTCTAAAACATTTTTGGAGTCTTTTAACACCGTTTTGAAGCTTCCAATCACGATGAAAACCCAGATTTTTCCCCCACGGCCGTGACCTGCACTTCCATTTTTCTCCCTCATTTCTCAACCGTTTCTTCTCATTCTTTTTGCAAATTAATCCCTACATTATGCTCTACAAGGTTCTACAATTTAAATCAACTGAAATGCTCTAATACAAATCGAAACAGAAGTGACCCACTTACAAATTTCTCGGCCGTTTCTCTCTCTAGCCGTGCCCTCCTTCTCCCTCTTGCTCCGAGCTCGAACCAGGTCTCTAACACTCTTTCAGAGCTCTGTTTCTCTCCCTCTTTTCTGCTTCTTTCCTTCTCTTCTTTTCCACCCGAGACCACTCTCCTTTTCTCTTTATTTTCTCTCTTTCTATATCTCTCTCTCTCTCTCTCTCTCTCTCTCTCTCTCTCCCCAAGACCAACCTACTCTCTGCCCACTTCTGCACTCTCCCACTCCCTGAATCCTACTTACACACTCAACCTTACCCCATGCCTTGTTTGAGTGTATCACACTCAAACTTACACACACACACAGCCGGGTACACACACACACACACCTCACACAACCTGATATATATATATATATATACATATATATATATATATATTTCCACATTTAAATATACACTCACCTTTTACACATATACACACACAATTAAATTTAAATTATATATATATACACATATACATATATACACATACACCCAATAATAATTTTTATAATAATAACAATAACAATAAAATTAATTAATTAACAATTGCAAAAATAAATAATAAAATAAAAAAAAATTTCATGTTATAACATCTCTTCTCCCAACCGAGACCAAGATATAACACTCACACATCAACTCCCTCACGTTTCCCACCACCAGCCCCTTTGTTTGACCTTTTTCCCTCTGCTCAGCCACCCTTGCTCTTCCCCAATGCAGCTTTGCATTAAATGCAAAGCTGCCCTATATATACCTATATATATATATATACCACTCATTACACACACACACTAGACACACCCTCACATACATATACCATATATACATAACACCCATCATCCATTCATTTAATATTCACATTACATTCATTTCACATTTTTAATAATAATAATAATAATAATAATAACAATAACAAATAATAATAATAAATATAATAACCAAAAAAATTTTATATATAAAAAAAAAATTTTGAGGTTATTACACACACCACACATTATATAAATATATATATACACGCCCCACTTGCACCGCCCTTCAAACACACACCTATATATTTATATATACTGCATTGCCTCCTTTCTTGACTTTTCTTATTCTTTCTTTTTCAAAATTCTTATACAACTTCTTCATTTCTTTTTCTTGTTTCACCTTTAAACACACACTACACAATACACTGCATGTATACATCAGCTCCATTTTTTTTTTCTTTCTTTATTTTTCCAATTGCATGCTTATATATATATATATATATAATAAAAATTTCCATTTTATTATATATATATAATATATCTATTTATACTAATACATATATTTATACAATATATGTACGTACATAGCCGTATATACATATATACTTGTATACATATTTTTTATAATTATTTATATATATATATATATATTCTTGCATTTATTAAAATGTAATGTGCACGTATATCGAGACCTATACTAGCCTACGTACACGATTCTCTATACCGCTCGGGTCTATTGTATGGTACTCTTAGGTACTCGGGATTACTTAAAATTCATTTCTCATATTTTTAAATAACGTAACCGCTCTATTGGTGACTCACTATTCATCTTGAACTACGTGCCTATTTCGTTACATAGCTTACTATGATGGCTCGGATTTATTTTGGAATTTATATCTATTGGCTTGATCTGTTCGTACTTGGCTTTTCTTAATCTCGTAATTTCCTGAGATTATAAATTCTACTGATTACCTCGGTAATTGTACTCGTCACTGTATACTACTCATTAAAATAATTCGGTATATCTAAGGGTCCACTATTCTCGGTCTGAATCAGTTTCGGTTTACTCTTGATATTATGATAATTGCTTGGTTAAAGCTCGGTATTATTATTTGACTCTTGGACTTAATTAAAATTATTCTATTTTGTTCGAAACTTAAGTTCAGTTATAATGGGTATTACACTACTCGACTCGACCTATCTCGGTTTACTTTTACTCAACCGGGTCTATCTCAATTTAAGTGCCATATCCCGGGCCTACCTCAGTTTACGTGTCAGAATTTGGGTCAGGGTATTACAATGAATGCTCAAGTGTTCATTTGTGACCTAAAGATCGTCTATACAATTTTGGGCTTTAATGTTAATGAACAAAGAGTGCAAAATTTACTTGCTCAAGTGTTCATTTGTGACCTAAAGGCATCACTAAGTTAGTGGAACCTTAGATTTCATCGAGCAATTGGCTTCGTGATGATCAAGGAAGCCACAATGGTCCAAAGAATGTATTTTGATATGTTGTGTACTTGTTGACATATACCTAATTAGTTGTCACCACTTGAAGATGGTTGTCCTGTATTGAGGAGGATATGGGAGAAGTAGACTATGCTTGGATTTAAGTTCCATAGAGATTTCCTTGAGGGATTTCTCATTTTTTCTTGAGAAATCTATAAGTGATGTTAATAATACATGGTTGATCGTCATAATTAAGGTAGTAGTTTGGTTGTAAAGATTCTAGTAGCACCTTAACATAATGTCGTGTAGGCAGGATGATATGTTCGTCAGCTATGATTGTATAGCAGCTCTAGCATATACAAATATTTTATTTGTCGCAGCTTTATTCCACATTGTTAATAAGCTTTACAAGCTTAAGGGATATAAGTGCAGGCGATGCCTTTCCCATTTTGTGGTGTTTTATGGACTTAGGATCCATAAGGATAAAACAATATGGACTCGCCACTAGAATAGAAGCTTAGGCTCGTTAGTGGGTTGGTAGACCAATAGCGATGATGGGAGAACCAAATATATTGGCATTATTTTTCACTATACATGTTTGAGATAGAGTTGCACAAATAAACTAAGGTCATACTTAGTGATGTTTTACATCTTATGTTAAATAGTTGTGTTTATTTTAGATACGATGTATTGGATACCGTGTAATATTATTTCATCATTATATGATTTTGTGTTCATATTAAGATGATTTTTTAATGTTATGAGCATACATGAAATATGTCAACAAGTTTTGATTGGCTCTCTCACATAAGCAATTACCTTGGTGCTTAGATAGCGAGCAAGATGAGACATTAAATTCTTGGCTGGAGGGAGAATTCATATTTATTATATATTTTTCCTTGACAATGAGGGTTAAGATGAGATTCGTTTAAAGAATTGAGCATGAAGGTTAACCACACACCTTATGTAACTTGAAAAAATCTGAATGCGAACTTTTAAACAATTGCTAGAAGAGTGATTGGGTTAGAATGTTTGGGTTAGGTGTTGAGAGAGTGATGGGAGCTGAGATAGCAACAGGAGTTGAATAGTGACTAGACTAAGATTCATATGGCATTATATACTTTTGAGAATGAGTTTGACATGCCCAATTGAGTGGGAGTTTCGCCATAGCATACATTATATACTATATGTGTTATTGATGTGATCTTTATAAAAGAGTGAACGAATATATCCCTATTTCGTCACTATGTGAACTCTGGGAACCTTTTTTAGTTCCACTGGGCCCTTTGTGACCTAGGACTACATTATGAAGAGAGAGCTTGACGTTGCTACTTTAGCATGTTTCTACTTTAGCATGTTGCTAAAGGACCATGATTGATGCAGTTCGGTGGGGCATGTCTAGAAAAGTAGTTGAGTTTGATAAGATTAATGTGAGTAGTTAGGAAAGATGATTTTGTAATACATTATTGTGTTGTGACTTATTGCTCGGCCAATCATGTCGGTTTTTGTGTCTATCAATATGATCATGAGCACAATATATATTGGTTGGTCCATGCATCGTGCTGAGATTAGTTCTTGTGAGGGATAATGGATTCTGAATCTAGTGTAACAGAATAGTCTGGGGCATAGAAGAGATCAGTTATGTGTTTGTTGTGAGATATTATGTTAGTTTAATGGTAGCTTAATATTGTACTCCTACCCGATCCTTCTCGTCTGGTTGTATGATCCATTTCTTATATGTGGAAGGTGATGTAGAGAGTTTAGTTGTCATGCCCCAAATTTCCACTAACATGGGTGTGAGCGATATAAAACAAGAAAGGTAAATAAATGATAATTTAAAGGATTTAACTAGATAGACATTTGTTCTCATCAGCACATAAAATGTAAAGTACAATCAAGAAAACAAATTGTTCATGTCATTGTGGGCTTATGCCCTTACATCTCAAAACGTGCCCTAAGGGCCAAATATACTTCTAAATTATTTCCCCTTCTTTTTGTCAAAATATCATCCAATCTCATATAGCGGGGGCGTCATCTGTGATATGATATCCCACGAATGGGTCAGCTCAACTGTTGGTATAATACAATGCTAATGTAAGAAACAAAATTAAGGTGTGGCATGTGCAAGTGTACATTTATCTTTACATGTCATCCAATATCATCAATGCAGTACATGAGCAATATGCATGACGCACCCATGAAAACTCTATGCCACATCCGTGTCTCACTTTACGGTCCTTCCCCGCTGGCATAAGTACCACTTGTATGTCTCACTTTACGGTCCGTCCCCGCTGGCATGAGTACTAATGGCCGATTTTGGGTTTTTCACCACAAGATCTACACCCTTATAATGTATAGCACCAGATGCTCAACACATACCATGCTTTCAAGGAATCACACTATGCCAATATGCCTTGATTCCACCATGCAATAATGCAATCTCAACCTAAACAATTTATCAACATATGAAGCACGCTTTAAGTAATGCATATTCTACTTAAAGCAACAATGACATTAAATCACAAAGCTCCTTCCACAAGTCTTCATATCATGAACAATTAATTTAATCACATGCTTGATTTACACATTCTGTCACATCCCGAACCCCATCCTACGCGGATGTCGAGGACGTGATGCCAGTTAGCCGCCTTGTTGGTTTGCCGACCAACAATGCGACCAACCAAAGGCAAACTTTTGAACTTACCGATGAATTGCATTCCAAATGTTGGGTCAAAGCAGCGGAATTTAAAACTTTTTCAATTCGAGAATGCAACTCATTTATAAATACCATAGAGGTATGTACCACAAAGCAAGTCTAAAACCAGATAGCTATTAACTCTAACCACAGAGCATATCTATAATCAGACATATAACACAGAGCATATCTAATCTCTCTAGAATACCATTACCATGAGCCATGTCCCAATATCAGTAAATTTAATCATATCATAACACTCACCTAAATAACCAGATTTAGTCTATAATATTACAAGTCTCCACAAATTAGTGCTATGAGATCCTTTACTTGGAATGCCACTCGGCCTATCTATGTCATATCATAGTGCTTTCTAATCCAATGGAGATAAATCTTGAAAAATGTTAGGATAATGGGGTGAGCTTAAATAAGCCCAGTGAGTAACACAGGTTTCCTGTCATGGGTTTCAAAAACCAATTCTTGCTTACAAAGCACATTGAGGGTTTAGTTATTTCAGAAATAGCAGTTTAATAAATCCACTTAATGAAGTTAAGTAGAATAAAATAGAACCGAACCAAACAGCATGAACAAATCAGAACATAACATAACATAACATAACAAATCAGATCAAAACAGTAAACGATGTCAATATATCAATCAGAAACATAGGCATATCATCAACAGAATGGAACATAACAGAATTGAGCGAAAATAATATATCAATCAAAGACACAGGCATATCATCAACGGAAAGGAACATAACGAAATTGAGCGGAGACAATATATCGATCAAAGACACAGGCATATCATCAACGGAATGGAACATAACGGAATTGAGCGGAAACAATATATCGATCAAAGACATAGGCATATCATCAACGGAATGGAACATAACGAAATTGAGCAAAAACAATATATCGATCAAAGACACAGGCATATCATCAACAGAACGGAACATAACAGAATTAAGTGGAAACAATATATCCATCAAAGACACAGGCATATCATCAACGGAACGGAACATAACGGAATTGAGCGGAAACAATATATCAACCAAAGACACAGGCATATCATCAACGGAACAGAACTTAACGAAATTGAGCAGAAACAATATATCAATCAAAGACATAGGTATATCATCAACGGAACGCAACTTAACGGAATTGAGGGAAAACAATATATCAATCAAAGACACATGCATATGATCAACGGAACGAAACTTAACAGAATTGAGCGGAAACAATATATCGATCAAAGACACAGGCATATCATCAACGGAACGGAACATAACGGAATTGAGCGGAAACAATATATCGATCAAAGACACAGGCATATCATCAATGGAACGGAACATAATGGAATTGAGTATATCAATCAAGGACGTAGGCATATCATTAACAAAATAAAACAGGTCAGTATTGAGCGAAACAAGACAAGACGCTAATTAGGCAGGACAGAAAAAAATCATGCCACGTGTAATGCAGTACAAAAGGGTATGCATTTAAGTATACGCATTTAAACAATATAGCATATAAAATGGTACAGTGTATGAAGATACAATATCTTGACAGTGTAACTTATACACAATGTCAGAAGTTCTAAGTTACTCACAAACTGTTCGCTTATCTCCTTGTACAGATAATTTGATAACCTCCAGATATGTTAGGCACCTCCATGCATATCTTGAATAATCATCATCAATCACAGACAGATTAGAATTCATCCATTTATGTCTTATTCATCATCTTAGGCGTTTATCGGATTACCTAAGATAGCCTAATAGCCTATTACCTTTTCATTGGGTTTCATCCGAGGCTATTTCATTCTTTAATTAGGCTTAGTAGTTATCAGGATTATAATCTAAGTCATTTGGACTCCAATCGTTATCAGTTAAGTACTTATTTATCCTTAGGGGCAAAATGGTAATTTTACCATTCTTGTCCCGGACCCTATCGTGGTCCTCAGAATAATCCCCATATCTTAAATATAAAGTTCTAAGTCTTTTGGACTCAAATCGTTATCAAGTAAGTACTTATTTAACCTTAAAGGAAAATGGTAATTTTGTCATTCTTGCCCCGAACCCTATCATAGTCCTCAGAATAGTCCACATATCTTAAATATAAGGTTCTAAGTCTTTTGGACTCAAATCATTATCAGTTAAGTACTTATTTAATCTTAGGGGCAAAATGGTAATTTTGTCATTCTTGCCCTGGAACCTATCGTGGTCCTCAGAATAGTCCGCATATCTTAGATATAAAGTTCTAAGTCTTTTGGACTCAAATCGTTATCAATTAAGTACTTATTTAACCTTAGGGACAAAATGATAATTTTGTCATTCTTGCCCTGGACCCTATCATGGTCCTCAGAATGTTCCATATATCTCATATATAAATTCTTAAGTCTTCTGGACTTCATTTGGTATCTGCTTTTTGTCTTTGGGGCATATCAGTCATTTCTCATTTTATACGTTGACTGTTCTATAGTCTTATTTAGCCCTACAGTGTTCATAATTATGCTTATGATAATTTATCATATCAGATTGGCCTTTATTCGGCCTCTACTTTGCACTTACCATGCCCAAGGGCATTTTGGTAATTTTATGTTTTATGAAATTCTGACCCCGATTCATCATTTTAACCCTGTGTACAGTTTCACGAGTGCCTGGGTTTCTATCGGTATCAATTTCGTCCCATTGGGACTTCATTTGGACTTCGTATAGCATCAGGGGCATTTTGATAATTTCACATGTTGTGTAGCTAATTTTTCGGGATCTCAGTTCATAAAATGGACCTCACCATTAGGTCCAGAGTGTCCGACATAGTTAAATTGGACTGTCTTTTATGTTTAATTGGCTCTGGGCATCATTGGGGGCAATTCAGTCATTTACTATTTGCGTGTCTGTATTTTTCAAAACTTGGTTTCACAAATCGGACTTCACCGTTTCGTCCAGAATGCCCAACATTATCAAAATGGACTATCTTTTATTTTTATTTGGCCCTAGGTATCATTAGGGGTAGTACAGTCATTTACTATTTACATGTCTTTATTTTTCGGGACTTAGTTTCCCAAATCGAACTCCACCATTGAGTCCGGAATGCCCGAAATAATAGAAATGCACTATTTACTTATTTAATTTGGGCTTCGTTTGAGTCATTTAGTGTCCAAGGGTAAAATAGTAATTTTACCTAATTAATAAAATAATTATTTTTCAGGGGCTTATATGCATAAATTTTTCAGAAGCTAGGCCAGAATACAAATATTCATACTGTTGGGGTCAAAATATAAATAGGCAAAGTTCTGGTTTTCTGATTTAAGTATTGATCAGTGAACCAAAGGGTTCACAGTTTGTAACCCTAGACCGGTCCAGAATTCTTATGAACCAGCCAATTCAGGCTAGGCTAGAGAACCGGAATAACATATCCCTGTTATTCCCAATTTGGCCCCTTATCCACGTTTTAGGTTATTCTAAAACCTAATTTCCAATTTCTTACAGTTGTAGCCAACCAGGGAAAATCTATATTTTAAAACAAGTTCCAAAACGACACAGCTTAAATAATCCTTTCTGCATTCGGTCGGATCCCGACCCGATCCGACCCATACCCGGTCCAACTTGACCTGACACTGTTCATTGCCCCCAACAATTAGGGTTTACTGTGTTTTCTCCACAGTCATCTTCTCCGACGACAGCAAGGAGATTTCGATGGCCTTTTGGGTTCAGTCCAATGGGGTTCGAAGGAAAATTTCATAAGGATTTCATATACAGGGTCAGATTCTAGCCTAGGTCCCTACATTTCCACGAATTTGGACTTACAGTCCGGTATTCCGGTGATGGCCGATTCTCTAGTGATATTTCAGTTTCATTTTCACACATTTTTGAGTCGCTTTGACTCTTGTTTTCGACCACAGTGACCCTCTGGGACCCTTAGGATTTGTTTGGTATACTTAAAACCTACAAAACTAATCAATTTGAAGGATTATCATTTTGGTCAGTTGCACCTACAACTACCATTTCCTCGTCCGTTTCTGGACCATTTTGGTCAATTCAACTTGCATTAAAACCCATTTTGTGTACTCTTTACGCCCAAGCATTTTAAATCAAGCTTGGGGTTAATTTTTCAAAAACATAGAATATCCACTCTCGGTTCCTCATGGTCTAGTGCCCAAAACAGTTCAGTTTTTGCCCCATTTCCTCTTATTTTCATCCTCTTCTACATTCAGACGCATGCATGCAGTTATTAGGTCTTAAAAGACTGAAGCAGTAAGCAAAAAAGAAAAGGAAAAATTATGGGTTTTGGTATTTATACCTTCTAGTCAACCACTGCTCCCTCATTCATCTCTTTGGCTCAATGTGAGATCTTGGTTGTTGGCTTAGCTCAGTCGTGCACTGGTCAGCCCCCTTCCTTTTTGTGCACCTGCATGTGGAACACACATACATATGCATGTACACACACTTGCATACACACACTTGATCTCTCTTTCTAACCCACTCTATTTCTCTTCTTTACCTGAGCACTTCTGAATTCTGAATTCCCCATCTCACATACACAAGCTCAGATACATATATACATCATATATTATATTTTTCATATATTTGATTTGATTTTCATGAAATTCAATTGGTGGGTGTGGTGGTCCTAATGGGGAGCTGCCATCTCACTCTATTAATCAAAATTTAGCCTTACATGATATACATATATATATACCTTTTGTAAAATAAAGCACAAAAGTGCTTGTGGGCCAGTGGTATATTTTTAGGACTTTAAAACCTTGCCTCACTTGGTCAAGGGTTCAAAACCCCTTGGCCTCACCTTTTTGGTCATTTTCCACATTTTGGGCTTATGCCTTGTTTGGTTGGCGCAGAATTCCGTTTTGGCTATTTCCATTATATTTTCCTTTCCAATGCTCTTTTTAATAAACGGTTTCTTCTGGTCGCTTCCTATCTTGGTTAGCTTTGACGCCAAAGGCCTCGTGTCGGTTATTATTTATTTGGGGCCGTCATAGTTCGCTAACTCGAGTTTTCATAGTGTTAAAATGTCATCATTTTACCTAATTAAATGGGTAATTAGGTTCGGGTATCACACCCTCCTCTCTTGATGGGTTTAATTATTTTATCGGTCTTATCGTGACCATCAAGAGATTGCCGATTAACTATCTTAATTATTCGTTACGTCAGTTCTAATTAATAATTAGCAAACTAATTATTAATTAATCAGGTTGGGGAGTTACACATTCGCCATCTTGCCAATTCTCTAAAACTATAAATCACACATTGTGCCCACACAGGGAATATACACATAGTCATGACTCACATCTATCACTTAACCAAACTTTCAGAAAGATAACAAGAAAACATAAGCATATAAACAATCAAACAAATATGTGAATCATTAAGTCAACATGGCAATCATTCCTAAACTTAATCCTATTTCTTACTTAGCAAAATATCATACCTGATAGGTTCATCTCAACCCTAAGAAGTCGTACTCGTTGTGTAGCTGAACTAACAGTGATAATGTAAAAGGTCAGACCGCATTCTCCTTGCCTTTCAGTGTCCCTAAAATCATGAAATATAACTCAGTTTATTGCTACTTGATTTATGCTATTCATCAAATTTTATGTCTTTATTTCATGACTTTCTATTTTGCTAAAATAGACTCTACCATTGAGTCCGGAACGTCGAACAAAGTTGGTTTAGGCTTTCGCGGAATTCAATTTGGATATCCGGGCTAAAAAGGGCAAAACGGTCATTTTGCACTTTTACGGGTTCTTACCTCCCAAGACCTCTTTTCGTAAATTGGACTCTACAGTTGAATCTGAAATGCTCGAAATAATAAAAATTCACTATTTGTTTAGTTTAATCGGAGTCCATTTGATGGCTTTTTAACTCAGGGGCATTTTAGTAATTTTTCAATATTCCTACGGGTCTTTTATTTTTTGGGACGTCGTCTCGTTTCACGGACCTCACTGTTGGATTTAGAAGGGTCGAGATAGTCAAAATACATTAATGACTTGTCCCATTTGGACTCCGAGCCATTTCGTGATATTTAATTCAATTAAATTAAGTTAAAATGTTATACATATATATATATATATATATATTATGTGTCGAAAAGGGTACGGGATTGTCCCGTCCTAATTGGTTACACACACCCCTCCCACACGCGCGACCCTAGGTTCGAGTCTCACCAGCCGCAGTCCCCCACCCTTTTTCATTTTGTTTTTGAACCAAACAGTGCCTAAGCCACTTATCCACGTGTAAGTTATCCCCCATCCTCAATTTAATTCCCATCTTATTTATTAGCCTCGAAACCAAATAGCCCCAATCTGGGGTTTTAAAAATTAAAACGGTTCAGGCTAAACGACGTCGCAAGGGGGGTACTATTCATCGTCCCCCTCGATATTCCGGTGAGTATCCATTAGGGTTCCGTCGCCATCTCCGGCGACGGCAACCTATTTCTGGTCAAGTTTCACTAACTTTTAAATGTGGTTCTCTTCGGTTTTTCACGTAGATTTCATTTCCTAAATTGGTTTTTCATTTAGCTTATAACATTTTCACGAATTTGAGGACAACCGACTCTCCGGCCAACTGAACCCTTCAATTTTGAGCCTTTTCTTTCACTGTTTAAATCTAACTAAGGTTCAAATCGGTTTCTCCACCACTGAGGAACAGTTCCTCATGGTTAGATTCGAGTTTGATGCATAAAATCACATGGTTTACATTCTATCCCTTTCGGCCTGCAACTATGGATATCTCGGTTATCTCTCAACCATTTCTGTTGATTTTTTTCGTAACCTAGCCCACATTTCATGCTCTACAAAGCCTCATATATCAAATTAATTATCATGCTTTAAAAACAATAAAACTGAACTGAACTTGATATACCTATTTTTTGGTTTTCATGGTGTTGCAGTACCTCTCTCCTTCTTCCTCCCTCTTGGTTCACCTCCTGAACTCCTTCCAATGTTCACGACCTATTTTGCACAATCTCTCTCTTACTGATTTCTTTTCTCTCCAACCCAACAGATACACACACATATATACATCAACACTCAACCCTCTTGTCACTCTTTCCCTTTCTCGGTTTTCTCTCTTTTCTCTCTCCTCCCACACCTCTTTTTGCTTTCTTTCATGTCTAAATCGGCTTTGCATTAAATGCAAGTTGACATTGTTTATTTATATATATATATATTATATCACACACATATACCCATACTCTCAGCCGACTTTGCAGGCACCCACACACAGCAACACACAGCCGCACACACAAACACACAGCTGTTGTGCACCCACTCATGTATACACATATATATATATATATATATCTAATTATATGTATATATATAAAACATATATTATTATATACTACATATATATATATATACATATAAAATACATAATCCACATTTCATACGTACACACATATTCACATTTTAAAAAAAAATTTATTCAAAATTTCGGATCTTTACATTAGTACTCAGCCTATGTGGATGCGTGGGAGATGTTGGACATTGGGTCATGTGGACTCGAGTCCATTTAACATCCACAAGATTTGTGCGGATTGTGATAATTATGATAAAAGTTTATATGTAATTAAAACTCTTATCCGTTCTGGTTAGTGTTCTAGAAAAGCTCGTAATATAAGCCATCTCTTCCGTTTCCGCTAATCTTAATCCGAAGAGGTAACCGATTAGCACCCGTTTGTGTTTTTTTTTTTTTTCTGTATTTCCTTCAATAACATTGAAAAAAAATTCAATATGAGGAAAATTGATGATAATTAATGACACATACCAATATCTTACTTCTATTCATATAATTCATTATAATGTAATTGATAATACTAGTATTTCTCACAAATGTATAATTTAAAAAAAAATGGCTTGAATATTCTCAGTCGACAAACTATGATAAAAATTAGTTTATTGATTCTACGTACAGTTACACGAATAGCCCACATTAATCATTTAGTTAATTAAACCTAGTAAGCTAAATAAGAATAGGTGATATTAAGTAATAGACCAAGTGATCCAAATTTTTGCAAGACTCATTTAGAGCAATTATTATGGACAAGTTCTTAAGCAATCAATATGCAATAACAAACCAAAGAACAAATTAAACCAAGAACATAGAAACAAAAGTTGAAAAAATCATCTTGGGATAAAAAGTCACTGCTGCACAAAACAAATCTACTAGTAAACCGATTCAATTACAATTAATACACAAAAGAAAAAACTATAATCACTAACCTACAACTTCACTTGCGTAGATTACCACTATTACTCGACTAATCCTTGATGAAGTTGCATAAAGACCAATTTGAAATAGGTTTAGGAGATCTCAAGCAACAAATCCACAAAACAAGTGGATTGGTGCATATTTAAACTAGGTCAGGTGGTTTTTTCCTCAAGGGCATTCTATTTAAAAAAAACTTTGTATCTTCTCTATGTCTATTCATTTTTTTTATGAGCAAAGAAGAAGAAAATATTATTGATGCATCAAATGTACAAAGAATACATAAGGGCAACATTAAACAAAAGAGAAGGAAAAGGAAGATGCAAAAGCCATCTTGAATCCCAAACTTTATCCTAACTAGATTGGCACCAAGAATGAGAACAAATCATATACCAGCAATAACCAAAATCAAACACCAACTCCAAATAAAAATACCACAACATGAACAGGCCAAAATCAAAGTAGGACAACTAAAGAACAAACAAAACCACTTTCTTGGCTTTAAAACTTTCTCTTTGTGTATTATTATATAAATTTGGTTTATTTTGTAAAACTATATGTGTTATTGATGTAATCTTTATAAAAGAGAGTGAACGAATATATCCATATTTGGTCACTATGTGAACTCTGGGAACCTTTTTTAACTCCACTGGACCCTTTGTGACCTAGGACTACATTATGAAGAGAGAACTTGATGTTGCTACTTTAGCATGTTTCAACTTTAGTATGTTGCTAAAGGACTATGATTGATGCAGTTCAGTGGGGCATGTCTAGAAAAGCAGTTGAGTTTGATTAGATTAATGTGAGTAGTTAGGAAAGACGGTTTTGTAATACACTATTGTGTTGTGACTCATTGCTCGGCCAATCATGTCAGTTTTTGTGTCTATCGATATGATCATGAGCACAATATATATTGGTTGGTCCATGCATCGTGCTGAGATTAGTTCTCGTGAGAGATAACGGATTTTGAATCTAGTGTCAACAGAATAGTCTAGGGCATAGAAGAGATCAGTTATGTGTTTGTAGTGAGATATTATGTTAGTTTGACGATAGCTTAATATTGTACTCCTACCCGATCCTTCTCGTTTGGTCGTGCGATCCATTTCTTATATGTGGAAGGTGATGCAGAAAGCTTAGTACTCAATCTATGTGGATGAGTGGGAGATGTTGGACCTTGGGTCATGTGAACCCAAGTCCATTTGACATCCACAAGATTTGTAGCGGATCGTGATAATTATGATAAGAGTTTATATGTAGTTAAAACTTTTATCCGTTCTGGTTAGTGTTCCAAGAAAGCTCGTAATATAAGTCGTCTCTTCCGTTTCCGCTAATCTTGATCCGAAGAGGTAACCGATTAACACACGTTTGTGTTTTTTTTATGTATTTCCTTCAATAACATTGAAAAAAAAAATTGATATGAGGCAAATTGATGATAATTAATGATACATACCAATATCTTACTTATATTCATATAATTCATTATAATGTAATTGATAATACTAGTATTTTGCATATATTTTAGCTACTAAAGGAATATATCATTAAACCTTTAACAATCAATAATCTTTAAAAAAAGAAAACCTATTAGAATTATTAAATATTATGTTCTTCTAGGATCTTCATGTATGTAGGATTTCTCACAAATGTATAATTTAAAATAAAATGGCTTGAATATTCTTAGTCGACAAAATATGATAGAAATTAGTTTATTGATTCTACGTACAGTTACACGACTAGCCCAAATTAATCATTTAGTTAATTAAACCTAATAAGCTAAATAAGAATAGTTTATCTTAAGTAGTACACCAAGTGATCCAAATTTTTGCAAGACTCATTTAGAGCAATTATTATGGACAAGTTCTTAAGCAATCAATATGCAATAACAAACCAAAGAACAAATTAAACCAAGAACATAGAAACAAAAGTTGAAAAAATCATCATGGGATAAAAAAAAGTCACTGCTGCACAAAACAAATCTACTAGTAAACCGATTCAATTACAATTAATACACAAAAGAAAAAACTATAATCACTAACCTGCAACTTCACTTGTGTAGATTACCAGTATTACTCGACTAATCCTTGGTGAAGTTGCATAAAGACCAATTTGAAATAGGTTTAGGAGATCTCAAGCAACAAATGCACAAAACAAGTGGATTGGTGCATATTTAAACTAGGTCAGGTGGTTTTTTCCTCAAGGGCATTCTATTTAAAAAAAACTTTGTATCTTCTCTTTGTCTATTCATTTTTTTTATAAGCAACGCAGAAGAAAATATTACTGATGCATCAAATGTACAAAGAATACATAAGGGCAACATCAAACAAAAGAGAAGGAAGAGGAAGATGCAAAAGGCATCATGAATCCCAAACTTTATCCGAACTAGATTGGCACCAAGAACGAGAACAAATCATATATATACCAGCAATAACCAAAATCAAACACCAACTCCAAATAAATATACCACAACATAAACAGGCCAAAATCAAAGCAGGACAACTAAAGAACAAACAAAACCACTTCCTTGGCTTTTAAACTTTCTCTTTGTGTATTCATTGTATAAATTTGGTCTATTTCTCTTTAATGGAGGCAACAAAAATGGCCCATTCTTAATTGCGGTAACCAGAACTTATATAATAGTACTCTTTTGCAATGAAATAAATCGTCTTTAATATCAATACATAACATTTACAATAATAAAAAATTGTCAGAATTGGGACACTTCTTGTCGGCAATGCGTATCTGCAACATTTCTGAAACGTTTTAATTAACCAATTTATTGCGACGAAATTTTTGGTTGCTAATAGATTTTGTTTTGGTTTCCACCCGAAAAAAAAAAGTCGTTGGTAATAGATGGCCATGACCATGAGGAACCGTGGCTGATATTTCATTTCTATCCAGACTGGGACAGAATGACTAATGAGAGTTTGGTGAAGGTGATGTTTGCGTGTGCGCTGTGTTTTCAGGACTGAAAATGTGAAAGGTTTGTCTCAGAATGATCATCATTCCTTCTTCTATTTCTACTTACGCATCCCCTACCAGACTATGTGCTTATTCATCCCAGTCTCTATTTTCTTTGATTGGTAGGCGGCATTTTCCCTTCTTCTGGCATGACTTGCTTGGGACGCTATTCCCGAAATTAAGACAAATTAAAAAAGTTCATAAGACACGTTCTGTATTATACTTTAGAATCCAATGCATAACCCAGGGAATTAAAAACAAAAAATCTATGTTTTTATCAATTGATTGTGCATGTGTGCTCGAGCAAGTGAAAGTGAAATAAACATAAAATATTAAATGAACTTCTCTCATTTCATGTCAAAATTTATATAATAAAACAAAAGATGGAAATTATCTTACAACAAAAGTATTAAACCACAAAACCATAGCAATGAAAATTTTATACAAGCACCAAAGAGATAATTCTTACTCGCTAGAATCAAAAACTGATTATTCCCTCATCACAGGTAGACTCACATCCATTTCTTTGGTCGATTACCATTAATATATATATATATATATATATATATATATATATATATATATATATATATATCACTCATTGAGGTACCACATGGCCTACCAAAATTTGATTTACTAAATTATAGCAGTCCATATAATATACAATGTTCGTGTCATTTTTCACCATTCGCATCTCAAATAATACAATCATTGGAGAAGGTCAAATTGATAATACTCATCTCCATGTTATTGGAGTCTCCTGACTTAACAACAATTGTTAACCTCCAGGGGTAGTCATGTTGGAGATGTGAGTAAAATAAGTGTTTGAAAATATAAGATTTCTAATTTAATGACTTATGACTAGTCTTAAGATCATCATTTTCATAAGTGTAAGATTGTGCAAAATGACTACAGTAGAAGATTGGTAAAATTTACCCTTTTAAGATGCAAGTCACCTACAAAATTCCTCATCTTTACCGAGATTAAAAAAAAAAAAAAAAATGTTAAAATTTACAAAGGGTGCATGATTTTGGAGTTAGGACAGGGAGTTATGTATGCACGGGAGTTGTGCCAAGAGAGTGAACTGCTGGGAGTTGTGCTAAGAGTGTGAAACTGCTATAATATAAGTCAAAGGAACCGTATGAATTCCACATTTTACCGAACACTCTAAAAATAGAACTGCAATTTTGTTGCAATAATTATAAATATTTTATTATGGGAGTTACATGCATAATTGATAGAGGGAGTTACGGACGCTTTATTAAATGACTTGTGTATAGAAACCCAAACTATGAAGGATTGTATCACATTCCCACTTGACAAGACAGGTTGACATTTTGTATCAAACCTTAAAATCAAATGCGTAACCAAACAAATAACAAATGAATAGTAAAAAAATCTACCTGTGTTTTTTGGTAAAAGATTGATTTTGCTTGTGTGCTGACGCCACAGAGACTCAAATAAACATAAACTATTAAATAAATTTATCACATTTTCAGTTAAAAAATTCATATAATATTTAAGCCAAAAGATGTACATTATCTCACAACAAAAATGTCAAATTACAAAGCAATATTAATGAGAATATTATACAAGCACAAAGGATGAACATTCTTAGTGCTAAGCTGATTATCACCTAATTACAGATAGACTCACACCCACTTGGCTTTACCTGGCTGTGATCGATGGATAATCTCAAATAATCCGAAGCTCTCTGGACAAAGGCAGAATACCCAAGAAAATGATTCACTCAGGCTCAAAAATATAAATTGGTGCGAGTCATATACAAATTGGTAATTACAGATGTTTTATTACGGGAGTTACAGAAACTTTATTAAATGAATTATGTTTGTAACCGTTCTTGTGCTATAGTATATTTATATATCCGTTTTTTAAAGTAAGAGAATAATATCAATCAATTTGTATATGAGTTATGTATATGGGTTACATAGCTCTTTAGACCTTTACTGTTAACCAATCAAGTCATCACTAGAGCTTTCAGCTACCAGACCATTATAATACCCCTTTATTTATCTCTCTCTCTCTCTCTCCACACACACACACACACACACACACACATATATATATAAATATAATAAATGAGTGTTGATCGTGTTTTTTTTTTTTTGGACCATTTTATTCTTAATATGTTAATTATTTACAAGATTATTATTTGTTAATTTTTTTTCAATGAACAAGATTATTTTTTTTACCAGACTTGGGATTAGTTAGATATTTCCATTGTTTGCGAATCACGAGTCACATGTGTATATATATTGAATTAATTTTAAGTTTTTAAACACAATTTCATTAAAACGTGCCGTGTTCCTTTTGTCGAGTTAGATTAATGATTACTTTCGCTAATAATAGAAGAAATAATAATGGAAGGCATTGTTAGTCTTATTGTACCTGTATTTTATAATACCACACCACCCTTCCCTTATATAATCTTTCTTTTAAGGCCGCTAATAATGTGAACAGAATCAAATTTCATCACAAACATAAAATAATTTGACTTGAATGGAATTAGTTATGCCGTCGGCTCTTTTAACAAATTAGGCCTTATATTATATATTAATAATGTCACATGTTGAACAAAAAAGCTGGATATGCAGCAACCATTTTCCTCTTATTCGGTGTTTCAGCAAAATAAAGTATTTAATTGATAGTTATGAG